>CAUYUJ010003225.1:140606-468106 GCA_963575745.1 Prorocentrum cordatum
CGTAGAGCGCATCGGGTCACCAATTGTGAAGCTGGCGGCGGTACGCATTCAAAGCGGACTGCACCACTCCGCTGGCGCATCTGCGGGAGGTCTTCACGCTAACCTCGCCGCCCATCTGAACCATTGCAGTCTTCATCGCCAAACATGGAGGTGGCAGCGCGTCCACGGCGATTTTGGGGCGCATGGCTGCCGCGCAGGTCGGGCGGTGCTCTGAAGTAGGACTACAGGGGCGCGCCTGCGTGAGAGCGCAGGCGCGCCGAGCTGGCTTGAGCCATGGTGTTTACACTTCTTGACAAGCTACGAGCTCCCACCCCATGCGCACCCCCTGCGGCGTCGAGGAAATGCCACGCCTGCCGCGCCTTGGGAGCCTGCAGCGCATAGGGCCCCCACCCCCAGCGCACCCCCTGTGGCGGCGAGGAAATGCCACGCCTGCCACGCCCTGGGAGCCTGCAGCGCATAGGGCCCCCGCCCCCAGCGCACCCCCTGCGGCGTCGAGGAAACAACCATAGGGCCCCCACCCCCAGCGCACCCCCTGCGGCGTCGAGGAAATGCCACGCCTGCCACGCCCTGGGAGCCTGCGCCCCCGCCCCCAGCGCACCCCCTGTGGCGCCCAGGAAATGCCACGCCTGCCACGCCCTGGGGGCCTGCAACGCATAGGGCCCCCACCCCAAGCGCACCTCCTGTGGCGTCGAAGGAATGCCACGCCTGCCACGCCCTGGGGGCCTGCAACGCATATGGCCCCCACCCCCAGCGCGCCCCCTTGTGGCGTCGAGGAAATGCCACGCCTGCCACGCCCTGGGAGCCTACAACGCATAGGGCCCCCACCCTCAGCCCCCCCCTCCCCGCGTGGCGTCGAGGAAATGCCGCGCCTTCCACGCCCTGGGGGCCTGCAACGCATAGGGCCCCCACCCCCAGCGCACCCCCTGAGGCTAAGAGGAAATGCCACGCCTGCCACGCCCGTCGCGCATAGCGGCCGAGCTCAGGGACCACCCCCTGCGCACCCCCTGCGGCGTCGAGAAAGTGCCGCGCCTGCTGTGCCTGGACGACCGTCGTGCACAGCGGCCGCGCTCAGGGGCCACCCCCTGCGCACCCCCTATGGTGTCGAGAAAGTGTCACGCCTGCTGTGCCTGGACGACCGTCGTGCATAGCGGCCGAGCTCAGGGACCACCTCCTGCGCACCCCCTGTGGTGTCGAGAAAGTGCCGCGCCTGCTGTGCCTGGACGACCGTCTGTGCTGTGCTGTGCTAGCCTGTGCTGTGCTGTGCTGTGCTGTGCTGTGCTGCTCTGTGCTGTGCTCTGCTGAGCTGTGCAGTGCTGAGCTAAGCTGTGCTAAGCTATGCCGTGTGCGTGCGCGTGTGCGCGTGTGTCGCTCGTGCCCCAAGAGGTTCCACACGGGCGCCGCAGAGACCTACGGGGGCCACCGAGTACCACGCCGAATTTCGCAAAGATGGCCGCACCGCTCCTCATCAGCGGGCGGCGGAGCGAGAACGCGAGCAGTGTTATAGATATGCTAAGCCACCACAATCGCCTCGACGCTCTGCATCGATGGGGGCTCCACTGAGGCCTATACGGGCTCCGAGGCAACATGGGGGAGGAGAGCCTTGGGGGTGGGCGAGACCCCAGAGAACATCGCACTGGAGGTAGCGAGAACAGGCATCGAGAGCAGGGGCGATGGGGGGGGGCTCGCGACGCCGAAGTTTACATGGATGCACGCCGTCCTGCGCATGCAGCCGCGCCGAGGTCAGCCATGCGCCTGAAACTGTCTTCAGGACGGCGCTCTGCCACGAAGGGGCCACCCGCTTTAGGAGCTCGCGCAGAGGGGGCCATCGGGCGCGGGCAGCGGCGGCACCCAATCGGGCGCCACGAACGACCTCGAGCCCCCAGGCCCTCATCCTACGCTGGATCAGAAGGTGGAGGGAGTCAGGATGGAGGGAGGCGTGCAAGGCAGCATACAAAGTTTTCTGGACACGCACTCGCTCGCCCGACGTCGTCACCCGCGCATCGGCCCGTCGGAGGGCGGCCCAGGCGGCGCCGGCGTGGCGTGCGAGCGCTCGATCACTCACGAAGCCCTCGCGCGCCTCGGCCAGCCCCATCACGACGGGCCTCGCCCCCCAGAAAGTCGGGGGGAACTGCCCGAGGCCGACGGCGAGCAGCGAGGCATTGTCGAGCTGCTCGCGGAGCCAGGCGAAGAGCTGCTCCCAGTTGGAGACGGTCGCGCGGGTGGCGCGCATCATGGCCGCGACGCCCGCCGCCCTCATCGAGCGGATGCGCAGGCCAGGCGCCCACGCGCCAATGGCGAGGAAGTCGCTCCTTTTCATGGACTGCGGCGGGACGTGCCAGATCTTGGCGATCGCCTGCGCCTCCTTGGTCAGCAGCACCCTCGGCGTCATCGCGGGCTGCTGCAGGTAGCCGAGGGCGGGGGGCACGCGCCGGTTGTAGAGCCGAGCCGCCATCGAGGGAAGCGATCCGCTCAGCGCGAGGTCCACGACGCGCGAGACCCACTTCGCGCCAGCCTTCAGCCAGATGTCTCGCTCCGTCGCGCTGGGGCCGGCCACGAAGCCGAGGTGCTCGCCCTTGTCCTGGATCAGCATGGATGCCCAGGACGGGATGCGGCGATGCAGCCAGTCCCTGAGGTCAGCGATCGCCGCGTCGTCGAGCTCGCCGTCGAGCGGGATCAGCGCGCACTTGCGGCGCTTCAAGTGGAGGCCCGCCAGCGCCCGGGCCGCCTGGAAGGCCCGCCAGAGCCCTGCCAGCAGTTGCCGCCGTCCGAGAACAGCTCCCACATCATCAGCACACACACACACACTCCGAGCGCTGATAGTCCACGCTCGGTGCAACTCACCATGCGGAGGATGAACGGGTTCATCACGATGGCCCACAGCGAGCCCGACGCGGGGCAGCCCTGCGCGAGTCCGCAGGTGACGCATGCGAAGTGCACCAGCGCGCCCGCCAACTCCACGAAGGCTGTGGGAAGCCAGTAGAGCGCGAGCACTGTGTAGAGCAGCCCGCCCTCGAAACCAGAGAAGACGAGCATGGCAACGGCCCACTCCACCCTTCGCGAGGGGAAGGCGTCGCCGAAGTCGAAGAGCGCCATCAGGGGCCTCTCGCTCGGGTGGAAGCCCACAGCGCGGGCCTTCGTGTCCAGGAGGGTGATGTTGTCGATGAAGTTGCGACCTCGCAGAAGGCCCCGCTGGGGGACAGGGGAGGCCTTCTCTACAGGGCCCTTCAGACGTGCATTCATAGCTGCTGCCACCAGCTTGCAGTCTGCGCTCTTGAGCGCGATTGCACGAGTGGTGCTGGCGGTGCGGTATGCACCATCCACCAGGTCGTCCTCCAGCGAGCCCTTGGGGAGGAAGGCCATCAGGTGATCGTTCCAGTCGACAGGCGGGGCCAGCCCCATGGCGACCTCGATGACGACGTCCTCGATCGCGCTCAGGGCCTCGGGGCAGCTCCTCCAGGCGGCATACGGGAGGCCATCGGGCCCAGGGGCAGAGTCCCTGGCCCGCGCCGCCGCACGCACCAGAGCCGACTTGTCGGGAGGGAGGATACCGACGAGGTCCAGCTTCGGTGCGTGCTCGGCGATATACCTGTCGGCGAGGAGCTTCCAGTTGGCAGCCCGTGGCTTGGCCTGGAGGATCGGCGCCCAGTGCGCGCGCAAAGCCTCCACCATGCCCTCGCGCTCGGTGACGACACGGTAGCCCTCGTCATCAGGCACCCTGACACCCTGCAACTTGAGCGTGCGACCGAAAGGAGACCAGAGAGCCTGGCGCCTCCGCAACCTGCGGCGCGCCGAGTTGATCATCTTGAACGAAGTGGGGTCGAAGGCCTTGGCCTCGCGCAGCTCCAGGTCAGCAGCGCGAGCCTCGAAGTGCAGCTGCTGCTCCTGGGCGAAGTCGCGGGCGAAGGACGGGGGGGGCACAAGCGAAACCTGCGCGCCCGAAGCAGAGATGTACTGAGAAGCCAAGTCGCAGGACAGCAGCAGCCTGCGCACCAGTGCCACGTCGTCACGCCAGACCGCTCGAGAGAGCGAGCGGAACATCATCAACTTGGTCTCACCCTCAGGCCGGCGCGTGTGTATGTGTGTGTGCGTGTGTGTGCATGCGTGCGGCTGTATGTAGACGCGTGTCTCGTGTACTTGCCGTGCATGTTGTTGCATGTGTTGAGCGCGGGTGGGGAGAGCAGGAAGAGGAGGGGAAGAGTGAGGTGTGAGTGTGTGAGTGTCGCGGGTGCGGCGCGGCAGGGAAGAAAACCAGAACCCCACGGAACATGTGGGGAAATAGCGAAGATGGCCCAAGATGGCCTGCAAGATGCCTCCAAGACAGCCAAGATGGCCTCCAAGATGGCTAAAATGGCCCAAGATGCATCCAAGACGGCCCAAGATGGCCTCAATATGGTCTAAGACGGCCCAAAAGGCCCGCAAGAGGCCTCCAGGACGGCCCAAGAGGCCTCCAATAGTTCCTACAGGAAGGCCCGGCGAGGCCAAAATCCTTGTGTTTCCTTAGGTGTTTGAAGGATTTTGGCATTTGCGCCTTTACGGCCCGTGACGGCCCCAGAGGCCCCCAAGGTCGCCCCAGGATCGCCCAAGAGGCCTCCAAGATGGCCCCATGACGACCCAAGAGGCTCCCAAGACGGCCCCAAGACTGCCCAAGAGGCCTCGAAGACGCCCAAGATGGCCTCTAAGACGGCCCAGGAGCCCACCAAGACGGCCGAAGGTGGCTCGCAGCTGGCCCAAGACGGCCCAAGAGGCCAAATGCTTCGTTTCGGCCTTCCGACGGCCCGATACGGCCCAAGAGCTACCAAAGATCGCCCAACGATTGCCCAAGAGGCCTCCAAGATGGCCCCAGTACGGCCCCAGAGGCGCCCAAGACGGCCCCAAGAGGCCCCCAAGACTGCCGAAGAGGCCTCCAAGACGCTCAAGATGGCCTCCAAGATAGCCCACGAGCCCTCCAAGACGTCCTCCAAAAAGGCCCGAAAGGGTCAAAATGGCCTCCAGGCGGCCAAGATGACCTTCAAGATGCCCACGTGTTCCCCGAAGGCTTTCCAAACCGATTCGGGGAACATATGGTCCGATAGCTTGGCAGGTCTGGCCTCAACGTTCGGCCACATAGGCGCTTCCACAAAGGCAGGGGGCGGCGGTGATTCGCTGTAGGCGTCTTCGATCCGCCGCCCCCTTTTGATTTATCAAAGGGGTGCCTGGCGTGCCGAACGATATGGCTTTTGGTTTGGGCTCTTTTTCCAAAAGAGCTCCCTCTGGGGCTTCGGCCCGTCCCGCCAGCCACCCGGAAAGGCGCTCAATCCAGAAAACAATCATCCAAGATGGCCCAAGATGGTCTCCAAGATGGCCACGTTGGCCCAAAAGGGCCTCCAAGATGGTCCAAGATGGCCTCCCATACGGCCAAAGAGAGTCAAAGACGGCCCAAGACGGCCCAAGAGGCCCCCCAGAGGCCTCCAAGACGGCCCAACAAGAGGTCCTCCAGGAGGGCCCGAAGAGGCCAACATCATTGATGTTCCTAAGGTTTTTGAAGGATTTTGGCATTCGCTTCTGCTCGGCTTTCCGACAACCCAGGACAGCCCAAGAGGCCCCCAAGATCGCCCCCGACGGCCCCAAGAGGCCTCCAAGATGGCCTCAGGACTGCCCAAGAGGCCCCCGACGGCCCCAAGAGGGCACAAAGACGACCCAAGAGGCCTCCAAGACGCCCAAGATGGCCTCTACGACGGCCCTGGAACACCCCAAGAGGGCCCCAAGTCCCCAGAAAGGCCCCCCAGACGGCTTCCGACGGCGTCAGACGGGTCAGGAGCCCACCAAGATGGCCGAAGTTGGCTCGAAGCTGGCCCAAGACGGCCCAAGAGGCCTCCAAGAGGGCCTCCAGGAAGGCAAGACAAGGCCCAAAACACTGTTTTTCCTTAGGATTTCGAAGGATTTTGACATTTGCTTCGTTTCGGCCTTCCGACGGCCCGAGGCGGCCCAAGAGCTCCCAAAGATCGCCGAGACGGCCCCAAGAGGCCCCCCCAAACGGCCCAGGAGGCGTTTAAGACGCCCAAGATGGCCTCCAAGACGGCCCTGGTGAATTCCAAGAGGGCCAAGTCGGCCCAAAGAGATCCCCCAAACAGCTTCCGACGGCGTCGGACGGGCCAGGGGCCCACCAACACAGCCGCAGATGGCACTAAGACGGCCCTAGATGGCCCAAGAGGCCTCCCAGAGGGCCTCCAGGAAGGCCCGAACAGGCCAAAATCCTTGATTTCCCATTGGTTTTTGAAAGATTGTGGCATTTGCTTTCTGTCGGCCTTCCGACGGCCCGAGGCGGCCCAAGAGCTCCCAAAGATCGCCCAAGAGGCCCAAGACGGCCCCAAGAGGCCCCCAAGACGGCCGAAGAGGCCTCCAAGACGCTCAAGATGGCCTCCAAGACGGCCCAAGAGCCCTCCAAGACGTCCTCCAAGAAGGCCCGAAAGGGTCAAAATGGCCTCCAGGCGGCCAAGATGACCTTCAAGATGCCCACGTGTTCCCCGAAGGCTTTCCAAACCGATTCGGGGAACACCTGGTCCGATAGCTTGGCAGGTCTGGCCTCAACGTTCGGCCGCATAGGCGCTTCCACAGAGGCAGGGGGCGGCGGTGATTCGCCGTAGGCGTCTTCGATACATAAACAAAAACAAACCTAAGCACACACACACACACACCACCACCACCACCACCACCGCCAACAACAACAACAACAACAGCAACAACAACAAACACAACCACATCAACAACACCACCACCAACAACGACAGCAACAACAACGACAACGACGGCAACGACAACAACGACAACGACAACAACAACGACGACAATAACACCAACAGCAACATCACCAACAACAGCAACAACAACGACAGCAACATCAACACCAAAAGCTACACCAACAACAATAAGAACAACAGCAGCAGCAACAACAACAACGTAGCAACCCTCCTCCCAGCCCCAACCCGTGCCGGGCCCTCCGGTGGCACACTGGCAAATTCAAACTCTTTCCCAACCCTGTGTGAAAACGTTGGCGCGCCAGGTGTGCCAACTCTCCCGGTCCCGTCCCCAATGGTTGTTCGGATATTGTTGCCCTTGGTATGCCAAAGAAACCCTAGAGGATCCTCAAGACACCCTATGGATCCTCAGGAACCCCTACTGGATCCTCAGGAAACCCTACTGGATCCTCCGGAGACCGTGGGAAATCCGCAGGACCCCCTCGGGGATCCTCAGGAGGATCCGCAGGAAACCTTAGAATATCCTCAGGAAACACAAAGGGACCCCAGGATACCCTAGGGGATCTTCAGGAAGCCCTAGGGCATCCTCAAGAAACCCTACCGGATACACAAGAGACCCCAAGAAACTCCTTAGGGGATCCTGCGGGATCCTCACGAAACCCGAAGAGATCTTCAGGATCCTCGGGAGCCCCTAGGATATCCCCAGGAAGCCCGAGGGGATCCTCAGGAAACCTTGGGGGATCCTCAGGAAACCCTCGGGGATCTTCAGGAAGCCCGAGGGGATCTTCAGGGAACCCGGACAAACCTTTTTAGGATATCCTGAGGAACCCCATGTAAAAAAGGGATCCTGAGGAATCCCGTGTGGGGTACTGAGGAACCCATGGGGTGCTCAAGAAGGGAATCGTGAGGGGCCCCTGTGGAATCCTGAGGCAACCCGAGGGGATCTTCAGGGATTCTTATGAACCCCAGGAGTCACTAGTAATCCTCAGGAGTCCTGTCAACCTGAGAGATCATCAAGCATCCTTGGGGATAACTACTTAGGAACCACCAAGAAACCGCAACATGTCTCAGAAATCCTGCAGGATCGGTGGGGGTCCTTAAACAAATTAAAAAATCTGGAATCCTTCAGACTCATCAGGAAACCTCCTGGATCCCGAAGACTCCACAGGAACCCTGAGGGATCCTGAAGGGTCCTCAGGGATCCTGCGGAGTCTCTGCAGCATCCTGAAGACTCACTGAAGCATCCTGAGGACTGGCTCTCCAGAGGAACCCTGAAGAATCCGTTTAAAAGCCTTCTGGATTTCTCAGAACTCCTCGGGAGTCCGTACGGATCCAGAGGATCCCCCGGAAGAATCCCTGACGGATCCCGCAGGACTCGTTGGGGATTCCAAGGGAGCGCGAGGGATCCCTGAGGACTTGACGACCCCCCAGGACGCCTCAGAGTCCCTCAGGAAGCCCAGGGGATCCTACGAATCCCTAGGAAGTCCTTGGACATCCCTGAGGACACCTCAGGGGTCTTGAGAAAACCCTGCGGGCCCCATAGGACTCCTGAGGAGTCGTTGGGGCTCCGGAGGAATCCGTGCGTGAGGAGTCCTAAAGGCTCCTGAGGAAACCCTGGGGCGTCCTCAGGACTCCTGAGGAATCCCCGAGGAGCCCATGAGGATCCTGACGAATCACAGACAATCTTTTCAGGACTTCTGAAGAGTTGTACGGGGTCCTGAGGAATCCGTGAGGATTCCTCAGGACTCCTGAAGGATCCCTGAAGACCCCTCACGAATCCTGGGGGGTCCCTGGAGACTCCTCAGGACTCCTGAAGAACCGCCAGTACCCTGCGGAATCCCTGAGGACTCCTGGCGAGTCCCTGTGAATTTCCGAAGACTCCTCAGGACTCCCTGAAGACTCTCTGGGGTTCTCTAGGTTCCTCAAGATTTGTTGTTGGCCCGCGGGCCCCCGCAATCCCACTCCTCGCCCGGCCCCAGGGTGCCTGCTCAAGACCCCCGCCCAATCATAATCCCCGAAGGCCGTTCCGAATCCTCAGGATATGTTGGTCGTCTGCGCTCTCTGCGCGCCAACGCCTCACCCGGCCCCCGGGCGCCTGTTCGGGGACCCCACCCCAAGGCATACGCCCCTCCTGGCCCCGTATGGCGAGCTCGCGACCCCAGCCCCTTCTCGAACCTTAAAGCTGCCACCTGTTGTCCAAGACGATCAAGATATGGGAAACAACAAGGGCCGGGACGTGGGTTGCTACGAACAACACTAGCAGCAGCAACAGCAGCAACAACAACAACAGCAGCAACAACAACATCAACACCAACACCAGCACCAACAACAACAGCAACAGCAACAGCAACAGCAACATCATCATCAACAACAATAACAACAACAACAACAACAACAACAACAACAACAACAACAACAACAACAACAACAGCAGCAACAGCAACAGCAAAAACAGCAACAGCAACAGCAACAGCAACAACAACCAACGACAACAACAATCAGTTTAAAACTGTTCGCCCTTATCTGCTCGAGTGTCCAATAACGCGAATCTCCCAAACCCTCGATGCCCGCCTTCTTCGTCTTCGATCGAACTCCTCTGGGGGGGTATGCCTTTCTTCCCTGCAGGCCGGGCCCCGGCAAGCGGCGGGGCGGCCGCGGACCGTCGGCCTGGCCAGCGGCAGCGCTGATCGGCGGGGCGGCCACGGACCGTCGACCCGACCCCAAGAGGGATGGACAGGGGACCGACCACGACGACGACGACGACGACGACGACGACGACGTCGACGACGACGGCGACGACGACGACAGCGACGACGACGACGAGCGAAAGCGAGAGCGAGAGAGAACGACAGCAGGGCCACAAGGACACGAAGTAGGCCACGAAGGGTGACAGCGGGGACTCGAAGGGAATGCGTATGGGGCCACGAAGAGCGCAAACGAGCGGGGGCCACGAAGGGCAGATAATGCGGGGCCACAGAAGGCAACGATGGGGCCACTGAGGGTAGCAACTAGGCCACGTAGGACAGTGAGGGGGCCACAAACGGCACGGCGACAGCGGGGCCACGAAGGGCATGCACATGGGGCCACAACGGGCGCGAACGAGCGGGGGCCACGAAGGGCATATGTTGGCCGCGGAGGGCAAGGACGGGGCCACTGAGAGCAGCAACGGGGCTACGAAGGGCAGCGAGGGGGCCACGAAGGGCGACAGCGGGGCCACGAACGGCCTGCATATGGGGCCACCACGGGCACGAACGAGCGGGGGCCACGAGGGGCATACATATATGGGGCCACGAAGGGCAGCGAGGGGGCCACGAAGGGCTGCAACGGGGCCACGAAGGGCTGCAACGGGGCCACGAAGGGGAGCGAGGGGGCCCCCAAGGGCGACAGCGGGGCCACGAAGGGCATGCATATGGAGCCACGAAGGGCAGCGAGGGGGCCACGAAGGGCTGCAACGGGGCTACGAAACAAAGCGAGGGGGCCACGAAGGGCTGCAACGGGGCCACGAAGGGCAGCGAGGAGGCCACGAGGGGCTGCAACGGGGCCACGAAGGGCAGCGAGGGGGCCACGAATGCCACGAAGGGCTGCAACGGGGCCACGAAACAAAGCGAGGGGGCCACGAAGGACTGCAACGGGGCAACGAAGGGCAGCGAGATCCCGAATCCTAGGTAATATGTGAGGGAGTCCTGAGCGTGAGCGCGACTCCTGGGTGCCTGGGTGTCGGGAGCGCGGCGCTTGAGTAAATTGCAAGTAATTCTAACGCAAGGGCGCTATTCGTCAGTAAAATGCAAGCAAATCTCCAGCGAGAGCGCGACTCCAGAGCGCCGGGAGAACGATTCCTGAATAAATTGTAAGAAAGTCCCAAGCGAGAGCGCGATTCCTGAATAAAATGCGAGGAAATCTCGGGCGGGAACGGGGGTCCTGGCTAAATTGTGGGGACGTCTCAAGGGGGAGCCGTTGTTGTTGTAACCCGGGGGCCAGGGGAGCAGATTGAGCATCAAGATTTTCCCTGTCAAAAAACAAGGTGCGAGCGTCGAGAGGCACACTTTGATTGAGAAAGAACAATGTTCACCGGTGAGGGGGGATCAACAACAATTATTTTTCAGAAATGAAAGTTCAACAACAACCAGAGCAAAACAAACCGACAAACAAAATCGACGTCGGCGAACTCGGTAAACCAAGCGCGGGAAAACTGAGCGTACTGCCTCTCGGAGCGTGCAGCCGACAGGCTGGGCCAAAAAGCTGCAAGGGGAGGCGGAGGGGGGGAGGACCTCTCCTCGATCGCCTGCGTTCGCGCCCTCGCGCCGCCGTCCCGGAGAGGGACGCCTCCAAGGCCGGAAGGCCGAGGCGCGCGAAGAGAAGCTCCTCTTCGCGTCCCTACGGGTGACCCCCAACGGGCCTCAGCCCAAATCCGTTCAGAATCGGTCCTCCCAGGAGTCCGGTCTGGCAAGTTCCTCGGCACGAACCTCCAAAACGGCGACGTCGAAATCTGCCCCTGGACCCCTCCCAGGGGGCCCACCCTGGCCAGTTTCTCGGGCCAGTCCCAGGGGTCAATTCTGGCCAGTTTCTCGGGCCAACCGTGGCAACTTCCGGAAACGCTACCGCATCAAAAAAGATCCAGAACGACGACGTCGAAATCCGTCCCCAGGCCTCTCCCCTGGGGCCGTGCTGGCCAGTTTCGGGCCGCGTCCAGCCGTGGCGACCAGAACCTCCAGCCAGTTTCTCAGGCCGCGTCCAGCCTTGCTGACCAGAAGCTCCAAAAACGCCCCCAAAACCTTCAACATGACGACGTCGGAATCTGTCCCTGGACCCCTCCCTGGAGGCCACCTTGACTAGTTTCTCGGGCCGCAGACGTGGCGCCCAGAAACTTCAGAAAGGCCCCCCAAAGCATTCAAAAGCGATGACGACAACAGGTCCGTCCTTGCGTTTTTTTTTCCGAGGCGCGCACAGCCGTGGCGACGATCACATCCAGAAACGCTCCCCAGAAGCTCTAAATCGACGACGTCGAGGTCCAGGGTCCCGCCGCCCAGCCATGGCGACGAGAACCTGAGGAGGAACGCTCGGGCGGGGGACCAGCGTAGGGGGGAACACGTCGAGCTGGAATCGGCGATACAGGTCGATAGATCTGCAATAGGCTCCCGACAGCGAGTCCGCACATTCATAGCCGGGGTGGGGCTGTCGGGCCCCTATCGGCGACCAATGGGCGATTGCAGGTCGAAGCATCCCCTCCTGAGCCTATCCCCCCTGACGTTGCCCCTCGGTTCTCGGGTCATAACACCGCTCTATGGCGGCCGTTCGGGACGATGATGGCACCCCGGGAACGCCCTCGTCAAGGCGCAGCTGATGGAAACCACCCCAGGATTCGAAACCTTTTTAGAAACTTCTGCCGAAAACGTCCCCCCTGGGCCTATCCCCCCCACGAACATTGCCCCTGACCCTTCCTCACTGGGCTCTGCCCCGAGGGTCTCCCCGCTGAGCCTATCACCACTCAGCCTATCCCCCCCGGACGTTGCCCCCGAGAGCCTCCAGAAGCGCGGGCAACGAAAAATCTCAAAAGACGACGGCGGTCGAGGCACGGGGCGGGGCGCTCCTGCAGGTGCAGGACTACGTCGCGGCCCAGGGCCTTGTCGACCTTGCGGGGGCCGACGCCGTCGCCGCCGCCGTTGTCGCCGCCGTCGCCGCAAAGGCCGCCATCAGCTTGACCGTGGGGGAACAAAAAGCCCTGAGACCCTGGCGTCTCAATTGTGTCAAGCTGGGCATTTTCACCGAGTTTCGGGCCCCAAGACCCTCACAAGTCAATCTGGCCCCAAAAATGCAGTCGAAAGATTTGGTCCAGGGTCTAGGGCAGTGTTCCCAATATTTTCGTGACGTCGGACCTCAGGGAGGTGCCAATACCGCCACTCCACGGACCTCTTCCAGGGTGCGTTCTGGCCAGAATCTCGAAGCGAATCCGGCCGTGGCGACGAGAGCCTCCCAGAAGGCTCCAAAAAGGCCTTTAAGGGGGAGACACGAGGCAAGGGCAGCGGTCTCGCTGCCTCTTCCTCCTCTGAGGCAGCCCGGCCTGCTCGAGGCGCTGCAGGCGCCGCTGCATCGCAGGGAGCGTGGCCGCGGCCGCAGGGTCCTTGAGAGGAGGGAAATGAGGGCCACGCCCAAGACTGAACGCGGAAACATAGGTGTCGATCTTGGTCGCCCTCCATCTTGGTCAGCGCCAGCTCGTGGACCGTCCTCGCGAACCGGCGACGGCCGGCACGGACCATGACCAAAATCGGCGTCGACGAGATCCTGTGACACTTTGGTCATGGTCAGCCTGTCTCTTCCCTCGAACACTGGCTGGGGATCAGAATTCGAAAGGCTTCCGCAACCAAGTGGACCCCAGCGGGGGTATCCGATATACCCCGGCGCCGATCGGACCCGGCCGTGACGGCTCGCAAGCGATCGCAGAGATGACGTCTCCACGTTTGGTAGAAGCCATAGAAGAGCTGAATTCCCGTCGGGACCCGCTCCGCTGCACCGCCCAGATGGCCCAGGAATTGGCGACATCTCCGCGCTCGGCAACGCTGGTCGAGGCGAGGCCGCCGTGCTGGGCCCCCTGGCTGACTCACAAGCGGGTGGCGGCTCCACACCTGGCCAGCACCGAGGGCGAGCGAGGTCCTGGCCACCCTGCTCCTCCCCTCCGCCCCAGAGATCTCCACGTTCTGGGAGCGCTCTGGCCGTCCCGCGGCCCTCCTCCGCCCGCCCTCCTGCCGCGCCCTCCCCGCGTGCCTGCTCCGCCTCCGTCGCGCCTGTCGCTCACTTCGGGCACGAATCAATGGGGGTCGATAAACTGGGGGGGAAGAGAAGTGCCCTGCTAGGACCCTCAAGGGCCCCTTTCCTGCAGCCCTCGCTGCCCCCCCCATATTTCGCCGCTCCATCACGCGCCCTCCAATTTGCTGGCCGCTTGCTGGAGCCGGCTCGACGCAGATCCAGCGTTTCTTCCCTCGAGGTCCGGCATCGCGTGGGCGGGGCCCCCATCCTGGAGGCGGCGCAGCTCCTCGCCGCGCCTCTCGAGCTGCCGCCTCGCCTCGCTGAGCTCGAAGGCCAGGCGAGCGTTCTCGCTCTGCAGAGCGCCTGGGCCAGGGGCGCCCCGTCCGCCCTCCCGATCCCATCCCTCCCCTCCCAGATCTCGTCGCGTCGTGGAAGAATCACGGCGGAGAGTTTTTGCCGAGGTGAGGCCTCTCGGGGCCCTCACCGGGCCCCGGGAGCGTTAAAAGACGACTCGGCATGACAAACTGGTCCCTGGGAATGGGTCCAGACCTCTTGGGGAGCACGGTGCGACAAAAATCATGACGTCGGGGGTCTGGGCTCCCATCCCTCCCATCCCCTCCCATCGCATTCCTCCCTCCTCCGTTCCTTTTCTTTTCTTCTCCTCCCTTCTCGCATCCTCCTGCTCATCGGACACTTCCTCCTCCTCCTCCTCCTTCTCCTCCTCCGCCTGCTCCCCTTTTGTGGTTCCGCATAACACGATGGAGTCCTTTGGAGGTTCCAGGTCCGCTATCACAACCGTCGGCGGATAGGGGAAAAATCCACACAGTGGGAAGGGATGGGCGGGAGAGACAGGATGTCAGAAATAGCGCGAGCGCACCCAGCTCGTGTTTCCTCCTCTCTTCTTGTCCCTACACCCCCTCTCAATACGAACTTCATGACTCCTTGAGGTCGTAAGAACTCTGAATTCTGGTCGTTGACTTCATGACTCCTTGAGGTCGTTCCATGCGTAGAATTATGTCTCGTCTGGACTGTGAACGGGGCTTGCGCCCCCTGCCAGTCGTCAGGTGCCCCCATATTGAACGCGTGGGCTCCATTAACTCCGTAAAACAAATCAAAGGGGGAAGAAGTCGGTGCCTCCCTTGCCTTCTCCCGCCCACGCGTGGACCCAGCCTGCGACAACTTGGAGTTCAACGACTACGGTGAGATCTACCCTCGCAGGCGAAAACGGACAACCTTCATCATGATCGGGTCCTCGACAACTTCAAATTTTGTCCACAACAGATTCAACGAGCAGTCGTAGCCGTGAAAAGAACGGGTCCAGAAAGAATCAGGCCCTGGACCCTGGGGCCTCCCTGGGACCAGCTTCCTGTCCCGAGCCGGTCTGTTGACCCCTGGACCTTGGGAAGGCCCCCGGAGCCCGAGGGTGGCCCAAAGTAGCCTCGAGCACCCGTTCCCTCAGGACTCCTGGAAGAACAAGCACATAAACATACACTTTTGCAGGTCCGCGCGGAACCCCGAAAATTTATGTTCATGTTTCTTCTTCGAATGACCCCCCTCGTTCTTGGCGACCCTGGGAGCGAGAAAGGCGGGGTGACACCGAGGAAGAGGGACCTCTTCCTCCTGCTTGCGAAGCTCCTCCTCGTTCCTCGCCCTCCTCCTCCTCCTCTTCGCATTCCTCCTCCTCATCGAGGGGGAGGCCGCCAGGCCTGAGCTGGAGGCCCCGTCCTCGAGGCTGCCGCGCAGGGCCTCGGGCAGCAGAGCGGAAAGAGAGGGGAGGAAAGCAGGCGCGGCAGCTGATGCAGCGGGGGCGGCACCGGGGGCGAGGAGGATGGAGCGGGGGGGGCGGGGGGGGGGGAGCGAGTGGGGAAGGGGCAGGGACGAGAGGAAGGGGGGGGGAGGGAGCGCGACGAGGGAGCAAGGACGAGGAGGCTGAAAGGGGGTGGCGGGGGGGCGGCGCGAGAAGGGAGGAGGGAACGAGTAGGGGGGAGGAGGGAGCGGGGAGCGGGGAGGGTGGAGGAAGGACGAGTCAGAGTCCGTAGCCATGTTGGCTCAAGCCATGTTGGCTCAAGTTGCCATCTCGTCAAGGCAGCTGGCCAGGACAGCCTTTGCTTAGTGCGTAGGCAGGCATCACGGCCTCGCCCACTGTGCGTTTGAGAGAGCTCCTGTGGGAGCGAACTTGTTTCATTCTATCCGCCCATGAGTTATAAGGATGTTCTCTTGGGCCCAAAGAAGCCGCTGTGGGCATGCACCAACTGCCACCGCTCAGGGAACTGGGCATCGAGGGTCAAGTGTGCGCGTGGTTCGGCGGCCCCTCAGTCTGTGCAGAAATCGGCCAAAGCTGCACATGAGAAGATCATGTTGTCTGGTGCCAGCGGAGGCAAGGCGCCCAAGGGGAAGTGGAGCTCTGGTGCGCCGCCAGCCTTCGACTCTACGCTCAAGAAGATTATCAGCCGTCTTGATGGGCTCGAGAAGCCAACCTCTGCCCCGGCATCCCCGCCGCCATGGAGGATTGAGTCGGAGTCGGTTACCGCGCCCAGCAGCGACCAGAAGGACGCCAAGGATCGCCGGGCGCACTGGCAGAAGGCCGCGAGAGTTGCCACTTACCAGGAGGACAAGATGGTGGCTGAGGAGAAGGTTGCCAAGCTCCAGAAGGCCATCAACGATGCCAAGCCCCTCCAGATCCAGCAGCGCAGCATCACGACCAGGTTGGAGCGGGCGCGCGCGAGCGCGTCCTCGTTGTAGAACAAGCTTAAGAGTGTCAAGCAGGAAGTGGAAGAGGCGCACGAGCTACTTGATGAACGTCTCGCCAATGCCAAGCAGGCGCTGGGGGAGGCGCGGCGCCAGGTCGCAGCCCTCGAGCAGAAGGCCAAAGAGAGCTTCGCCAAGTCGGTGGCGTGCGCTGACGGGCCTATTCTTAAGATGCAGGAGCAGCAGATGGGCGCGGCCTCGGAGTTCAAAGCAGGGTTCCGTTCTCAGAAGGGGGACGAGACAGCCAGCAAGCACCTCCAGGCGCTCTTAGTTTTCATGGCAGACAAGCAAATCGATCGTGAATGGCCAGGTGTTGGTTTTCAGATCCCTGCGTTGCGACCTGAGTTGCAGTTCCAGGACGCCAGTTTCGACCCCCAGCATGCGAATGCGACATTCTCTGGTGCCGCGGACCCGAAAAGTTTCATTGCCAAGTGCACTGGGACTTCCTCGACGACAGTGGCCGCACTCTTGGCTCCTGAGATGGTGGGGACCCCGCAGTGGCAGCGGCACCCGCGAGACTTGGGCGCGCCTGGGCCCTTGAATCCGTGGGAGGTCCCCCACTGTAGGGGGATCGCTGGGGCGGGCCTCGCAGCGCCCCACATGATGGAGCTCAACGGCCTGCGGGTCGTAGAGGCGGCTCTGGTCTGCTCCCTGGTCAGTTCCCTGGAGGAGCCGCAGCCTGTCCAGCCCACGTCCGAAGTGGACCACATGCTGCGGCTGGTGACGATCAGGTGCATGAGTCAAGCAACGAGACGGTACATGGCTGGAAGAGGACGGCCCCGCCTGCCCCAGCGCCCTCGACTATCCCTGCTCCTAGGTCAGCACCTTCGGCTGCGCCCAGACCTCGTTCCAGGACTAAGAGAGATAAACTATCCAAGTGGGGCTTCTTCTCTTGTAATCGAACTGTTGGAGCTCCCGGGAAACCGTCCTGGAGTGGAGGCTGGACAAAGGCCTCGGTGGGCCCAAGCACCAGTTCTTTGCGGGCAAAAGACTCGAGTTGTGGATTCTGACACCATAGCTGAGTATATCGGGCCCCTGAGGGCCAGGGGTATATCAACTGACTTCTGCCCAGCGGTTCAGACGGGAGGCCATGCGCTGGCCAACTCTGCAAGTGCGTTGGCAGGAGGCCTCCGCCACATCAGCCAGCTCACGATCCAGCCCCGGGAGATCAGCAAGATCCCTGAGGCCACTAGGAGAGTCTTGGCGCGTCACGTTCAAGCTGTTGCACCCAAGGACCTGCTCTGGATCTCTATTTCCGCCACAGTATTGGGGTTCCAGGTGCGAGCGCTGGCGCACTGGCCTCCCTGCTCCCTGGGCCGATACTTGGCAAACCTGGCGGTCCCATGAGTCATAGGCTGCGGTGCGAACATGGACCCGAAAAGCGACGGACTCAGGGGCTGGTGCTCCCGCGTTGGAGCTGCGGTGGTGGCTACTGATCAGGCCAGTTGCTCGTCAAGTTCAAGCTCTACTTTGGATTGCTTCATCCTGCCGCAGGGCTTGCCGTCCTGCGTCGACAAGATCAGCGTGCAGCTAGGTGCCCCGATGTCGCCTCACTCGCCTGTCGAGCTCTGGTTGAAAAAGGGGGTCTCGCTGGCCATCCCCATCCACTTGAGGTGCACTTGGAAGAGGTTCCTACCAAGATGCACGTTGGTTGCCTAGGGGCCCCTGAAGACAGAAGCTGATTGTGGGATGTAGGTAACGTCGGCGAGTTAGCCTTCGGTGAGTCTTGGGATCCATGGGCGAATAACTCGGAGCGTGGGCTTTGCCGGGCTTTCGGCTTATATGGGGAAGGCAGAGATAGGTATGTTGGGGACCTGCTGGGTTTAGCAGGCGTACTCTGGCGTTGGGGGCCGTTCTGAGACTGAAATGGTCCTCTCACTCTACCCCGCAACTGCGTGCATGGCGTTCTCTGGTGGCACTGCTGAGCAAGGCATGTCCATGTACTGATTGTGGCGCCGACTTGCCACTTTGGACTAGGGTTCGAGGTGGATTGCTTCGGCATGGCGAATATTTGATGCAGCCTCAGCTTGCTGTACTCGCCCCTTCGATCGCTGACATGATGAGGGCCATTGTTGCCACCGATGGTCGTGAGGTCGGCCACCTCCTCCCCGCCGCTCGACCCACCCATGGGCACTTGGCTGCCGAGGCCTCGCGCGCCCACTGGTCCAGGTGGAAGGAGTGGGCCAAGGAAGCGACCGCCAAGGGAAGCAAGGCTGCCCGTGCCTGCTCCAGGGACAAGAACATCGCCATAGGTCCGTTGGCCAAGGAGGGCTGGGAGCTCCAGGGAGCTCAGGTGTCGGGGCGCTTCTCGACGAGTGGAGCAAGATGGGCAGCGCCACCATTCGGGCCTCACGGAGGCCCAGGTCGCCAAAGCTCGTGCCTCGACGGAGCCCACGAGACCTTCGCCACAAACAGTCGGATGGGCCTCGGGGAAGTTCAAGCACGAAAATGGCCACGGGGTGGACGGCTGGAATCCGCGTTCCTGCTTATGTTTACCTGGAGTTTACATTGACCGTCTTATCAACACCATGATGGATTGGGATTGGGACCCCCAGCAAGTTGCCCCTGAAGTACCCCGCGGCAATGGCCTTCCAGGGCAAGCCCGAGGGTGCTGGATTGCGCCCACTTGCTCTGGTCCTATCCCTGTTTCGCGTGTGGGGTAGGGTGGGGCAAGTGGTTGCGCGCGCCTGGGAAATGGACCACCGCTCACCATTCGTTTTGGGATCCAGAGACAAGGCGTGCGACAGAGCAGGCTGGCAGCATGCGATGCTGAACAAATGCGCCCGTCTGGGAGGTTTTGCGTCATCCACCCTCTGTGCTGATCTTGAAACGTTCTGCGAGCTAGTAACGCAAGGCACCTTGCTCGACGAAGCCGAGAGACATGGTTTCCACCTCGGCCTCACCGGCTCTGCCATATGTTTGTACGCTGGGCCGCGAGTGCTCATTTGTGCAGGTGCATGTTCAGATGCTCTCACTGTCGCGGGCACGATCCTTGCTGGCTGCAGCCTGGCAGCGAGTTTTGCGAAGGTAATCTTGCACAGAGTGCTGCGCGGACTGGCCGCGGCTTTCCCATCTTTGCACATCCGCAGCGCTGTGGATGACGTCGCATTGCAGATGCTGGGTACGGCCAAATACATCGTGGAGAATTGGGGCGCTGCAGGCAGTGTCTGGGAAGATAACCCACTTCATAGCGTCCTGCAAGGAGATCTCCGAGGGCCTCTCCAAGGCGTGGCGGGCCCCTAAGTTCTCCTGCAAGGTCACGTTGGGGCCCCTGGGGTGCGACGCCGTGGCCAGGAAGGCCAGGGGGAACCCGGCGGCGCTCAAGAGGCTCAAGAAGGCTGGCCGTCGCGCTCGTAAGCTCGGGGTGTTAAAGCTCACTGGGGCCAACCTAGCTGGGGTACCCAAGGCTGGGCCCCAGTCTTGCGCTCGTTGGGGCACCGCTGCGGCTGGACTTACACAGCTTCAGGCGCATGCTCTTCGCGTCGCTGCCTGCAGGAACCTCTCCACGAGCAAAGCTGGAGCGCTGACCTTTTTTCGGTTGAGATCCTATGGCGTTGGAGTCAAGACGGACCCCTGCACCTTCCACCATGGCAACGTCGTGCACCCATGGGCAAGAGCTGTTTGGGACGGTTCCCTGTCGCTGGACGCGGCCCAAACAATGTTCTAATTGGCTGCCGCAGAGATGAGTAAAACTAGAACGCCATGGGCCTCTGCGACTTCACCTGCGCACGTTCTGTTACTTACCTTCGCTGAGATTGGCTGGGTGCCTGAGTCTGCTAGGCGCTTCAGCAAGGCTGACGGCGAGACAGTGGGCCCCCTGGCAGTGGCGCCCATCGTTGTGCGCGACTCTGCAGTGGAGGACGCAGGCATCAGGGCGGACGAAAAGGCGCTTCGACAACGCCCCAACCTCAATAGGGCGTGGTGCAGACCCGCGTTGTGGGAGGGGGCCAGGGCCATGATGGAGGGTGCCACGAACGAGTTTTGGCACCCGCATAAATCATCAGAGTTGCGTTCGAAATGCTTTCGCCCTTGGGACCTGGACCCCAAGAAGACTCCGTGAGCACCGCATGTGCGATTCTGAAGTTTGCCAGCTCTGTCAGGGAGCTCCGGGCACGCTGCTCCACAGAAGGTTTGAATGTCTGGTGCCCAAGGCTGCGCATAACGTTCGAGGATGGCGACAGGATCTTGAGAAGTTTGCAGCAGAAGTCCTCCCTGATCCTAGAGAGCTGACGCCTCCGCCGCTCAAAGCTAGCCAATGCCATATCCATTGGTTTAGCCGCCCCCAGAGCGGCAAGCTTAGTGGGCTTATCTTTAATGCTGGTTCTGCTCTCAACCCCATCTCTGCCAGATTACGCCGCGCGGGGTGGTCTTCGTGTATGGTTGGACTCACTTGGAGCTCCTGGCCGCTGCCTGCGGAGCTGTACCAGTAGACTATGCCCCTAGGCAGCAGGCTCGTGATGGCGAAGGCTATGCTTATTTCATGCTAGCTAGCCTCGCTGAAGGTGGTTTCCAGGTTTGGACTGACTGTGAGGGGACTATGGGGTGTGTCTGGGACCGTTGGCCCTCGGTGAGTTCTGGCAACCCTCGGGCCCACCGGTGGTCCAGAGTGTGGCATATTTTCGAAGATGGCTTGGCTGCCCACAAGACCTTGGGCCACGCCAGCTTTAATGGCATCATCGAAGGCCGCTCCACCCATTTCGAGATGGAAGGAAACAAGCACGCGGATGGCTTAACGAAGCTTGGGGCGGCCAAGCATCCGTTAGTTGACAGTGCCAAGGCCAGA
Source organism: Prorocentrum cordatum (assembly GCA_963575745.1). Lineage (NCBI taxonomy): Eukaryota > Dinophyceae > Prorocentrales > Prorocentraceae > Prorocentrum > Prorocentrum cordatum. Next base: position 161,613 of record CAUYUJ010003225.1, read on the forward strand.
TTCGATGAGCTTGTCAAGCTGCAAGAGCACAGATGTAGATGGGGAGGCATCCAGGATGTCCTCATGGGTCAGCGAGGTTGGTCTGACCCCACGGGGCTTCCTGATAAGATGGGCTCTGAAGGGCACGAGGACCCTGATATCCCGAGTAGCAAACCCCCCAGGCGTGTCCCACGAGCTGTCCGCTGCAGGCTGGCCAAGGAATATGATCGCCTAAGCTGCTGCCACACTGTGTTGAGCTTCAGAATCCCCGTGTTCATGGGCTCTGCGCCTGTGGTCTCTGCTGAGAAGGCCAACTCTGAGGCGCGCGTCTTAATGCTTCTGTAAGGTCACAACCTTGTCAGGATGAAGGCTTGGGACGGGGGTGGAGCTCGGGTGGGCGGGAGCGGTTGGGTGATGTCGTGCCTGACATGTGGGGGCTACGCGTGGGCTGGACTAGACAGCTTGTGTCGAGTCTGCCCGAACGCGCCGCCCACCAAAGATCTCAAGCAGCAGCGGTCCAGGTTTCTGAAAGGCCTTTCCCTAGCTGGGCCAAGCAATACAGTGCTCCGTCAGACGTTCTTGGCTTTTTCAGAGATGCTGGGAAGGGCATCTTGGTTCACGAGGAAGAGACCCCAAATGTTGTTTCTGATGACCCAACCTGGGGAGAGCGATGGGGTGTCCCCCAACTGCTCACCAGGTTCAGCCTGTTGCAGGCTGTCCGTCCAGACCCGCTTAGCGGGGACTCGGACTAAGTTTGAGCATTGCTCGGGGCGTCTATCGACAGACGCTTCCGTGGAGTACAGTACAGTACAAGGAGGACGAGTCAGAGAAGGCGGATGGGGAAATAGAAGAAAATATAGAAAAAGGCAGGGAGCAAACGGGGGAAAGGGGAGCAACGGGAGTACGGATACGAGGGAGAACACAAGGATGAGGACGAGGCTAAGGACGCACGAGGGCCCTCCACGGATTCATATCCTCCCTCCCCTCCCTCTCCTCTTCCTCCTCCTCCTCCTGCTGCTCAGCTTCCCACTCATCGCCCTCTAACGGGCAACCATCCCCCCTTCTCCTCCTTCTCCTCCTCCTCCTCCTCCTCCTGGTCACAGCCTGGCGGTGGACAGAATCTGTCTACCGTCACCGTTCACCGTGCAGAGGCGTGGCGCACTCCCCTCTGATCGTGGCCACTTTCGCTACTGCGTGCACACAAGAGAAAGGCGGCGGGCATCGGCGAAAACCGTTGGAATCAGCAGAACGCGCCAACGCCGCCAAACCACGAAAGAAGGTGAGGTGCGACGCATCGCCGATGAATGCAACACGCCTCCAGACCACCTGCCGCCAACCTCGAGGCGGGAGGTGAAACAAAACTAGGGATAGCGGAGAGGAACGCACAGGGGCCTCACAAACCCATCATGGGATCGACTCGAAACACCTTGGGTCCAAATCGAAACTCTCCCTTCGCGAGACGCTTCAGGACTTTGCCTCCATGGTCCGTCGCGTTGGTCGGACAAAGATGCGCCAGAGACGCTACGCGAGAGGAGGCAAAGTCCGCACAATGCGTGCAACCCACGACTGTAGGCCCGTCGTGGAGGGCGAAACGAAAAAGCGAGTGTTCCCGAGCCCCTGCCCCTAACGATCGCTGAACAGCCACATCCGCGGGTGCAGGGTCTCGGACAAGGATGAACTGCGTGTGCGGAGGCTTGCCTCTGAGGCGCTTCGGCGGGTTTCTGCAATCAGACAGACCCTCCGAAAGCCTGGCGATCCACAATACCCATGTCCTCACAACTTTCAGCCTCGCTCGCAACTGCTGCCTGACAACTAGGGATAAGCGAGTCTCTGCGGCTGCCGTGCGCGCGACGACTTCGGCCTGATGATTCCCGTACCTCTGTCTAGGCGTGACACCTCCGCCTGACGCATCCTGCTGAGTGGCATGCGCCTTGATCTTGACCAGATCAAGCGCTCCCCACTCATCGAACAACCTCCAGAACTCGCGCCAAAGATGAGCGTGCGATGATGCGAAAGACGACGTTGACACTCGGCCTCGCACAAGGTAGCCATCAAACGCATAGTTACTGGGACTCAGTGAGCATACGGGTTGGCGGAGCAGCAAACTTAAGCACAGAGATGACTGCTATGAGCTCGGCCGCGCTGATGCACTGAATGGGGTCCAGCAAACAGGCTGGGCAGTGCCAAGGGCGACAGGCCCCCAGCCAGCAGAAACTGCGGAGACAAAATCCGCCTCAAAGACCGAGCCATCGACAGACATAGTTCCCGGGAAGAGACTAGGGTCACCGCGTCTCCGGGCGGCTTCATCACCTGGTGGCGGTCGCGCTAGGGGCCGCATGGGCACGAGACACCTCGCCGCCAAGATGGCAGCTAGGGGGCCGACGCCGCATCTCCAAAGCGCTGCATGAACGAGGGAGGGGCAGCAAAGCCAGCAAGCCTCGGGCAACAACAATGACGATGTAAGAGCGCGCCTTCTCGAGCAGGTCACGAAAGGTACTAGGGGGAAGTAGGGGAGCCAGCAGCCCACTGTCGCTTCTGGGGCCACTGCCCCCCGATGATGGTAGATCTGAGGCGCGCTCTCGGCTCAGCTTTCAGACCTGAACTCAGCAACGACATGAGAGGCTGCAACAACACGCCACGCTCAAACTCGGGTTCTTCCAAATGCTTTGCTGTTTGTTGATATTGCCTCGCTTCCACAGCCCGAAACAGCAGTGCCTGAACAGTAAGAGGGCAGTAGTCGTCGGGTTTGACGACGGCGCCGCCAGGCCAAATCCACTGCGCAGCTGAAGTAGCAACAATACCCACTCGCCAAAGGGAGGCCCACAGAGCGCAGAAGGGGCCCCTGATGGAGGACCACGGGTGAGCCACCGAAGAAAGATGGGCATGGGCCTCTCGAAAGCCAACCTGAACGGGCAACCGGGGCCCAGCGAGGGCGTGGAGGTAGGAATGCACAAGCAACCAAACGGCCCTATATATGGGGCAGAGTTGGGGCACTGGGAAGAGCAAAAGGGCCAAGGTGCGAGACCTGCCATCTTGCTGATGGCCTTGCAGTTTACCAGCAGCACCTCACCTCTAACCCCCGCCCGGTAGTTCCCATAACAGAGGGCCATGCAGAACAGAAGACCCCAGAGCACTTCGAGCCATCCGCCCAGCACGCGGCGACGAGGCTTGGAACCCTTAAGGATCGACATGCGATGCCTCCTGGCTCGCATCGCCTTGGCGCGATTGACCGTGGTGGCCTCGCCTCCGACCACATCCCGCGACAAAATCGATCCCCAGGTTACGCTCAAATCTAACAGGCAGGGGTCGGAGGCTCTTAAGTTTAGTCGCGAGCGCCGGGGTTCCCGAGCACTCGGGACCTGTCAGCGGCGATCTCAAGGCCAACAGCCGCGAGCTCGCTGCCGAGCTTCTGGCCAGCTGCGACGAGGTCCTTCGCTACGCGGTGCTCTGTGCTCCAGCGCAGGAGCCCAGAGTCGCCAGCATTGACAGAGAGCTGGGCGGCGGGGCCAGCTGCCTGCACGGCATACAGCGGGCCGAAAAGTAAGAGCTGCAACATACAACAAGCAAAAACACATCTTGGTACGAGCCGACCTCATCCGCAACGTCGATCAGCCTAGGGGAACGATAGATCTGCACCAGGAGGTACAATTGCCACATAGGGAAACCGCTGGCCTGCGCAGACACGATGAGGTGCCTGTGCTACGCCAGACCCAAAAGCCTTCTTCAAATCCAAAAGCAAAGTGGCACAGCGGCGGTGCTCATGCGAGGGAGTGCTCAGACCAGGCAGCCCAGACCCACGCATGTTTCGGAGGACATCCCTTGGGCTGGCCAGAAAAATCCCCGACGTTGTCAGCTTGCAAGTACCTAGTGAAAGGGCGCCCCAATCGACATTGGACACGAGCCAAAACGCGGTAGAGTCCCAAGGGCCTCACACCACCGAGCCGTTTAAGGATAAAGAAACTAAGACTCCACATGACGGGCCACTCGCGCTCATGCTCAATGTGCGGGACGATGTCACAGAACGCCTCCAGGGCCAAATGTTGCAGCAGCACCAGCAACGAACGCGGAAACAACTTTATCAATGCCAGTGCCGGCGCCTGACTCGAAACTCTCAGGAGGGCACGACAACTCGGCCAGCGTTGGCCGTTCGGGGGGCACGCCGAGGTCAAGCCAAACAAGCGAAGGTTTTTCGGGCCCAACGGACCGCGACTTCTTCCACTCGGCTTCGACGGCGTCGAATCGACCCAATCGATGAGCAGGGCCGAAGGGCGGAGCGATCAGGGGAGGCGGGCTGCCAGGGGGCAGGGGGGGGCGAGAAATTGAGCGACGCCGACGTCCCTCCCGAGGAATGATGGTCAAACAATGCATTCCGTTCCCTGTCCTTTGCGCGCGCCGCCTGGGCTAGCCCGCGCCAGGCCTCAATCTCGGCCGAAGTGGCGACACCTGGGCCGAGAGCTGCGGCGGGAGATCGACCTGCCGAAGCACCGCTGACCAGGCGGCGCACTCGGCGCGCTACTGGAGAAAGCGCGAACCCGCAAGGCGGAACGCCGCTGACGCCAGTTGACGCCCGCGGGAGCCCGCAGGGTCTCGAGCAAAGTCAGCAAGGAAGGTGCTAACCTTTCTCCACCAGCACGCAATCGGGGAAATCCTCTGACACTTGGGAGGGGCAGGGCAGGACGGTGTTTGGAAGGAGATCTTCAGATGCCTATCCCTGCCGATGAACTGCCCAGCTTGCCCCCCCGAAATTCTGAAATATGCGAAGCCACTCGGCCTCAGCTGCGCGCGTGGCGGGCGGGGTGGGGCCAGCGCGCAGGGCCGCCGCGGGCCCCCGCCTACCTTCGACGGGTGGGCCGACGCAACCTACGGGGGCCACCGAGGGGATCCTTTTGGGACCTTGACGAAGCGCACGCCCGTGATAGGCTCAACCTTGGACATCGTCAACGTGGCTGGGTAGTGAGGGGGGGATAGGGACACTGTGAATCACTTCAGCCCTGGCCCCACCTGCAACCGCCCTCGAGACGACGCAGTCACCGACGCAGCGCATGTCAAGTCGGCGCGCGCCGCCCTCAGGTGCAACAGCGACGGTGTCCATCGCGTCAATCCAGCCAGTCTTGACCAGGTCACTGTGCGCGGAGTTCCAGTCGCCTCCGATGACCAACGGTGTGCCAGCACATTTCAGCCCCGACCCAACACAAAAGACCGCTTCGTTAGGGCTGAGTGGACCAAATAGAGGTTGACCTTGATGAAACCTTGTCGAGTCATGCATCCGACCTGGTGAATGCTGACCCGAGCTGGATGCACGGTGCAATCGGCTGAGTCGAACTTCCCAAAGCCGACGCGCTTGGGCGTTGCCGCGAGCAGACCTCCAGCCAGGTTGCCAAGCGCAGGCAGAGCAGCTGTAAAGGAGGCGGGTCAACTATTGCTGCGCAAGCGTGCCTCTGTCGATTCAGCCGAGGCGGCTAGAACCCGAATCTCATGCACAAGCAAAACATCAGGCAGCAAGTGCTTGCTCAAAGTAGCATCTAGGCCGACCTGCCCACCAACAATGGCGGCGATGACGGCCCGATGCTTGCTGGCACGCTTGCTAAGAAAAGGACTGCGATGCGGCATCGCTGATAGGCGTGACACGTAACCTTTGTTTATGAGCAGCTTCGTTGATGCCACCCATGACGTTTTCAGCATGCTTGCGCGCGGTACCCTACTGCACCAGGAACGCATCCCAGCTGCTGTCAGAGGCAAGCTGCTTGAGAAATCATTTGAACACTTTCGCGGCAGGCGGCTAACACGCGACGGTTCCCTTCCCACCCCGCCCACGACCCGATCCCCTTCCCCCCACCGCAAAGAAAGACAGCAGGCGAGGCGCCAGGCGCGAAGGGAGACCCTGCCTGACGGCCAAAGACGGCAATAGCTGCACCCTCATTGCCAGCGGGGGCAATCGCGTCGCCAGGCGGCGCATCCTGCATGGCGTCATAATCGTCATGGTCGCCGGCTGAACCTGCACTGCCGTAGCCGTCATCATCCCCATCAGGTTCAGCTGGTCGCCAAAAGGGCATTCCTCGTCTCCAACAACGAGCGCAGAGATGCCGCAAGGGTGGCATCCAAGGTCTGGAGCTGCATGAGCACGGGGGACGCAAGATCATCAGGGGAGACCGCGTCGCCAGCCATTTCCTGACCTCCTCCTCCGACTGCACACTGCACCCAGGCTGCAGTGGTCTTGGCTGATGCAGCGCGCCCCTGCTCCATGAGGCCCTCGAGCGAGCTCATGACTTTGACCAGCTCCATGACCTTCTTCTGCAAATTGGACTCGGCCTTGCCAATCTGCTTTGAGGTCTGGGCAATCTGGCGCTTGAGGTCATTCAGCACAGATGAAGCAATAGAACCATCGCGCGCGCTTCGCGCGCGCTCAGGTTCTAGCAGGCCCCAGGCCTTGACGAATTCACTGCTCCACTGAAGTACGTGGACCACAGATGGCTTGAGCGGGAAATGAAGTGCCTACAACGCTGAACGCATTATGGGCAGTGAGAAGTCCATGCATGTCAATCCGCAGTATGGAAGGCTTTCGGGGAAGATGGCTGCGTAGGGGGGCGGAGGCCAGATGAATCGGGTTCCCAAAAGGCCTTCTGGGAATATGGGTTTGGGGGGAGGTCTTCGGGAGCCTGTTGGGGCGTGCCGTCGTCGTCGTCGTCGTCGTCGTCGTCGTCGTCGTCGTCGTCGTCGTCGTCGTCGTCGTCGTAATGTCGTCGTCGCCTCTTGGGGCGCGCCGTCGTCGTCGTCGTCGTCGTCGTCGTCGTCGTCGTCGTCGTCGTCGTCGTCGTCGTCGTCGTCGTCGTCGTCGTCGTCGTCGTCGTCGTCTTCGTCTTCGTCGTTTCGGCGTCTTCGTCGTCGTCGGTTCAAGAGATCACTTGGGGCAACTTTGTGCGAAACGATCCGCAGAGGGCCGCGAGAAGGCGATCAGTCATGCCCCCAACTTCCCAGACAACTCTCCAGTAGCGCGATGGTACTTCGGAGCCTCCGGAGACTCTCGGGCCCATGATGAACTATGTCCCCGGAAAGCTTTCTGGGAACATGATGTGTTGGGGTGTGTTGGGGGGGCCTCTTTTGCGTTCCATGGGGGCCCCTTGGGGCCTCTTGGGGCTTCCTGGGGGCCTCACGGGGCTTCGTGGGAGCCTCTTCGTGGCCTCCGGGGGCCTACTGGGGGCCTCTAGGGCCAGAGACCTTGAAATATCGGTTCGCGGTCCCCCTCTGGGCACCCTCTTGGGGCGCTCTTGGGGCACACTTGGGTCGTCTGGGGAGCCTCATGGGCCGTCTTGGGCCCTCTTCGGGGCCTCGTGGGCCGTCTATCTGAACGGCCTCCGAGGCCGCTTAAGTCACGCAGCACCCAGAAGCCGCAACAGCGACTCTCCCCCAAGGGGTTAGCGGTGCGGCGTAAGCCAAAGACTCTTCCCGCGCTGTCCAAACGCCAATGCCAACATGGCGTTAGAACCACGGGGAAAACACCCATCCTCTCTATGCCAACTGCACCCGGGCCTGCAGGTGGGGGCAGCTCTTCGCTTCTCGATGCATTTTTCCTTCTCTTCTCTCCTCCCCCCCTGAGCTCACAAGACGGCCAAGACAGGCAACCAAGGCCGCCAAGATGGCCAACGACACCTCCGAAACGGCCCAAGATAGCTCCAAATCGGCCCAGGGGGGCCTCAAAACGGCCCACGACGCCCCCCCCAGAGAGCCACAAGAGAACCCCCAGTAAGGCCCGAAGAGGCGAATGCGAAAGTCTTCGGCGTCTTCACCTGTTCGGGCTCCCTTCTGCTCCAGACGGCCCTGAAGGTATCCACAACGACGGCCCCAAGACTGCCCCCAAATTGCCCAAGAATCCTCCAAGACGGCCACAAGGCAGCCCAAGAAAGCCCCTAGCCAGCGCAGGGCGGCCTTGGAGAGCCCATCGACGGCCCAAATACGGCCCATAGACGACCGCAAGAGACCCTCCAACTCAGACAGTCAAGAGGGCCCCAAGACGGCCCCAGAGAGCTTCAAACCATTGCAAGAGGGCCCCAAGAGGGCTGGCCCAAAAAGGCCCGAAAATCCCCCCACAACCGCCTCACGAAAGCCCCAGGCGGCCCAAGATTCGCCCAAATGGGCTTCTGGGAAGCTCCTCAAGAAGAAAAAATGGAAAATGCCACGTGACGGCTATCCTGATCCTGCCTCGCCGCACCGTCATCGTCATCGTCATCGTCATCGTCATCGTCATCGTCATCGTCATCATCATCATCATCATCATCATCATCATCATCATCATCATCATCATCATCATCATCATTTTCATCATCATCATCATCATCATCATCATCATCATCATCATCATCATCATCATCATCATCATCATCATCATCATTGGCAGCATCAGCAGCAGAAGCAGCAGCAGAGACATCCGAATCAGCATCCGAATCAGCATCAGCATCAGCATCAGCATCATCAGCATCATCAGCATCATCAGATTCATCACCACCATCACCATCACCATCACCATCACCATCACCATCACCATCGCTATCAACAACAACATCATCATCATCGTCGCCATCATCAACATTATCACCCTCCTCCTCATCATTATCATCAGCATCATCAGCATCGTCAGCATCATCACCAGCATCATCATCATACTCATCACCATCACCATAATCAGCATCAGCATGATCGTCACCATCATCATGATCATCCTCCTCGTTCTGCTCCTCCTCCCCCTTCATCATCATCATCAACATCATCATCAGCAGCATCGTCACCATCGGCATCAACATCCTCAGCCAGGTCACAATCGTCATCATCATCCTCAGCGCCACCACCACCATCAGCATCATCATCGTCATCATCATGGCAGTCATAATCATCATCATCATTATCATCATCATCATCGTCGCCAGTCATAACCATCATCATCATTATCATCATCATCGTCGCCACCATCAGGATCTTCTCAATCCCACTCAGCAGCCAGTCCTCCTCCTCATCATCCTAAGATCACCCTCATCATCATCATCCTTATCATAGTTCATCCTCGTTTCATCATCCTCCCCCTTGTCCTCCCCCTCTTCATAAGCATCCTCCTCCTCCCCCTCATCCTCACCATCATCACCACCACCACCATCATCATCACCATCAGCATCGTCATTACCATCATCATCATCATCATCATCATCAGTATCAGCACTATCGTTACCGTACCCATCTTCATGATGATTCCCCTCCTCTCATCATCGATACCGTCATCTTCCCATCATCATGATCATCGTCATGATACCCCTCGACGATGTTCTTTCATCATGTCCTTCGTCATTCTCACCAGAAGGCCAGTGTGGGCCCTCTTGGGAGGCGGGGGGGCTTGAAGGCATCTTATCTTAGGGGCCTCTCAAGGGCGTCTTCGAGGCAGTTTGGGAGCCTCTTGGGATCCTCCCAGGGGCCTCCTGGAGGCCTCTTGGGAGCCTCCTGGGGGCCTCTAGGGGGGCTCTTGGGGCCTCTTGGGGGTCTCTTGGAGCCTCCTGGGGACCTCTTGGGGCCTCCTGGGAGCCTCTGGTGCCGAAAGCTCGGAATTTGAATACGGTTTTTCACCTCTGAGACCCCTCGGGGGCTCGTACTGGGGCTCTCTTGGGCGGTCTTAGGGGCCTCTCGACGTCTTGGGACCCTCTTGAGTCGTCTTGGAGCCCTCTTGGGAGCCTCTGGGGCAGTCTTGGGGGCCTCTTGGGCCGTCTTGGACGCTGTGAAAGCCAAAGAGGTAGATATGCGAAAAAAATCCCCTGAGGGAATGGAACGAGTTTTGCCTCTTGGGGGCCTCCTGTGGGGCCTCTGGGAGCTTATTGGGGCGTCTGGAAGGCCTCTTGGGGTGTCTCGGGCGCCATCTTGTGCGTCTTGGAGCGGCCTGTGCGTCTTGGAGCGGCCTGTGGGTGTGTCGGGTCCCTCTTGGAGCGGCGTCGGGCTCTCTTGGCGCTTTCTGGTGCGGTTTTGTGGGCCTCTGGGGCCCCCCAAGGGCCTGCACACCCACACACACACACAAACACAAAAACACACACAAACACACACACACAAACACACACACACACAAACACACACACACACAGACACACACATATACATACATACATACATACATACATACATACATACATACATACATACATACATACATACATACATACATACATACATACATACATACATACATACATACATACATACATACATACATACACACATACACACATACACACATACATACATACATACATACATACATACATACATACATACATACATACACACACAGACACACACACAGACACACACACACACAACACACACACAACACACAACACACACAACACACACACAACACACACAGATAGACACACAGACACACAGACACACAGACACACACAGACACACACACACGGACACACACACACACACACATTGGCGGTAGAGGTCGCGGCCCCCGGGGCCCGGGCCCCGGTGCGCCGTTGTATGTATATGCTTCTGGACTGCACGTGGGTCCCCCGCAACGAGCGCTCCCACACGTGCCAGTTTAGATGCCGACGGGGGACTCCTTCAAACATCGAGGTGTGCATCCGCCATAGACACCATTTTGGACAGCTGCTCAGGCTCGAGCAACATATATTTGGGCTTATGCACGCTTGGAGGCCCGTTGGCCCACTCCCCTTGAGCACTGCGAGGCTGCACCACGGGAGGAACGGGAGGACGACCCGAGCCACGCCTGTAACACAACTTCTTTCCAGCGCAATTCGTCGTGAAATCACATTTCTTCTTGAGGCAACACCACACCTCATTGCGAGCGATCACCCATAGGTATGGAGTGCAAAATGAAAATTAGCCTGGCGAAGGACCCAACCATACGAAATTGTGGATACAGCAATTGTGAAAACCATCTTCGCCTGCGCTCCCTATGTGGCCACGGCTTCCCGCCGGAGCCCGACATGCTCAGGGACGCGTTTGTGGCCGTCTTCGCGGGCGCCGACGACCACGAGGACGGCGTCCCCCTGACCGAAGAGCAGAAGCAGGAAAGGGTGCTGAGAGCCATGAGGGAGACTGCCATTGGCGCCTCCGGTGGAGCTCCTATGGGGCCACGATCCTCATGAGGGGTGTGCCGAAATGGCCCGAGGCCGCCATGCGAACCCTGCCACTGGGGGCCTTCGGTGGAGCTCCCTATGGGGCCACGATCCTTGTGAGGGGTGTGCCGAAATGGCCCGAGGCCGCCATGCGAACCCTGCCACTGGGGCCTTCGATGGAGCTCCCTATGGGGCCACGATCCTCGTGAGGGGTGTGCCGAAATGGCCCGGGGACGCCATGCGAACGCTGCCACTGGGGCCTTCGGTGGAGCTCCCTTATGGGGCCAGGATCCTCGTGAGGGGTGTGCCGAAATGGCCCGGGGCCGCCATGCGAACGCTGCCACTGGGGCCTTCGGTGGAGCTCCCTATGGGGCCACGGTCCTCGTGAGGGGTGTGCCGAAATGGCCCGGGGCCGCCATGCGAACGCTGCCACTGGGGCCTTCGGTGGAGCTCCCTATGGGGCCAGGATCCTCGTGAGGGGTGTGTCGAAATGGCCCGGGGCCGCCATGCGAACGCTGCCACTGGCGCCTTCGGTGGAGCTCCCTATGGGGCCACGATCCTCGTGAGGGGTGCGCCGAAATGTGGCGGGGCCGCCATGCGAACGCTGCCACTGGGGCTTTCGGCGGAGCTCCCTATGGGGCCAGGATCCTCGTGAGGGGTGCGCCAAAATGGAGCGGGGCCCACATGCGAACGCAGCCACTGGGGCCTTTGGTGGAGCTCCCTATGGGGCCACGATCCTCGTGAGGGGTGTGCCGAAATGGGGCCTGGGGCCCACATGCGAACGCTGCCACTGGAGCCTTCGGTGGAGCTCCCTATGGGGCCACGATCCTCGTGAGGGGTGCGCCAAAATGGGGCGGGGCCACCATGCGAACGCAGCCACTGGAGCCTTCGGTGGAGCTCCCTATGGGGCCACGATCCTCGTGAGAGGTGCGCCAAAATGGGGCGGGGCCCACATGCGAACGCAGCCACTGGGGCCTTCGGTGGAGCTCCCTATGGGGCCAGGATCCTCGTGAGGGGTGTGCCGAAATGGGGCGGGGCCGCCATGCGAACGCTGCCACTGGGGCCTTCGGTGGAGCTTCCTATGGGGCCAGGATCCTCGTGAGGGGTGTGCCGAAATGGCCTGGGGCCGCCATGCGAACGCTGCCACTGGGGCCTTCGGTGGAGCTCCCTATGGGGCCACGATCCTCGTGAGGGGTGTCCCGAAGGGGCCTGGGGCCGCCATGCGAACGCTGCCACTGGGGCCTTCGGTGGAGCTCCCTATGGGGCCACGATCCTCGTGAAGGGTGTGCCGAAATGGGGCGGGGCCACCATGCGAACGCAGCCACTAGAGCCTTCGGTGGAGATCCCTATGGGGCCACGAAGCGCTGTACTGGGTGGGTGAAGCGCAGGGAGGAGGGGGGAGGAGGGGGAGGAGGAGGAGGAGGAGGAGGAGAGGAACGCGGGGCGACGCCTCTTCAAAACGAGGACCCAACACCACAGGATGGTTGGGAACAAACCTGCAGGGCCTCGGGCAGGCTCAAGCAGGGATCGCGCGAGAGAAACAATAGCTCACTGTAATCCACCTCAAGGAATGGATCCCTTGAGCCAAATTGGCTACGGACCTCCACCTCACCCTCCTCCTTCTCCTCCTCCTCTCATATCGTCATCATCGCAGTCCGCATCCTCGTCATCAACGTCATCAGAATCACCATCATCGCCAGCATCATCACCGTCATCAGTATCATCAACGGCATCACCGGTACCGCAACAGTACTCAGTACTAGCACCAGCACCGACACCATCATCCTCATCAGCATCACCATCACAAGCACTAGAAGCATCGTCATCATCACCGTCACCGTCGTCATCATCATCGCCATCATCATCATCACCCTCATCACCAGCATCGCCAGCATCAGCAGCATCATCATCATCATCAGTATCATCGGCATCCTCAACACAAGCAAACAATGTAAGACTATTCGCTTCTATCTGCTCGCGTGCCACTCGCACGTAGATTCCAAACATGCGGTACCCGCCATCTTCGTCTTCGATCGTACCCCCTTGGGGCATATTTTCCTTACGTGCCACTTTTAGCGCAGCCCCTAAAAAGGAGAAGAGAGGGCGGATGGAAGGGGGAGGGAAAGGGATGGAGCACAATATGAATTAGCAGGAGGGGCGCCAGGAACAGAAAACACGTGGCAGAACCAGACGGGCAGATCGGGCGGGCAGACCCTAGCCGGCGGTTCGGGGAGGCGAGCGCAGGCGGCCAGGTCGAGCAGGCGGGTTGCTGAAGCGCGGGTCCTGCAGGAATCGCGAGGAGGCTTCGAGCGATAGCGCGATTCCCAAGTACATCGTGAGAAAGGCCACAGCGAGAGCGTGATTCCTGATTGTCGAGGGCGGGGCGTCTGAATACATTCCACCAGCTTTTTAGGGCGTAGGTGGTCTAGGGTGTTTTGTCTTCCGTCTGCCCCTCTTCCCCGTCGGGGAAAGGTTCGTCATAGTTCCCTTTCAATATACACCACCTCCCCCAGGCGACTGGGAGCCAACCAGGGACAATGCGGGCCCCCCCCCCCGCCATCCCTGGTGAAAAACTATACAAAACACACTCTGCCTCCAAATCCTGAACATGCGCAGCCCACCCGATGCGGCCCCCCCCACCATCCCTGTCAAAAAACCATACAGAGTACACTTGGCGGCGGCGGCGGCGGCGGCTGCGGCGGCTGCGGCGGCGGCAGCGGCTGCGGCGGCTGTGGCGGCGGCGGCGGCGGCGGGGGCGGCGGCGGCGGCGGCGGCGGCGGCGGCGGTGGCGGCGCGGCAGCGGTGGCGGCGGCTGCGGCGGCAGCGCTGCGGCGGCGGCGATTCGGCAGCGGGGGCGGCGGCGGCGGCGGCGTGGCGGCGGCGACTGCGGGCGGCGCGGCGGCGGCGGCGGCGGACAGCGGCAGCGGCGGCGGACAGCGGCGACGGCGGCGGCGGGCGGCGGCGGCGGCGGCGGCGGATTGGCCCCCAGTAGCTGCCCATCCAAAGACGACTGCTGAACATGCTGAGGCTCGGGCCAGGCTCGGGTGCTACGTATGTGTTGGGAGGACAAGTGGGAGTGAGCGAGACACTTGCGGACGGGGAGGGAGTCCTGACCCCTCCCCCTACCCCCTCCCCTGGACCTGGACAGGGCCGGTCGCGAGGTATCACAGCGTCCAAACGGCCTCGGCGAGGAAGCCAACATCATTGGTTCTGCCAAAGTTTTGGCCCCATTTTGGCCTCTTGGGGGGGCACCGCAAATTAAAGCTCCCCTCTTGTTTGGTCGATGTCCTCCAAAATTGCCCACAGATGGCCCCCAAGGCTCCCAAGGGCGCTCCAAGAGAGCCCCAAGAGGTGCTCAGGAGGCCCCAAGAGGTCCCCAAGAGGCCCCCAGGATGCCCCCCAGAGGCTTTGTTTTTTCTCCCCCAAGCCTCCAGCGGCCCCCGCCAAGAGGCCCGTTCGCCGCCGACGGCGGCACGCCTCAGGCCTGACTGGCCTGGTTCAGCTGGTCCTCCAGCTCGAACTCGTACGTTGGCTGGCCCTCCAGCCTCATCTGCACCATCATGTTCACCATGCTCACATAGTGCAACTGGTGCTCCCCCATGCGGAGCTCGCTCTCAAGCCCCCCGCCGCGCAGGCAGGACTGTTCCCTGCTCCAGCGGCTTGCCGTTCTGTGGATTCTTCCCAGCCAGAATCCTGTCTCGCTTCTTCCTCTTTGCGTCGTCCTTTGTGGAGCGCCCACGACGAGCTAGCGGGCCTGGGCATGCCACGCCCAAACCCGCCCTTCGTCTCGCCGAGTGTGCCCCGCACACCACACACGCGACGTACGGTCCATGAACTTCGACACGATGAGCCCTGTCCTGCCCCTCAGGCTCTGCACGATCTTCGTGTTGTACCTCTGGGCGTGCTGCTACTGCTGCTGCTGCAGCTGCCGCCGCGATGGCCACGCTGGCTTCCAGCGACCTGCCAGTCCCCGAGCTGCTCGAGCCCGTCGCCTGCCACCGTGGTCGTACGCATTCCGCTTGCCACAGCTTTATGCGCATCCTCTTGGACGCCGCACGCATGCCACACCTCATGCATACCTGCCACCCACCCGTCTCCACAATATCGTGCTCGGTCAGGGTGAGCAGCGGCGTTGGCCCTCTTCGTCTCGGTACTCCTTTTTCTTTGGGCGGCACGTCTGGCCACGTACCGCCCATCTTTTGGCACCAC
Source organism: Prorocentrum cordatum (assembly GCA_963575745.1). Classification (NCBI taxonomy): domain Eukaryota; class Dinophyceae; order Prorocentrales; family Prorocentraceae; genus Prorocentrum; species Prorocentrum cordatum. The sequence goes on from CAUYUJ010003225.1 coordinate 176,915, forward strand.
CATCCTATATTCTGCAGCGCCCAACGCACCCGCCCTGCAAGGTCCTCAAGCGCCTGGTGCTTGCCGTAGTGCGCGTCCTGCTCCGCGCCCGCCTTCGCCAGCAAGTCAACCTCACTGTTGCCCTTCGCAATCTTCAGGTCGTCGCCCTCAAGCAGCTGGATCCTGGCCTTGGACCTGTGGGCCTTCACGTGCTTCACGCATTGTATATCCAGGTCCAGGTCCTTTACCTTGTGCCAAATCCTTCGCCATAGGTCTGCATGCGGTCGCTTCCAGCTCGTGCACCACCGCTCACCTTTCTGCAAACCTTCCAGGCTGCCATTGTGGTCTGTGTACGCACGACCAGGCGGCAGCATCCGCTCCAGCACCTTGAGAAAAGAAAAAAAAAAAACATCTCTGCTCTCTTAACCCTCCCATGGATCGGCAGTGTACAAGGCAACGGGCCCCACATCTGCATCGTCGCCGTGCCATTGTCGGTGGGCGGCATAGCTGCCCAGCCCGTTTGCGCCCAGTCGCTGTACCCGAGCTTTGAGCCATCACAGACGATGCCGCCTGTGAGATAGTCCTCATCACCGTCGACCACCTGCTCGTAGTACTGGTCCTCCGCAATGCCAATGAACTGCCAGTCCGCCTCTGGAGACCTCACCAGCCCCCGCGCCCACAACATGTTGGTGTCCTGCTGCTCGGCTACGTGTTGCCAGTCCGCCTGCGCCTGCAGACGCTGGTCCCTGGGCGCGCTGCACTTGCAGTACCGATGGTGCTCTGTGCCCACCGCCTCACCGCAAGCCATGCAGATGTCCGTGGGCACGATATTACATTTGCAAAGCTTCTCCATAGTCCACGCACCTCCGATGAAGATCTTCTTCGCTGCATTCTTGGCATGCTTCGGGAACTCACGTGCTCGCAACTGCGCCACCGCTGGTGCCACCAAAGGCATTGGGCTCAGGCTTCTGAGCTCCTCTGCCTGCGTCCACTCCTCCCAGAGGGTCGCCTGCACGCCCTTGCGCACCATCGCTGCGATGTCCATAGGGCACACCTCCTGCATGTTCAGCTCGAAGCCCTCCTTCGAGACAAAAGTATGCCACGCAGGCCACGCCCACGTGGCCCTTCTCATGGGCATGATGACTGCCCCTGCTGGCCCCCGCACTCGGGCCCACGCTGGCTTCATGCCGACCTCCTGCTGCTGACGTCCCCACGCCTGCTGCAACATGGTGCCCATGCTGTCCCATTGTCCTGCTCCATCCTCGTCTTGTGCGCTATGCCACACTGCTCGCGCCCACCTTGCGATCGGCGCCTCAATGACCTCGTACGTCGGCTCCTCCTGCGCAACCGCCAGCTGAAGGGTGAGGCTTCGGGCTCCACGACCACCTGGTAGTAATCGTCCTGCCTCACGTCGTAGCTGTCGTCGCTGGTGGTCTGGCATGCCTAAGCACTTACACCCGTGCAAGACCGAGCGCTTTAAGCCACACTTGAACACCAAGCCAACGCCCCTGGTCATCTTGCGCCCGCCCTTCAAGGTGAGCAGCCTCCGACTCCTGGCCTTCATAGTAGCATGCCTCTTGCCGTTCTTAGCCTTCGCCGCCGTACCGTGCGTGACGATGTCAACCCCCAAGTACGGGCAAGCCCTCACCACTGGCAGTCCACGCTCTCGCATCGGCCCTGTCACGGCCTTTCGCGCCCACTTAGTGCTCGCCATTACCGCGCCTTTACCCTTGCTGCCCACCGAGAACTTCAGGCCGATCTTCTCGAAGCCTCTGAAGCAACTGTCGATTGTCTCTCCGAACTCCGTCACAATGTACTGGTGCTGCTGTCGTAACCGCACACACAAATCGTCCACATACATTCTCCAGCGCGCCCTTGGCCTCTCCACCACCAAGCCATCCACCGTGGACTGGATGACCATCTTCAAGAAGCGCACTGAGAACTTGCTACCCGCGACGATGGTGGCCACCGTCTGGGTCCCGCTGGACACCGAGTCACCCACAATGAGGCGCCTGCTCATGGCGAAATATGAGCACACCACAGCCAGCACCCCCGTGTTGAAGTTGAGTTGCTTGCCTGCTTCCCACAATACGTGCAAGCTGACCTTCTCGAAAGCCTTCACCAAGTCCAACACCGCCGTGATCGTAGCCTGCGTCTCCTCGCTCTGCTCATCCGCGTCGTCCATCTCGTGGCTGAGCAACACCTCCCAGGCCGCGTCCTCCGCCGCCTGGCCGTAGCTCGTGCAATCCCAGCTCCTGTAGTTCTGCTTGGCCCACTTGACCATGTACGGCTCCCGCATAATTTCCCACACCCTGATGGCTGTGGGCAGCAAACCGGTGACCCTGTCCGCGGTGAAGGTCTTCGGGATCATGAAGAACAGCACTGTGCCCATATGGATGGGCCAGTACAAGGTCCGTTCCACCTCCATGTAGAAGTCCAACAGCTTGTCGTACGCTTCGTCCGACGCGCCCTGCAGCATGGAGGGATGCCACCTGTCGACACCGACCCCCGTCTTCTTTCTGAAGGTGCGGGCTACCTCCTTGAGCTTGTCCACATCTTGTCACGTGAAAGGCTCGAGCTTGTCACGCTCTTCGCACTCCCACGGTCTTACCTCCTCCTGGATCTGCTCGCCGGCCCTCCAGATCTGTTTCCACTCCCTGAGGGTGTACTCCGCCGCCTCGATGGGGTCTGCCGAGCCCTCCATGGTATCTCCCCTGCGTGGCCTCCATACGGTAGCAGCCTTGCTTAGCTTGTGTAGGCCACCCGCTGCACCTGCTGCCGCCTCCTGCAGCCTGTCTGCCCACCGTGCACGCCTCTCCTTGAAGAGCTTCTGGTCGTACTCCTTCATCTTGGCCTGGCTTTCTTGCATCAATTGCTGCAACTTCGCCTCTTGTAACGCTCCTCGGAGTAACCCAGCAGCCAGCAAGCCGCACCCGGCCTGCCACTTGCCCTGCTCCACAGCGTTTAGGTGCTTCGTCCGCTGGCGCGCGATGATGAACTGGTGCTCATGCGCAGTTGCCTCCCGCTGCCGTTGCCTCTGGATGTCACCTGTTCTCGCCATCTTGAGCCTAGAGTATGCCCCATGCAAGTTCTGCAAAGTCTTTGCCAACCACCTCCACCATACTGCTTCTCTAGCTGCTGGCGGAACGTTGGCACCGCCGAAGTTGAGCGGCTTGATCCTCCAAGTCGGCCCCTCCGCCCGTCCTGCTGCAGGATGGTCCGGTGCCCATACTAGACCTCGTACTGCAAAGGCCTCCTGCTCCAGTGTCTGCACATACTGCTTCCACACCTGGTTGGCCTCCTCCTGTGACCCGAAACTCGCGATGTCCTGGTACCTAGGCGGCGCTGGTGTGCAACCAATGCCCAGCTCTTGCAGAGCCTTCGGTTTCTCCAGCACCCTGACCAAGCGCTCCTTCACCTTTAGCCTGAGAGTGAGCCCCACTGGCTTGTGGGGCGCCGACGGCCACTCCTCCTGCACTCTGACATCCATCACCTGGCTGACCAGGCTGCCCGAGACGATGAAATAGTCGATCTCGCTTGCACCATGCGCATGTCTGCACGTGCCGCACCTGGCTCCTGACGCTACAACTCGCGCCTTGGCCATCTTGACGCTTTCTACCTCCGTCATCTTCTCGGGCGCCACCTGGAAGTCGCCCCCGATGATCCACGGCACTCCAATCGCCTCCATTTGTCCAATCACCTGGTTGATGATCTCCGTGTTCCTGAACGTCAGACCCTCCGCCGTCCACAAGTAGACCGACGCGTAGATGATGCCCTTATCGACCGCTAACCACGCAGCTACAGCTCCCCCTGGACTGTTGCGCGGTGACAGGTCCCACTTCTCCTTGCCATACAGGTAGGTCATGCCTATGCACCTGGGCGCCACCACCGCAACGCCCGCTGAGGTACCTGCTTCTCCACCTGGTCCTATGGTCTGGTTCGCTGCTACGCCGCCGAACTGGTACCCCTGCACCTTCATGCTCTGCGACACCACCGCGATCCTGTCATCCATGAGTCGGTGCTCCTGCACTGCGTAGCACTGCAGCTTGCCCCCTTCAGATCCTTCGATCATCTCCTTGATGGTGCCCCACCCCGAACCGTTGAAGGTCCACAATGTGAGGCTCTCATGTTTGTTCTTGCGCAGCCTGCTAGGATCGCTTGGCCCGCTTGTTATGCTCCGCCAGGCTGACGCACACCTCCATCCAACGCTTTCGCTGTGCTTCGCTGGCGTCCGCGGGAATCCCTCCTGCATGTAGCCACTCTTGTTCTTCAGGTGACAGCTGCGGACCCTGCTCGCGTGCATCTTGCGTTCCTCTGGCTGCACCTGTGCCCCCACTGTTGCCGCCAGCAGGAGCGCCACAAGCCTCCTCAGTGTCCATGCCGTCCTCGTCGTCCTTGGGCTCCTCCTTGACGTTGTCCAGCACTTTGCCGAGCGCAGCGAACAACTGCTCGTACTCCGCCTTGCTGATGCCGCTGCCTTCGACGGCACTCTCGTACTGCTTCTGCATGGCCGTGAGGAAGCCCTTGCCTTTGACGGATACGTCCTGGACCTTAAGCTCCGACTCCTTGGCCCTTGCGACCTCAAGCTGCTCCCTCTTCTTGGTGAGCTTCTCCTGTGCCTCCTGCATGGCCTTCTGGTGCCGCTTGACCTCGTCGATGATTGCCGCCTCCTCCTTCTCCAGCTTCTCTCTGGCCACCCGTGCCAATGTGAGCTGGACCGAGTGCGGCTTCGTGCTTCGCTTGGCATCCTTGGCGCGCATGTAGCGCTCCTGAGCCTGCTGGCACTCGACCGACTGGTCTCCCCACTCGGTCTTGCAAGACTGGGCCCACCTGAAGAGCTTATCCAAGTCCACAGGCTTCTCGTCGTCATCCTCCTGCGTGGCGTGCTGCTGCTTCTTGAGGCCCTGCAGCTCTGCCCGCATGAAGTCCACCTGCTTCTGGAGCGCCGCCCCCCGCTTTGTCGGGCCCTGCAGCACGTCCTTGTACGCGAGCTCTTTGCGCGGTCCAAGGGTCCCACACCCCCGACACTTCTTGCGCGTTGCGTAGTTGTCCGCCGTCCCACAGCTGCAAGACCAGTAGCCGTTGTGCGAGCGCGGCCAGCCCCCAGCCGACATCGCGCGCCCGTCTGCCGACTGGTAAACCGATCTGCCTGCCGCGGTCTAGCGGCATCCCTTTGACCACCAGGGCGAAAGCCCCAAGTGATAGTCATCTTGAGCCAAAATGGCCACGGGGATGCCCCCCAGAGGCTCCAAAGAGACCCCCAAGAGGCCCCAATGGGGCCCCCCAGAGGCACCCAAGACGCCCCAAGAGGCCCCGGCGAGAATGCCACAATCACTGTTCCCAACCATCCTGTGGTGTTGGGTCCTCGTTTTGAAGAGACGGTGCCCCGCGTCCTTCTCTCCTCTCCTCTCCTCCTCCTCCCCCCTCCTCCCTCCTCCCGTCATCATCATCGTCGTCATCATCATCACCATCATCATCGTCATTGTCATCGTCATCATCGTCGTCGCCATCATCGTCATCATCGTCATCATCACCATCATCGCCATCATCATCGCCGTTATCGCCACCATCATCATCATTGTCATCCTCCTCCTCATCATCATCAGCATCGTCATCATCATCATGATCATCATCATCATAATCAGCATCATCCTCCGCATTATCACCACCACCATTACCATCGCCATCATCAGCGTCATCATCATCAGCAGCACGCGTCCCCTGCACCCATTTCGGCACACCCCTCACACGTTTCGTGGCCCCAAAGGGAGCTCCACAGAAGGCCCCAGTGGCTGCGCTCGCATGCGGTTCCACCCCCCTTTTCGGCACACCCCTCACACGTTTCGTGGCCCCACAGGGAGCTCCACCGAACGCCCCAGTGACTGCGCTCGCATGCGGTTCCACCCCCCATTTCGGCACACCCCTCATACGTTTCGTGGCCCCATAGGGAGCTCCACCGAACGCCCCAGTGGCTGCGCTCGCATGCGGTTCCCCCCCCACTTCGGCACACCCCACACTCGTCGTGGCTCCATAGGGAGCTCCACCGAACGCCCCAATGGCGGCGCTCGCAGCGAAGGCCCCAGTGGCTGCGCTCGCATGGGGTTCCACCCCTTTTTTCGGCACGCCCTTCACACGTCTCGTGGCCCCATAGGGAGCTCCACCGAACGCCGCAGTGGCTGCGCTCGCATGCGGTTTCACCCCCCATTTCGGCACACCCCTCACACGTTTCGTGGCTCCATAGGGAGCTCCACCGAAGGCCCCAGTGGCTGCGCTCTCGCACGCGGTTCCCCCGCCCCCCCCCCCCCCCCCCCATTTCTCGCACACCCCTCAGCGTTTCGTGGCCCCATAGGGAGCTCCACCGAAGGCCCCCAGTGGCTGCGTTCGCATGGCGGCCTCGGGCCATTTCGGCACACCCCTCACGAGGATCGTGGCCCCATAGGGAGCTCCACCGAAGGCCCCAGTGGCAGCGTTCGCATGGCGGCCCCTGGCCATTTCGGCACACCCCTCACGAGGATCGTGGCCCCATAGGGAGCTCCAACGAAGGCCCCAGTGGCAGGGTTCGCATGGCGGCCTCGGGCCATTTCGGCACACCTCTCACCGTGGCCCCAAGGGAGCTCCACCGAGGCCCCCGTCTGCGCTCGCATGCGTTCCCCCCCCCCCCCCCATTTCGGCACACCCCTCACACGTTTCGTGGCCCCATAGGGAGCTCCACCGAAGGCCCCAGTGCTGCGCTCGCATGCGGTTTTCCACCCCCAATTCTGGCACACCCCTCACACGTTTCGTGGCCCCAAAAGGGGCTCCACCGAAGGCCCCAGTGGCTGCGCTCGCATGCGGTTCCACCCCTCATTCTGGCACACCCCTCACGCGTTTCGTGGCTCCGCAGGGGGCTCCACCGAACTCCCCACTGCTGCGCTCGCCGGTTCCACCCCCCCATTCGCACGACCCCTCACACGCTCCGTGGCCCCATAGGGAGCTCCACCGAAGGCCCCAGTGGCTGCGCTCGCATGCGGTTCCCCCCCCCCCCCCCCCCCCCATTTCGGCACACCCTTCACTCGTTTCGTGGCCCCATAGGGAGCTCCACCGAAGGCCTCAGTGGCTGCGCTCGCATGCGGTTCCACCCCTCTTTTCGGCACACCCCTCACACGCTTCGTGGCCCCACAGGGAGCTCCACCGAACGCCCCAGTGGCTGCGCTCGCATGCGGTCCCACCACCCTTTTCGGCACACCCCTCACACGCTTCGTGGCCCCATAGGGAGCTCCACCGAAGGCTCCAGTGGCTGCGCTCGCATGCGGTTCCACCCCTAATTCTGGCACGCCCCTCGCACGTTTCGTGGCCCCATAGGGGGCTCCACCGAAGGCCCCAATGGCTGCGCCCGCATGCGGTTCCACCCCTCATTCTAGCACGCCCCTCACACGCTTCGTGGCCCCATAGGGGGCTCCACCGAACGCCCCAGTGGCTGCGCTCGCATGCGGTTCCACCTCCCTTTTCGGCACACCCCTCACACGCTTCGTGGCCCCATAGGCGGCGCCGCCCCATTTCGGCACACCCCTCACACGTTCCGTGGCCCCACAGGGGGCTCCACCTAAGGTCCCCGTGGCGCAATGCGCATGGCGCCGCCGCCCCATTTTGGCACACCCCTCACACGTTCTGTGGCCCCACAGGGAGCTCCATCTCAGGTCCAACTGGCGCAACTCGCATGGCGCCGCCGCCCCATTTTGGCACACCCCTCGCACGTTCCGTGGCCCCACAGGGAGCTCCATCTCAGGTCTATGTGGCGCAACTCGCATGGCGCCGCCGCCCCATTTTGGCACACCCCTCACACGTTTCGTGGTCCCATAGGGAGGGAGGAGGAGAAGGAGGAGGAGGAGGAGGAGGAGGAGGAAGGAAGAGGAGGAGAGGAGGAGGAGGAGGAAGATGAGGAGGCGCAGGAGGAGGAGGAAGGAGGAGGAGGAGGAGGAGGAGGAGGAGGAGGAGCAGGAGGAGGAAGGAGGACCAAGGATGCCTCTTGGGCGGTCCTGAGACCATCTTGGGCCATCTTGGGGCTGGCTTGGGCCCGCTGGAGCGGATGGGAGTTCATGGTGAGTTTTTCGGGTGCGTAGAAGGACAAGACCATCGCAAAATTCCCAACCATCCTGTGGTGTTGGGTCCTCGTTTTGAAGAGACGGCGCCCCGCGTTCCTCCTCCTCTCCTCTCCTCTCCTTCCTCCTCCTCTCTCCCCTCCTCCTTCCTCCCACCATCATCTTCACCTCTCACACGTTTCGTGGCCCAATACGGAGCTCCACCTAAGGTCCCAGTGGCGCAGCCCGCATGCGGTACGCGCCCAATTTTGGCACACCCCTCACACGTTTCGTGGCCCCATAGGGAGCTCCATCCAAGGTCCCAGTGGCCCAGCCCGCATGCGGTACGCGCCCAATTTTGGCACACCCCTTACACGTTTCGTGGCCCCATAGAGAGCTCCACCTTAGGCCACAGTGGCGCAGCCCGCATGCGGTACGCGCCAAATTTTGGCACACCTCTCACACGTGTCGTGGCCCAATACGGAGCTCCACCCAAGGTTTCAGTGGCACAACCCGCATGCGGTACGCGCCCAACTTTGGCACACCCCTTACACGTTTCGTGGCCCCAAAGGGAGCTCCAGCTATGGTCCCAGTGGCGCAGCCCGCATGCGGTACGCGCCCAATTTTGGCACACCCCTCACACGTTTCGCGGCCCCATAGGGAGCTCCACCCAAGATCCCAATGGCGCAGCCCGCATGCGGTACGCGCCCAATTTTGGCACACCCCTCACACGTTTCGTGGCCCCATACGGAGCTCCAACGTAAGCTCCAGTGGCGCAGCCCGCATGCGGTACGCGCCCAATTTTGGCACACCCCTCACACGCTTCGTGGCCCCATAGGGGGCTCCATCCAAGGTCCCAGTGGCCCAGCCCGCATGCGGTACGCGCCCAATTTTGGCACACCCCTTACACGTTTCGTGGCCCCATAGAGAGCTCCACCCAAGGTCCCAGTGGCGCAGCCCGCATGCGGTACGCGCCCAATGCTGGCACACCCCTCACACGTTTCGCGGCCCCATCGGGAGCTCCACCCAAGATCCCATTGGCGCAGCCCGCATGCGGTACGCGCCCCATTTCGGCACACCCCTCACACGTTTCGTGGCCCCATACGGAGCGCGGGCGAAGATGGTATTCACAATTGCGGCATTCACAACTGCATATGGTTGGGTCCTTCGTCAGGCTATTTTTTTACTACGGTTTTGGCCACATGTTGGCCTCCTGGGGGGGGGGGGGAGACACTGATTCAGATTGCTCCAAGAGCGCCTGGTAGAGCCCAAGATGACCTCCAAAATGGCTCAAGATGGCTCCCAAGATGCTCCAAGAGGCCTCAAGACCGCTCCTGGACGGCTCCAAGTGGTCAAAGGGCTCCCCCAGGAGGCACTGAAGAAGACAACATCTTTCCACCACCTTGGGGAAACCAATGTTTTGTGCTTTCTCTCCTTTTCGCTTCCGATGGCCATCCGAGGCCTCAAGATGGCTCCAAGATGGGCCAAGAGGTCCAAAGAAAGGCTCAAGAGCGCCCCAAGACGGCCCGAAGAGCGCCCAAGAGCGCCCAAAGAGGCGACTTCTGGAGATCCCGAGGTTCAACGCTAATCAATGCTCCCCCCTTGTTTGATCGATGTCCTCAAAGATGGCCCCAAGAGCGCTCCCAAGGCTCCCAAGAGCGCCCCGAGAGGCGCCCAGGATGCCCCAAGAGGCGCCCAAGTGGCCTCCAAGAGGCTTCCAAGAGACCCCCAAGAGGCCCCAAAACGGCCCCAAGAGCGCCCAAGGGTGTCCCAAGGGCGCTCCAAGAGGGATCCTTCATCTGCGTGCTGCCCACTTCTCTGATCGAGGCAAATCCTCTGGGCATCGTATCTGGGTGGGCTGGTGGGGTTACTTTTTTTTGATCGCGACCGCGGCGAGAGATCGGGCGGATGTGTGCGATTGTGGACTAGCTTGTGAGGAGGCATCATCACCAGAGCCGTTGTTGTTGTAAACAGAGGGCCAGGGGCACAGTTTGGTGGCACCCAACTTCCCCTTGTTAAAAAAGCGTGCGAGCCCCGGATGGAGCACCTTAATTGAACCATATAATATTTTAATCATGCAACTTAAACAACAACGGCAACAACACAACCAACAACAACAGCAGCAACAACAACAATGACAACAACAATAACAACACCAACAACAACACCACCACCACCAACAACAACAATAATAACAACAACACCAACAACAACGACAGCAACAACGCTAACACTAACACTAACACTAACACTAACACTAACACTAACAATAACACTAGCAACAACAACAACAACAACAACAGCAACAACAATAACAACAACAACAACAACAACAACAACAACAACAACAACAACAACAACAACAACAACAACAACAACACCAACAACAACACCAAGTTCAAGATTGTTCGCTCCGATCTGCTCACGTGCCATGAATCCGTATATCCCAAACCCTCGGTAGCCGCCCACGTCGTCTTCGATCGTACCCCCTTGGGGTGCATTTAGTGCAGCCCTTCAAAAAATGGAAGAGAGGACGGGTGGAAGAGGGAGGGATAATAATGGAGTATGAAACAAATCAGCAGGAGGGAGCAGAAAACCAGTGGTAGAAGCAGACGGGCAGATCGAGTGGGCGGACCCATAGCGGGCAGGTCGGGAAGGCGGGCCCAGGCGACGAGGTCGAGCAGGCGGAGTGCTGAAGCGTGGGTCCCGCATGAATCGCGGGGAAGTCTCGAGCGATAGCGCAATTCCCCAGTAAATCGTAAGAGAAGCCAAAGCGAGAGCGTGATTCCTGAGCGCCGAGGGCGCATCGTCTGTATCAACTGCGAGGAAGTCCCACGCGAGAGCGCGATGCGTACTTGAATTGTGAGGAAGTCCCGCGCGAGAGCGCGATTTGGGAATAGTTTGTGAGGAAGTACCAGGCGGGAGCCGCTGTTGTTGTAAACTGGAAGCCAGGGGCCCAATTTGAGCCCAGTGACTGTCCCGTATTCAAAAAATTATCCCGGCAGATCAACATAAAAAAGATGTGTAGGAGCACATCTGGAATCAATCCCCTTAAGATTCAGATGAGAATCCAGTTGTAGAATTCTGCTGTTCTCGCAGTCGCAGTCGCATTCGCGATGACAGTCGCAGTGGCAACGGCAGTCGCAGTCACAGCCTCAGCCTCAGCCTGCCTCAGCATCAGCCTGCCTCAGCCTCAGCCTCAGCCTGCCTCAGCCTCAGCCTCAGCCTGCTTCAGCCTCAGCCTCAGTCTGCCTTCAGCCTCGCCTCAGCCTCAGCCTGCCTCAGCCTCAGCCTGCATCAGCCTCAGCCTCAGCCTCAGCCTGCCTCAGCATCAGCCTGCCTCAGCCTCAGCCTCAGCCTGCCTCAGCCTCAGCCTCAGCCTGCTTCAGCCTCAGCCTCAGTCTGTCAGCCTCGGCCTCAGCCTCAGCCTGCCTCAGCCTCAGCCTCAGCCTCAGCCTCAGCCTCAGCCTCAGCCTCAGCCTGCATCAGCAGCCTCAGCCTCAGCCTCAGCCTCAGCCTCAGCCTCAGCCTCAGCCTCAGCCTCAGCCTCAGCCTGCTTCAGCCTCAGCCTCAGTCTGCCTTCAGCCTCGGCCGCAGCCTCAGCCTGCCTCAGCCTCAGCCTCAGCCTCAGCCTCAGCCCAGCCTCTGCCTCAGCTGCTTCAGCCTCAGCCTCAATATGCCTTCAGCCTCGGCCTCAGCCTCCGCCTGCCTCAGCTTCAGCCTGCATCAGCCTCAGCCTCAACCTCAGCCTGCCTCAGCATCAGCCTGCCTCGGCATCAACCTCAGCCTGCCTCAGCCTCAGCCTCGGCCTGCCTCAGCCTCAGCCTCAGTCTGCCTTCAGCCTCGGCCTCAGCCTCAGCCTGCCTCAGCCTCAGCCTGCATCAGCCTCTGCCTCAGCCTTCAGCCTGCCTCAGCCTCAGCCTCAGCCTGCCTCAGCCTCAGCCTCAGCCTGCTTCAGCCTCAGCCTCAGTGTGCCTTCAGCCTCGGCCTCAGCCTCAGCCTGCCTCAGCCTCAACCTGCTCAGCCTCAGCCTGCATCAGCCTCAGCCTCAGCCTGCCTCAGCATTCAAAATGTGGCCAGGGAGTGGAGTTCTGGGAACTCGAAGAACACGAAGTGGCCTACAGTTGGCTCCGGGCATTCAAAATCATGCCCAGGAATGGAGTTCTGGGAACTCGAAGAGCACGAAATGGCCTACAGTTGGCTCCGAGCATTCAAAGTCATGCCAAGGAATGGAGTTCTGGGAACTCGAAGACCACGAAGTGGCCTACAGTTGGCTCTGAGCATTCAAAATCATGCCCAGGAATGGAATTCTGGGAATTCGAAAACCACGAAGTGGCCTACACATGGCTCCGGGCATTCAAAATCATGCCCAGGAATGGAGTTCTGGGACCTCGAAGACCACGAAGTGTGTAACTGTTTGCTTAAAACGACTTCCGCGGATTCTCCCCGGCACCCGTCCGGCATCTGCCCAGACCCCCCTGAGGAGTCAAGATGCTTTCTTTTGAAACCATTAGAAACCAATCAGGCTTCGCTGTTAGGTAACAAAGTGCGAGCCCTGGTGGAAGCACTTCAATTGAAAAAAACACAATGATCACCGGACGGGGGGATCAACAATAATTATTCTTCTGTAATGAATACAATCACAACAACGACGACGACATCAACAGCAAGACCAAGAACATCATCAACAGCAACAGCAGCAACAACAACAACAGCATCATAAGCCACAACAACGTAAGCATCATCAACATCATGATCAACGGTATGATCATCATCAGCAGCATCATCATCACCTTCATCATCGTCATCGTTATCATCAACATCATCACCACCACCACCACCACCATCATCATCATCATCATCATCATCATCATCATCATCATCACCATTGTTATTATCGCCACCACCGCCACCATCATCAGCATCACCATGATCAACATCATCCTCATCATCATCGTCGAGAACCATCATCATAATCATCATCATAACCAGAATCAGCATCGCCACCATCATCATCATCGGCATCATCATCAACAGCATCATCATCAGTATCATCAGCATCATCGGCATCATCATCATCATCAGCATCAGCATCAGCATCATCAGTATCAGCATCAGCATCAACATCATGATCATCAACATCATCATCATCATCATCATCATCATCATCGTCATCACCGTGATCATCAGCATCGTCATCGTCGCCGTCATCGTCATCGTCGTCATCGTCATCGTCATCAGCAGCAGCAGAAGCAGCATCGCCACCACCATCCTTCCTCCTCCGCCTCCTCCTTATCGTCCTTCTCAGATGTGTCCTAAACACTGTGAGTCTCTGTGAAACCCTACCACAAGCTACGGCTTCGCAGGAGCTCTCCCAAGGAAAGGTTTAGAGTTCGAAGGCCGACCTCAGGGAAACGGGGCTCGGGGATTCGGACCTCCCCCTCTCGAAGCGGCCAAGCGATGACGACGACCACGTCGTCGAGAGCGAACGACCTAGAGCCGACAGGGATCAGGCGCCAAGGCAGCGGGCCAAAGGACCCCAGCACAGGGGAGGGCCACGACCTTGGCCCTAGTGGACATACGGATCACACACCTCAGACATTCCCACGCTCCCCCAAGACGCTCGAGGGAGTGCCCTGTGTATGGGACCTCTCGAGCACCGGCCGGGGTCCTTGCGAGACCTCGCGCCACCCAGGAAGAGCACCCCTGTCGGGCCATCCTGGGCCCGCGAGCTTTTTCGAGACCACTCCATAGTGGAGCAGCACCTCCGCCGCCATTCGGTGGGCCGGCGGGGAACGGGCCTGGCACTCAAGCCGATATTGCAGGTGATGACGGGAATCGAGCCTTCCGCCGTGGCCACATCCCTGGTCACCCACGCCTCGACAGCGGTGCAGTAGCAGCTCTCGAGCAAGCCATGCGGCTCGGGGCGATACCGCAGCCCAGGGTTGGCAGTGAGCCCACACTCTCGAGGCCATCGACCTTGGCTCGTCGCGATGGCAGGCTGCCAGCGAGGAGGAATCTGCAAGCGGTACTCGCGGAAGGGTCGACGGTAACCAAGGCGGTGCTGCGCCGTGCCACGCGCCTTCGTGCCGCGGGCCGCACAGGCGCGGCACGAAGGCGCCACAAGCTGGTCGCGCTGTCCGAGTCCGTGGACGCCATGACACTGGCGTCGGCTGGGCAACAACTACGAAGACCCAGCTCGTGCCCGTCTTTCGCCACGAAAGCGTGCAACTCTGGCCAAGACCATCCCCGCCGTCTCATGACCAACATGCACGTCAGCGCTGGGTCTGCGGCCTTGCTCCAAGAAGGCAGGAGCGGCATTTTGAAAACCACCCGCACTCGACTCCGTCCTTGCATAATCTGAACCCTTTGAGACGACTGTGCGCGGCGTTCAGGCGAGAGCAACATGTTGGAAACGGCCGCCCCCCATCTCTGTAACTAGACAAGCGCGTTCCGGTACTCGCAAAGTAACTACTTGCAAATGGTCCGGATCCGCCGAGGGGGATTTGCGATCCATTACATCGAGGCAGACATTTGATTTTGAACCTTTTGCGAGTAGGCACGTGGAACGCGCTCGCTGGGTGACGATTTCAAATCTCAAGCTACAAGATCGCAATCGGTGCGGAAGCCTCAGGCGAGGCGCCCAGCCCACCTTACTGACACGAGTGGTGGCGCGCGGAGAACGAGCCACGTTTGAGAAAGAGGGGTGCAGGAGGTCCACGACGAAGAGTAACAGGGGCAGGTTGGTCCATTGTGTTTGCGGGGGGAAGGCAACCTGTTGAACCCTGTGCTGCAACGCTGAGCCGGGCGTGGCTTTCCTCCACGACGGCTGCAGTTGGCAGCGACTAGTGAGGCGACTGGTGGGGGGCGGGGGGGATCCCGCCTGCGTCGCCCGGGCCCCTCCCAGCCTCGCAAGCGATCGTGAGAGGGGAGGGGGAAGCCAGGAAGCTAGGAGGAGATGAAGACGCGACAGCCTGAGGGGACAACATCATCACCTCGGGGCGCCTCCAACGCCCAAATGCCTCCTCCCTGGCACGGAATCGCCCCGCCAGAGCTCACAACCAATCGTGGGAGGGGGAGGGGAGGAAGAGAGGCGAGGCAAGCTAGGAGGTGCGCTCGCGCCATATCTGATATCTAACCCCTCCCACGCATCCCAACCCGTTGCGCTGATGTTCCCTCTATCCGCAGATGGGTGCCATAGAAGACCTGGAACCCCTAAAAATCCCATCGTGCTATACGCACTCAGAAAGGGGAGCTCCGTACATATGGGGAGGAGGTGGCGATGAGCAGATGAGCAGGAAGATGAGAAGGAGAAAGAGCAGGAGAAAGAGGAGTAGGATAAGGAAAATAGAGGACGAGGAGGAACAGCAACAGCAGGGGCAAGAGTGGCAGGAGCGGGAGGAGCAGGATGACCACGGGAAGGCGGAGGAGGGGAAAGCAGGGCGATAACGATGAGAAAAGGCCTCGCATCCAGAAAAGTGGCCCGCGCGGGGGCGAGAGCGCCATTCTGAACCACTGGAGCAAAGCACCGATCTCAAAACGAGGCCCACGCTGCATCGGCAACACCACTCTGAAACGCCGAAGCCGTTACGATCGAAACAGACCGCACGACATGCCAACTGATTGGCACCCTGTGAGTAAAGAGTCTACGGAGAGGGCGGAACACTGCCAGGACGCAGTCGGGGGAGAGGAGGGGGCCGAAAAAATATATACATCAAGACCACCTCCTCCACCCCCTTTTTGGATGCCCGAAATGGGTACGGGAATAATGGGTACATTACCCAACAACAAGCGTTGTCCAAAAGCGACAGCGGCCGCTGTTGGGCAGACGGCGTTTTGTCTTCAAAGGACAACGTCCGCGGCGGCGCGGACAGCGAGTCCTGTTCAAAATGAACAGAAACTGCGGTTGGGCATCGTACCCGTTCTTTCCGTACCAATTTCAATCGTTCCGACCTTCCCTCTCCAAGGAGAGAGGAGGGGAACAAGAGGGTGGCGGAGGGAGGGGGAATGGAAATGGTGGTGGTGCATAGTCTTGGGACCCGCAAGGAGGGCAGCGCTCACATTGAATAGTGGTAGGAGGAGGGCGCTGGAGCAGGAGCCCCCCCCCCCCCGTGGCTCGCGCTCCCGGCAGCTCCCCGGGCGCGCCCGGGGGGGGGGGGCGGGGGTACAGACATCCAGCGTGTCGATTTGTTGGAGACACGGCCCTCCGATCCAAGACGAGGATCATTTCGGACGAGGATGACTTGAGAATCTCTGAAATCCCGCCGCTCTGGAGGATGTATCAGGCGCCGCGGTCTTCTAAGAGCGTTCCAGAAAGGTCTGAGAGAGCGTTCCAGGAAGCCCTGGAACGGATTTATCCTTGTCCTGGCCCTGCCCGATGACCTCTCGACCCCTGGGCCTGCTTTTCATCCCGAGTCGTTTTCCTAGGGCCCGGAGCCGGCCTCCAGAGGTGGGAAACGGAATAACGACACCGTCTTGAATTCTGTTTTTCGGAACGCCAGATGTCTGGGGAGGGGGGGAGAGAGGCGCCCACAAGCTGCCAAGGTGTGGGCGGAAGGAGGCGAGGGCGTGCCTTCCGCCCGAAAACGATTTGCGCGAAAACCGCGGCCGTTCGAGCGAAACCCTTTCGGCGCGTGCACGCGAAAAGGAATGAGCTGCGGACACCTCCCTGATCCTCTTCGTGACCCCCTCACCTCCCTGCAATCCTCCTCGTCCCTTCGAGCCGCACGCAACTTCCAGCAGGAAAACATGGATCGGCTACCCGAAACCGGGAAGCGCAAAAGTCTTACCGGCTGGCGGGAAGCGGGATTTGCAAAACTCCTACCCAAAACGCGCGGAAATCCCGCTTCTTGGCACCCCCGCACCCTACGGCTGGCGGGAACCGTGATTTTGCAAAACTCTTGGAGGGGGCGCGCGCCCCTCGCGCGCGGAGCTTGCTGGCCACGTCGTCGTCGCCGCCGCCGCTGTTTCGTCGCAGCCGTGGTCGCGGTCGCGGTCGCGATCGTCGCCGTCGTCGTCGCCGCATCGGCTGCGTTCGCATGCCGCCTCGGGCCCATCTCGTCGCAAACTTCACGCGCTTCGCGGCCACGTTTCGGCCCGCTTCGGTGCTCCATGTCTCTGCCTCTGTTTTCTGGTGACCTGTGTCTCTGTGTTCTGTGTCTCTGCGTCTCTGTGTTCTGTGTCTCTGTGTCTCTGTGTATTGCTGTCCCTGCATTAGGCGTCTCGATGTCTCTGCGTTCTGCGTCTCTGTGTTATGTGTCTCCATGTCCCTGTATCATGTCTGGTGCTATGTGTCTCTGTGTTATGGTGCTATGTGTCTCTGGTATTGTACTGTGCGTCGCTATGTTATTGTGCTCTGTCTCTGCATTATGGAGCTCTGCATCTCGGTAGTATTGTGCTATGCGTCGCTTTGGCACTGTGCTCTGTGTCTCTGTGTTATCGTGCTCTGCGTGTTGTGGTGATATTTTGTTATGGCGCTCCGTGTCTCGGTGTTCTGGTGCTCTGCGTCTCGTGTCATTGTGCCCTGTGTCTCGGTGCTCTTGTGCTCTGTGTCTCTGTGATCTAGTATTTTATGTCTCTCTGTCCTGGTACTGGTGCTCTGTGTCTCGATGTTCTGGTGCTCTGTGTCTAAGAGCTGGTGTGTTCCGTGTCTCTGTGTTTTTGCGTTCTGCGTCTCTGTGATATGGTGCTTTGCGTCTCTGTAATATGGTGTTATGTGTCTCTATTTTCTTGTGCTCTCTGCCTCGATTGCCTCGTGCTCTGTGTCTCTGTGTTGTTGTGTTCCTCTGTCTCTGTGTTCTGGTGCTCTGTGTCTCGGAGGTCTCGTTCACAACGTATCATTGAAATTGTGCTCCATGTCTGTGTTCTTATGCTCTGTGTCTCGGTGCCTCTGTGTTCTGAGTTGTTGCATCTGAGTGTGAATTCCTCTTTGACTCTGTGTTCTCGTGCTATGTGCATCCGTGTCCTATGTCTCTGTGCTTCTGGGTCATGCGTCTCTATGCCTCTGTAATATGGTGCTCTGTGTCTCCGTGTTCTGGTACTCTGTGTCGCGGTGTTCTGGGGCACTGTCTCTATTCTCGCAATCAGCGTCTCTGTCTCATTGCGCTCTGCGTTTCTCCATTATTATGGCTGTCTGTGCCTCGGTGCGATTGTGCTCTGTGTCTCGGTGTTCTGGTGCTCTGTGTCTCTGTGTTCTTGTGCTCGGCGTCTCGGTGATCTTGTGTTCTGGGTCTCTGTGTTCTGGCGCTCTTGTTTCCTGGTGCTCTGTGCCTCTGTGTTCTGGTGCTCTGTGTCTCGGTGTTCTGAGTCGCGGTGTTCTGGCGCTCTGTGTCTCATGTTTTTGTGCTAAATGTCTCGTGTTCCGGTGCTGCGTGTCTCTGTGTTCCGGTGAAAGTAATATGTCTCTCTGCGTTCTGGCGCACTGTGTCTTTGTGTTATGGTGCTCTGTGTCTCTCTGTTCTGGCGCTCTGTGCCTCGATGTTCTGCTACTCTGTGTCTCTGTGTTGTTGTGCTCTGTCTCCCTGTCATATGATACTCTGCATCTGTGCTCTGCGTCTCTGTTTTCGGGTGCTCTGTGTCTCTGTGTTCTGGTGCTCTGTGTCTCGGTGCTACTTATTGTGCTCTGTGTCTCCGTGCAGTGATCTGGTGCTCTGTGTCTCGGTGTTATGGTGCTCTGTGTCTTGTGATGTGGTGCTGAGGGTCTCTGTAATCTGGCGTTCTGTCTCTGTGATGTGGTGCTCTGGATCTCTGTGATCTGGTGCTCTGTGTCTCAGTGCTCTGCTGTTCTGTGCCTCTGTGCTATGGAGACCACGATTGGTACCAAACCCAGTGATCTGCCATAGTTTTCGCTGGTTGCTTTTTCGCTTGAGCGAATTATTTTCTCGCTTGAACGAGCGCCGTTTCTCTTGAACGATCCACGCTCGGGGGAGGGGGGCCCTCTGGCGGCGGCGGCGGCGGAAATCTGCGCGCGCGACCTCCAGCTCCCGGCGCAGCGCGTCCTCGAGGGGGGATCGTTGAGCAGGGAGAGAATCCGCCGACCCTGTCTGCGTGTGCGGGACGCTCTTCTGTTCGTCGTCGTCGTCGTCGTCTTCCGTTCGTCGTCGTTGTCGCCGCACCCCCCCCCCTTGCCCTTGCCCTGGGCTTCCTCCTCAAGCGCACCAGCCAAAAGGACCTTCACCGCCAGGAGGGGGGCTGGGCGGGGAGCCCGAGGGAGTGTCCCGGCGGGTATCCAGGGTCAAAACACCATCCCCCCGCGGACTCCCAGGGGGGTGGCCCGCGTCGTGCCCTTTTCCCTAACGTCGACGTTGAGTCGAAAGGGAGCTCCTTCCCTTTGATCCCTTCTCCGCCAGGGGGGGGGTCCCAAAAGGGGTGTTGACCACCCTCCCCCCAAAGAGGTCCCGGGGGGGATCGTGGGCGGGGGTTTCAGGCCAGAATGCACGCCCCTCCGTGGGCTCCCGGAGGGTGGTCCCCTACCCCCCCTCCTCCTCTTCATTCTCCTCGTCCTCCGCCACCTGCTCTTCCTCCTCGTCGTTTTCGTCGTCGTCGTCGTCCTCATCCTCCTCCTCCTCCTCCTCCTCCCTCCTCCCCTCCCTCCCTCCCTCCCTACCTCCCTCCACCCTCCCTCTTTCCCTTCCTCCCTCATTCCCTCCCCCCTTCCTCCTCCTGCGCCCAAGCATACAGGGTCGGCGGCACCGGCCGCAAGGCCTCCACAACGTGTGCAGACCCCAGATTATACACAAACTGCAACATAGGTGGCACAGCGAGTTGATGAGGAAAAGAGAAGCAAAGACGAAATAGAACAAACAAAGGCGCTCTTGTTTTGTCTCTCTTTCTCTCTCTCTCTCTCTCGCTCTTTCCACTCCGACTTTACCACTATCTCTCTCTCCACCTTTGAGATGGACAGAGGAAGAGAGAGAGAGAGAGAGAGGGATATGAAAACAAGGGCACCTAGAAAGAAATAAAGAAAGACAAACAAAATGTTTGTTTACCACCGCGCAACGAAGATTGTGAACTCCTCCCGCAGGGACTACAAATCACGACAGCATCGCTGTGCCACAGCGTGAGATGGAGGGGCGACTGATCGTCGTCGAACCGCACGGGTCCGCATGCAGTATTCTCCAGAAGAGCCTTCAAACAAAAAGGCATGACCACCACCTGAAAGCGAACCGCATGAAGGAGGGCGATCGGCCCACGCGACATTTGCCATCCAGAAGCGCAATCTTTGAAAGGCAAGGGAGGGGACCAGGGGAGAAGAAAGGAACGGAAAGAGAAGCCAAGGCTCGTGGGCGCAGAGGCTAGTCGAGAAGGAAGCGAAGGAAAGGGGAAGGGAGGGAACGAGGCGAAAGGACGGGGGGAACGACTACAACACAGCGCACAATAAGCTAGCCAAGTGAGTCGCATCTGAAATGTCCCTGCGCGGCAGTATCGTGCCGCGCGCGGACCAAGCCCCTGCGGCGAGAGAAATTACACAGACAAACACATCTATATATATACATACACATGTATACATATAATTATATATAACTATATATGTATACATATATAACTATATATATATATATATATATATATATATATATATGGACAGCCTCCCCCCCAGGCACCCACCCTACTCCTTCTTCCGTTCCACGAGGCTGGAGTCGCGCCGCTCCCCTCCTGTACCCCTTCCCTCCGCGTTTGTTTTTCTTCGCTGAAGCCTCCCCCCGCATCCGCCAGCGGCACATGTTCTACAAACGCCAACGTGACAGATGCAAGCGTCTGTTTCCTCTACATACAAGGGGAACAAGCGCGCGAGCCATCCTGTAGACGAGAAATCAGCAAACCCTGCGATTTCACTAGGATTCCGGGGATTTCTGGGATGCTAATCGACGAAACCCAATGATTTCACTTGGATGCCTGGGATTCCTGGGATCTCATACCCTGGAGCAAAGCCAACCTTGGGATCCCAAACAACCTTGGGAACCCCAGGAAATTCAAAGCTCAGAATCCTAGGAATCCCAATGAAATCGCAGGGTTCGCGACGTCGGTGATGCGCAAACCCAGTGATTACACTAAGATTCCTAATACTTTTGGGATGCAAATCAACGAAACCCTGTGACTTCACTAGGATCCCTGGGATTCCTAAGATTTCATACCCTGGAGCAAAGCCAACCTTGAGATCCCTGGAAAGTCCAGGGCTCAGAATCCCAGGAGGCCCAATGAAATCACAAGGTTCGCGACGTCGGTGATGCGCAAACCTTGTGATTAAGCAAATACACAAGGATTCCTTGGACTTCTGGGACGCTAATCGACGAAACCCTTCGACTTCACTTGGATTCCTAGGTTTCCTGGGATTTCGTACCCTCAAGCAAAACCAACCTTGGGATCCCCAGAAGGTCCAGGGCTCAGAATCTCACGAATCCAAATGAGATCGCAAGGTTCGCGGCGCCGGTGATGCGCAAACCCAGCGATTTCATTCGGGTTCCTGGGGTTCCTGGGATGCTCATCGACGAAGTCTCCGATTTCATTTGGAGTCCTGGGACTCATGAGTTTAATACCCTGAAGCAAAATCAACCTTGGGATCCCCAGAATCCAAATGAAATCGCAAGGTTCGCGACGTCGGTGATGCGCAATCCCGCGATTACACTGGGATTCCTCAAATTTCTAGGATGCTAATCAACGAAATCCTGCGATTTCACTTGGGTTCCTTTGATTTTCAGCCCCGATCTGTGACCCCCAGGGCTCGTGCTTTATTTCCGCTCCAGGATATGAAATTCCAGAAACCCGAGGATTCCCAATCAAATCACAGGGTACCATTTATTTGCATCCCAGAAATCCCCGAAATCCCTTTGAAATCACAAGGATTGCGCATCACCGACGTCGCGATCCCTGCGATTTCACTGGGATCCCTGGGATTATGGGCCCTGGACCTCCTGGGGATCCCAAGTTGGTTTTGCTCCAGGGTATGAAATCCGTGGGACCCCAGAAATCCCGATTAAATCGCATGGTTTCGTTGATCAGCATCACAGGAATCTCAGGAACCCAACTTAAATCGCAGGGTTTGCGCATCACCGACGTCGCGAACCCTGCGATTTCATTTGGATTCGTGGGATTATGAGCCCTGGACTTCCTGGGGATCCCAAGGTTGGTTTTGCTTGAGGGTACGAAATCCCAGGAACCCCACGTTAATGAAATCGTGAATTTTCGTTGATACGCATCCCAAAACCCAGGAATCCCAATGTAATCGCACGGTTTGCGCATCACCGACGTTGCGAACCCTGTGATTGCACTTGGGTTCCTGGATTCGGAGCCTTGAAACTCCTGGGGGCGGATCCCAATGCTGGCTCTGCTCCAGGGTGTGAAACTCCAGGAATGCCAGGAATCCAAATGAAATCGCGAGCTTTCGTCGATTAGCATCCCAATAATCCCAGGAATCCTAGTACAACCGCATGGCTTCGTTGATTTGCATCCCAGGAATCACAGGAATCCCATATGAAACCGCAGGGTTTGCGCATCACCGACGTCTCGAAGCTGGCGATTCCATTTGGCTTCGTGGAATTCTGGGCCCTGGGCTTCCTGGGGATCCCAAGGTTGGTTTTGCTCCAGGGTATGAAATCCTAGGAATCCCAAGGATCCCAATGCAATCACAGGGTTTCGTCGATTAGCGTCCCAGAAATCAAAGAAACCCGAACGAACTCACAAGGTTTGCGCATCACCGACGTCGCGAACCCTGTGATTTCATGTGGGATCCCTTGGATTCTGATCTGAGCCTTGGACCTCCTGGGGGTCCCAAGGTAGGTTTTGCGCCAGGGTATGAAATTCCAGGAATCCCTGGAAACCCAAAGAAATCACAGGGTTCCGTCGATTAGCATCCCAGAAATCCGATGAAATCGCGGGGTTTGCAGATTTCTCGTCTACAGGATGACTCACACGCTTGTTCCCCCTCTACGTCGAGGAAGCAGACGCTTGCATCTGTCACGCTGGCGCCTGTGGAAAATGTGCCGCTAGCGGATGCGGGGGAAGGCTTCCGCGAAGAAGAAGAAGAGGCACGGAGAGGGAAGGGATGCAGGAGGGGAGCGGCGCGACTCCAGCCTCGCGGAAAGGGAGAAGGCGTGTAATGGGTGCTGGGGGGAGGGGTGGCACACACACACACAAACACACACACACACATATCCGCCGATCCGGCGTGTGAGTTTCAAGGAGTCTCAGTTACAGCCTCGAGGCTGAGCCTCAGCCTCTGGGGGGGTTGCCGGGGTGGCTCTGCCGGGGAAGGGGGGGTGGGGGGGGGGTGCGAGTTTCCGGCGGATGCGTTTTTTGACACCCCTCACAAGGATCGTGGCCTCCGAGGGGGTTCCGAACTCGAGTGCCACCCCTCCCGCACCAGGAGGCTCCGAAGAGGCCTCCAAGAGGCCCCAAGGGGCGCAGAAGAGGCCCCCCAAGAAGCCCCAAGAGGCTCCCAAGAGACCCCCAAGAGGCCCTCTAGTGGCCCCAAGAGGCCCAAGAGGCCCCCAAGAAGCCCCAAGAGGCGCCCAAGAGGCCCCCAGAAGTCCCAGCCAACCACGAGATCCCAACCAGCATCCATGAGGCCTCTGACCCACCACCCACGCACGGTGGCGGGATAGGCCGACGGCCACTGGATAAATGCTGAGTGAGAGGAGGGGAGGGAAAAAGAGAGGAGGGACGAGGGCGAAGAAGGATCACATCAGTCGGAGCGCCCCGGATCGGCGGCACTGGCCGAAGGCCACTACAATATTCCCTTTTCTATATTTTTATAATTCCGGGAATGCGGAAGCCCCCCCCCCCGAAACGGGACCCCCCGGATCCGTGCCACGGGGACGGTCGAAAATCCTTTCCAAGGCGTGCACGCAGGCGGGCGGCAGTGCCAAATCGGTCGGCGCAAGCCCACAGAGACACCCAAGACAGCCCAGGATAGCACCTGGGTGCGCCCACTCTCAGTTCCCCCCGGCCACGCCGCAGAGAAAATGACGAACCACTTCTGTTAAAATTTCTGACCGATGGCGACGGCGGCGTTGGCGGGTCCGCCGGAAGCCGCCGAGGGCCCTCGAGGGGCCCCGAGCGGTCTCTGTCAGACAAAGGCTTCCGCCCTCCTAAGCCGCCGATCGGCGACGCCTGCGGCGGCGGCGGCGGCGACGGCGGCGGCGACGAACGGCCGTGGTCATCGCCGCCCTCCTCCGTCCTCCTCCCCCCTCCTCCCACCTTCCTCCCTCCATCCCTGTTGCTAAAAAATCCGCCGGCCCCTCGGCGTAAGTCCCGTCGGAGTAAGTGGGGCGCTGTCGTCGTCGTCGTCGTCGCCGCCAGTCCCAAGAAAATTGAAGAAGGAACAGAGAAAAAAAAACGTCGTATCTGAGTTAGTTCCCTTCCCTCCCTTCCCTGACCGGGGGGGTACTGTGGGGCACGGGATGGGCACGGAAGGGGTACGGGAGGGGGTGCGGGATGGGGCCCCGGCTCAGATTACTACACTTCGGGGGGTCCTGGCGGGTCTGGGAAGCTGGCCTCAACTGTGGGCAGGGAGGAAATCCGAGGGCGACTTAGAACCTCTTTAAAAGTGCCTTAGAGGTTCCTGAAAAGGCTCCTTAGAAGCTCCTCAAAGGTTCTTCAAAAAAGCTCCTTACCGGTTGCTTAAAGGTTCTTTTAAGGTTCCTGCTGAAGATTCCTGAAGAGTCCTCAGGGCCCATGACAATTTCGAAAGGCTTCCTGAAGGACTCCTCAAAATATCTGAACATTTCTAAAAAGGACTCCTGAACAAATCCTCAAGATTCCTTTGGATTCCTGAGGTTTCCGGAAGGATCTCTTGTGGGTTCTCAGGAACCCGATGGATTCTTGCAGATTTTTTGGGTTGCTGAGGGATTCCTGAAAAAAATCCTAAGAGGATTCTTGCAGATTCCTGAAAGATTCCTGCGGCTTCCTGCGGGCGCGGGCCTCTCTGGGCCCCGAGGGCGACGCTTCCAATGGAAGCGTTTCGTGCCTTCGAGGGTCCGGGGAGCCCCCGAACCCACGGGGAGGGAGAGCGTGGCCGAACGGGTCACCTTGCCCTCCGCCGCCACCGAGTCATTCGGCCCTGCTTCCTCTCCTGCGGGCGCGGGGTTTTCCGGGCCCCGAGGGCGACGCTTCCAATGGAAACGGATCCGTGCCCTCGGGGCTTCGGTGAACCCCAGAACCCATGGGGAGAGCGGGGGATAACATGTCACTTTGCCCTCCGCCGTCGCCGCCCAATCGGTCGGCCCCTGCCTCCTTTCATGCGAGCGCGATATCCCCACCAACCCCCCGATGGCGACGCTTCCAATGGAAGTGTTTCGTGCCTTCGCGGGTTCGGGGAACCCCCGAACCCATGGGGAGGGAGAGCGTGGCCGAACGAGTCACCTTGCCCTCCGCCGCCGACGCCGCCGAGTCGTTCGGCCCTGTTTCCTTTCCTGCGGGCACAGAATCTCCAAACTCCTGAGAGCGACGTTTCCAATGGAAACGTTTCGTGCCCTCGGGGGTTCAGGGAGACCCCGAACCCATGGGGAGGGAGAGCGTGGCCGAACGAGTCGCTTTACCCTCCGCCGCCGCCGAGTCGTTCGGCCCCCGCCTCCTTTCATGCGGGGGCGGGATTTCCCAAACCCCCGAGGACGACGCTTCCAATGGAAGCGTTTTTGCCCTTGTGGTTTCAGGGAGACTCCAAACCCATGGGGAGGGAGACGGTGGCCGAACAAGTCACCTTGCCCTCCGCCGCCGCCACCTTCCCCACTTCCCTATCGAATGCATGTTCAAACAAACGAGGCAGCAGCGTGGAATGGGGATTCCCCGCTGCAATGTCCCAGTGGAGAGCCGCGTTTTCGTCCTCTTCCCTCCTCCTCCTCCTCCTCCTCCTCCTCCTCCTCCTCCTCCTCCTCCTCATAGGCTCCCCCCTCCTCCTTCGCATCCTCCTGGCCATCCATATTACTATCGAGCTATCGGGCCCACCATCGGCGCCTGCTCCTAGAACCCCCTGGAACACGACCACCGCCGCATCCCCCTCCTCATCGTCGTCGTCCTCCTCCTCTTCCTCCTGGCAATCCTGCCCATCCTCCTCGTCCCGCTCTCTCTCGTCCTTCTCTTCCTCGCCCTCCTCCTCCACCTCCTCCTTCTATTCCTCGTGATCCTGCACCTCCTGATACGCAGTTAGAATGCAATACACAAGCAATCAGACACAAGAGCTGCCTTTGACCCCACACGACTGCTCTCATCCACTCCGTCCGGCCCGCAATGCAAGAAAGATAGACTCGAGGACGAGATGATGGAAATGGAAAGTGGAATAAGAATGCGTGCCGGATGTGATGCAATTTCGTCCCTGGTGGCTCGTATGCGCTCCGTCTCGGGCTGTGGACCGACACTTGGCAGGGTTACGCCATCCCCTTTGGGGAGCCGCATAGCTGCGGCCAGTACTCGTGGCAATCACCGGCTTATGAAGGCGATGCATGCGGTGATCGCTGAGAGAAGTGTAAGGAAGAAGCGAACGGCAAGCGTGCAGCAAGAGATGAGGAGGAGGACAAAAGACAACAAGATATGATACACTGCGCTGCCGCTGCTAAATTGCAATTCGATCGTCGCATTGAGAATAGGAATGTCACCCACCGATAAGACATTGGTGATCTTATGCTCGTATCCTGCTGGTGCTGCTGCTAGACCCACCCGGAAAAGTTGGGCAGCAGCATGGAGAAGCAGGCCGTGGGAGAGGAGAAGGGCCAGCACCGTACTAGCTGTCCCTCGGAGCCTGGTGGCCCGCTCAATGGCCATCTGAAGGAGATCAGCCGTCAGCGCGAACGGCAACCAAAGCAAAACTGCGAGCGTCCAAAGAAACTCTAGGAACGTCATGTCGTAACGTACCGGCTGGCTGTCACTCGAAAGCACGCACCAGAGCCAGCGCAAGCTATCGTGTCCGAGGGTGCCTCCGGGGGTGTTTCCGGCGGGCGCGGCTGGCGAGCAGCCACGCTCCGACAGAATGTGTGGCAATCGAGACACTGCCACTCCTCTCACGACTCCAGATACTTGATGAAGTTTTGCACTTTGTCGACCTTGCTGATGGCGCCGCTGGTGGACAGGTTCACCGCCTTCGAAACCGCGTTGAGCATGGTGTGGCCAGTGGCATCCGCGCACTTGGCTGCCCAGCCAGCGTGGTCAGACGGCCAGTCGGTGGCGTCAGCCTCAGGACACACCTTGATCTCATCATGAATCCTCTTCCTCTCCGCGTCCGGGTGGGGAGGTGCCGCCGGGTCCGGCGATTTGAGGCGCTTCCGGCCGGCCGCTGAGCCCTGGGCAGTGCCAGCCGGGCCAGCGCTGTCTGAAGCTGCGCCCCGGCTGGGATGATTCAAGAGGTCCTTGATCAGGCCGATGTCGCCCTTCGTCAACTTGTTCTGCCTCGCCAAGAGGCTCGCGAGCAACTCGTCGCGTGGGTCATCCCTCTTCCGGCGGTCCTTCTCCTTGCCGATCCTCTTCCTGAAGGCGCGCATGGCATACTTGATGAACCCGGCGGGGCTCCGGCTCGCCGATGACGACGCCGACGACGAAGTAGGACCACTTGATGATGAAGATTCGTTGCGTTTCAGCGAGCGCCCCAGCGCCCGAGTCCAACGGAAACTTGGAGTGCGATCCTTCTTCTCCTTCTTGTACTTCTTTTCCTTCTTCACTTTCCTGCTCTTGCCCATGCCGAAAATGCTCTTGACCGTGTTCTTCGTGGTATGGGCAACCTCTGCCAGTAGTGACTCTCTCTGCTCCTCTGCTTCACGCTGCTGCTCCTTCTCGGCGTACCTGCGGTTCGCCTCGCGTTGCTCCTGGAGGGCGGACCAGGTCCAGGAGTCCTTGCCGTTGCCCTTGCCACCGTTGCCCCCGCTGCTGCACGCGGGGCGCTGTGGCTTCCGGTAGCCCCCCCAGCCCATGGCGCCGGGGAGACACGTACTGCTGGGTATCGGACGGGTGGGTCTCTGAGAAAGGGAACCGCACAACTGCGCCTCAGACGGCCTCCAACCGCGAGGTGGGAGAACAGACGACCGAGGGGGAAACGCGTGGCTCCGGCACGGCATTCTCGAACACGTCCAGGAAGAAACGTGCGAGGTATGCTGGGTTCAAGGTGGGGAGTTTGCGAAGGTCGCAGCCTCTGCGAACAATGGCCTTCGACGCTGATTCAAGCAGGCGGCCAATGAGGCGGATAACTCGCACCGACTCGTTCCTGTGCCTGCGTGGGATAGACCGCAGGACCTTGCATATCCAGTCCCATGGCCGCTCCAGCATATATGCCTCGGACACGACATCAACCAAGAAATTGCATGCGAGAGCAAATGAACCCATTGCAATCGCGTCGCCTGCCATGATTTTCCCAAGCACGAGCGCTCGCAGGTCGCGATGCCGCAGCACGCCTAGAGCAGAAGCGAAACAAGGGAATTTAGCAACGTGTGGTTTTTGGTTGACACCCTGCGAGAAATCATGATGGTGGCTAAATGGTCAGACGTGGTAGACCCCTCCAGCCTCAAAGATTTCGCCTTGCAGGTGTCGCAGCGGGAGCCCTGAGCCTTCAAGTGCGACCCCGGCGTCTTGAGGCCATAGCCGCTCCATGCCTTGGAACAAGCATCTCTCGAAAAAGATTCCGGAGAAAACAAGCGAATCGTCAACGTAAAGTATGCCTTGCACAGTTTGTGTTGCAGTGAAACCGTGGGCGCTGAAACCGATGCTCTTTGCGAAGTTCTCGTCAGTGTACAGCCTCCGGATGTCTTCTCCGAGGTCGGCCAACGTGGCCGGCTCGGAAAGGGAACCGCCCATCGGCCATCCAACAATCCGACGAAAGGCAACCTCGCCCAGGAATGCGTAGGAATCATGCTTCGCAAACTGCAATGCTTTCCTGATGTGTGAGAAGGGAATGACGTCCTCGTGGTCCCGCCGTGCATCCCTGGGGTCGCAAAGTCGCCCCTCAGCTTTCTGCCCCTTGGCGACAGCCACGGCAGTCTTTCCAGTCTGGCGTTTGACCCTGTCGAGCAACACGTTCGCTCTCTGGATGCCTCGTTCCACGGACGCATCTTTAAAAAACTGCGAGGCATCGCATTTGATGAAAGTGACGCGATGCTTTTTCCGTCCGCACGGGCATGCATTGCAAAAGCGCGCGGGCTTGCTGAGCCTATCCAGTTTTGTACGCAACACGTGGGCCAGCTGGAGTGGCTTCCAGATGGTCCAACACGGATCATGCGACAGTCTCTTGGCGATTCGCAATGCTCTTGCACAGAGGTGCAAGAACGATTTCTGCGCCTCAGAGCGTGATGAAATTATCTCGCGATGGTGCGCGTGCTGTTTGGTGCATACCAAGCGACCGGTTTGCCGGTCCAGACACTTCGATTTAATAGTGATGTCTGATCTCGGGAGGTCCTCGCACCGCGTGTTCCCTGGGACACGCCACGACGTCGGCACGTACTTCCGCACGAGGCGGCCGTGCATCTTAGCAACATCTTGCCGTTTAAGTTGTGGACGAGGTATATAATGTACGGAACCATTGAAAAAAAAAAAAAAAAAAAAAAAAAAAAAAAAAAATTCGCCGAGCCTCCACATATAGTCTTTCCAATGGATTCCCACACGTCGATGACTGTCCTTGTCGACGGGAACCCACACCATGTTTGGGCATTCCTCCAACATGTGGTCTCGCACTTGCCCCAAGGGCTCACGTGTGTCATCATCAGGCGTGTGCTGACACAGCCTTTTCCACACTCCTTCCAACTAACGCCATTTGATTCTGGCGTGTTGCACATGATACCGAAAATAGTGCAATCGAAGTTGGTGCTCGATCTGCGCCCATATGGAATCAGGGTCGTCGCGTTCGGCAACATCCCAATGAAGGTCACACCAAATGACGTCATTGGTGCGTCCAGGTTGGGAACGAATGCTGTCGAACAGCGGGATCGTGAAGTACTGTCCACACTTGTGGTGGTGACTGATGCGTTGGCTGACTTTTCTGCCTGATGCGCGCACGAATCGCGTCTTGCGCCACAGAAAATGAGCCAGCCGACTGCCGAATCCTCGATCGAGCCGGGCATAATAGGCCTTGATGATTGTTTTTGCCCTGTGCACATATTCTGCCGAGCTACAAGCAATTGTGATCCTGCAAACATGCGTGGGGAGCAGATGCCCTGTCCTGAGGAATCGTTCCAATTTGCCACGCGCTCGCAAACAAGCGTCCTTGGGCAGGTACCGGCAAGCCGCCCACACGGTGAGCACGTAGTGGACAACATATGCGTGACGCCAACATCTTGCGTAGCAAAGTCTCGTTTTCGATTCTCCCAAGTACACGGCGTGCCAGAGTTCAAGCCCCCTGTGATGGATGGCATAGAGGACTTGTGTTTTTGACATGCCGAACCTGTGCGCGGCCCATGAGAACAAGTGCGACAACGAGCACACCTGCGCGTGGAACCGCGATCGCATGGATGCATTCTCCCTGAGCTGCGTGATGAGATTAAGGCGATGCTCTTGCGGCAACGTTGGGCGTCCTCGCTGCTTCGGGAAACGACGTAGCTTGTTCGTTTGCCCTTGCTGAGATTGCCCCTTCCCCTGCTGTGTGGGGGGGCGGAGGATTTGGATTTGTAGCGCTTCGAACTTCGCAATATTTTCTGGGGAGCTCGTGGCCGTGACCATAATGCATAATGTCAAAATGCTCGTGTCTGCCCATCGCGTGTATCGTGGCCTTCCGTGCTGAGGCATGTGGTCACGCACCGTATTGATGCAGTGCTCTTTAAACCTTGCCACGATCCCTGGCCACAGCGCGCGGTTACGACGTCGGGAATATGATGTCCTGCCGACGTACCACACGGAACATTGCAACGAAAATGCGCAATAAGTGTGACTAAGCGGGCGTTCATCCGGGCACCAGAGGGTGGCGTACAACGCACAGAGGTGGTCATGCCAGGATGGTTCGTTCCAAGACTTGTGCAATAGCACGCGTGCAACAGAAGGGGTGCACCCCGTGAGCATGACTCGAACGAAATGTTTGTTTTCATGTTTGGAAGCGGCAAACTGCATGCCCAACAACATGCCAAGATGTGTGAACAATGTCCACAAGACGAGGCTTTCACGTCCTGCACGCATGTCCGCCGGCAGCAGCCAATGCGCAAGGGCACAGCGGATGTTGATAATTTTAGTTCTGAACGACTCGGACAAGAAACCGCTGACAGCCCAGGCAGTTGCTTTTGTGCTGATTCGTCGGCATGTGGACCCATAACTGTCCACCGCTGGCATCTCAGCGCGATGTGCCAAACATGTCGCGACTTGCATGGGTGATTGCTTGGCAAGACGACTGCATATGCCTTGGCTAGGAAGGTTGGGGAAGACAGCACGACAACGTAATTCTGACAAATCCATTCTGCAACAGGTCGGGAAGCAACACAACTACATTTAGCAGAGTGCGTAAAGTGATTTCTACAGAAGGGCCACGATGATGGTCCCACCTGTCCTGCTGATACGCAGTTAGAATGCAATACACAAGCAATCAGACACAAGAACTGCCTTTGACCCCACACGACTGCTCTCATCCACTCCGTCCGGCCCGCCCTGCAAGAAAGATAGACTCGAGGACGAGATGATGGAAGTGGAAAGTGGAAAAAGAATGCGTGCCGGATGTGATGCAGTTTCGTCCCTGGTGGATCGTATGCGCTCCGTCTCGGGCTGTGGACCGACACTTGGCAGGGTTACGCCATCCCCTTTGGAGAGCCGCATAGCTGCGGCCAGTACTCGTGGCAATCACCGGCTTATGAAGGCGATGCATGCGGTGATCGCTGAGAGAAGTGTAAGGAAGAAGCGAGCGGCAAGCGTGCAGCAAGAGATGAGGAGGAGGACAAAAAACAACAAGATATGATGCACTGCGCTGCCGCTGCTAAATCCCACCAGCCCTCTGGGCGTAGGTGGTCTAGAGCAGATCCTCTTCCACCCCTCCCTCTTCCCCCTTGGGGAGGGGTTTACCCCTCCCCCTACCCCCTCCCCTGGACCTGGACGGGGGGGGCCGCGGGTAGTTAGAGCGTCCCAGATGGCCCAAGACGGCTCCAAGAGCGCCTCAGAGAACCCAAGATGAGCTCCAAGATGGCTCAAGATAGCGCAAGATCGCTCGAGATGGCTCCTAAGATGGTTCCAAGAAGCCCAAAGACGGCCCCAAGATAACTCCAAGTGGCCAAACAGCTCCCCAAGGAGGCCCCGAAGAGGCCAAAATCGTCCCAAAACCTAAGGAAAATCAATGATTTTTGCTTTCTCGCCTTTTCGCTTCCGATGGCCATCCGAGGCCTGGAGATGGTTCCAAGATGGCCCAAGAGGGCCCCAAGAGAGCCCCAAAAGAGCCCCAAGACGGCCCCAAGAGCGCCCAAGAGCACTCCAAGAGCGTTCCAAGAGGGGTCCAAGAGGCGATTTTAGGGGCTTCCGAGGGGGGACGCTAATTAAACCCCCCCTCTTGTTTGATCGATCTCCTCCAAGATGGCCCCAAGAAGCGCCCAGGAAGCCCCAAGAGGTCCCAAGATGGCCCCAAAATGGCCCCAAGAGGCCCCCAAGAGGCCCCCCGGAGGCCCCCAAGAGACCCCCAAGAGGCCCCAAGAGCCCCCCCAGATGCACCCAAGATGCTCCAAGAGGCCTCGGCGAGAATGCCTAATCATTGATTCTACACAGGTTTTAGCCACATGGAGGCCTCTTGGGGGGGGGCACGGATTAAGATGACTCCAAGAGCGTCTGGGAGAGCCCAAAATGACCTCCAAGATGGCTCAAGATATCCCAAGATGTCTCATAATGGCTTCCTCTGTGTGCTGCCCACTTCTCTGATCGAGGCAATTCCTCTGGGCATCGTTTCTGGATGGGCTGGTGGGGATTCGCGAAGCGACAACAATTGCAATTCGATCGTCGCATTGAGAATAGGAATGTCACCCACCGATAAGAAATCTGTGATCTTATGCTCGTATCCTGCACCTCCTGTTCCTCTGCATCTCCCCCCTCCTCCTCCTCCTCCTCCTCCTCCTCCTCCTCCTCCTCCTCCTCCTCCTCCTCCTCCTCCTCCTCCTCCCCCTCCTCGCCGTCCTCTTGTGTCTCCGCGTCCTCCTTCTCCGCCTTCCTTCACTTCATCGTCCTCCTCTTCCTCCCCTTCCTCCTCGC
This sequence comes from Prorocentrum cordatum, assembly GCA_963575745.1. Lineage (NCBI taxonomy): Eukaryota > Dinophyceae > Prorocentrales > Prorocentraceae > Prorocentrum > Prorocentrum cordatum. The sequence continues at coordinate 210,061 of CAUYUJ010003225.1, forward strand.
GCAGCCCGAAAGCGCCGCAGATGAGCGTACACCGAAAAAGAATGTGCACACGATGTACCCGAGATGAAATGTGTCGCCCAGTTGCGGTTGCGGTTACGGTTGCGCAGGCGGGTGGAACTGTGTCGCCCAGTTGCGGTTGCGGTTGCGCGGCTGGGTTGAAATGTGTCGCCTGGTTGCGGTTGCGGTTGCGGTTGCGCGCGCAGGCGGGTTGAAATGTGTCGCCTGGTTGCGGTTGCAGTTGCGCGCGCAGGCGGGTTGAAATGTGTCGCTCGGTTGCGGTTGCGGTTGCGGTTGCGCGGGCGGGTTGAAATGTGTCGCCCGGTTGCGGTTGCGGTTGCGCGCGCAGGCGGGTTGAAATGTGTGGCCCAGTTGCGATTGTGGTTGCGGTTGCGCGGGCGGGTCGAAATGTGTCGCCTTGTTGCGGTTGCGGTTGCGCGGGCGGGCTGAAATGTGTCGCCCAGTTGCGGTTGCGGTTGCGGTTGCGCGGGCGGGTTGAAATGTGTCGTCTGGTTGCGGTTGCGATTGCGCGGGCGGGTTGAAATATGTCGCCCGGTTGCGGTTGCGGTTGCGGTTGCGGGCGCGGGCTGGTTGAAATGTGTCACCCTGTTGCGGTTGCGCGCTCCTGGGCAGTTTGACATGTGTTGTCAGAAGTGCTCTTCTGACGCTCAGTCAGTCAGTCAATGAGTCAATCAATCACACCGGCGGGCATGGAATTTCACCCGACTCCGCCGGGAAGCACAGAAACGCTGGACGTTGCGTGGATTCCCACCAGGCCATCCAGACACGACGGGAGGCTCTCTTGACTCCTCATTGAAGCTATTTGGGGCCCTGCTCGGCTAGAGGCTGTCGGAAGATATCCTGAGCTATGCTCGACCTCCAGGGACCAGCTTGGGGGTAGGAAGAGGAGGAGGAGGAGGACGAGGAGGAGGAGAAGGAGGAGGAGGAGGAGGAGGAAGAGGAGGAGGAGGAGGAGGGAGGAGGAGAAGGATGAGGACGAGGACGAGGAGGAGGGAAAATAGAGGATGAGGAGGAGGATGGGGAAGAAGAGGAGGATGAATGCGACACGAGGAGAATGTGGAGGAGGAAGAGGAAGTGGAGGAGGAGGAGGAGGAATAGGAGGAAGAGGGAAGAGGCAAGAAAGGAGGAGGGAAGGAACGGACGATGGCAAGGAGGATGATAAGTCGGGCTTTGAATATGTGTTGTTGTAAAAGGTTTGTGGGTATGTGCTGCGAATGGATATTGTTGTATGGGATGTATGCTGTCTTGAGGTGATCTCTGTTGTTAGGAGTTCCTCTTGCAAGCTAGCGCTGCTCCGAAATGCCAGAAAATAAACGAGTACCAATTCCAACCGGTGCACTCATGTTGACCACCAGAATGAATTGTGAACTTGCACGATTTAAAAGTCAAGCTCTTGATACATTAAAAATAACATAAAACGTTCAGCTGATGTCTGAATCGCTTCAAAATTTTACACATAGAAAATCTACTGTCGGCTCAAGATGGCTGGTTCTAACTGGTACCAATTGGTGTTTCGGCCGGTTGGGAAATGGCCAGGTCGGTTGTAATTGTTACCAATCGGTTGGGATTGGTCCGACATGCGGGTCCACCCTGGGGCCGGCCCTGGCCCCGGCCCCAGCCCCAGCGCGAAGTCGCGACCCCGACCCGGGCCCCGCCGGCCGTGGCCCTGGCCCCCGGCCCCAGACCCGTCCTTGGCCCCAGCCCCAGCCCGTGCCCCATCCCGGGGTCCCCGCGGAGGCCCTGGGTCGGGGGGGAGGTCCCCTCTTCAGGGTCGGCGGCACTGGCGCATGGCCTTTACAATAAATCCTCCTTTCTGTCGCACCCCCAGACGTGTCTGTAGGGCGGACCATGCGTTTCGCCGGGGACTCCTCACCAAATATGATCCTGCAGCTTGAAATTTACCACAGCTTCACGTTGGAGGGCAAGTCGTTTTCAAAATGTGGTTCTCGCCAAAAGCGCCGTGCACATTCGTCTGAAAAGCTTGCAACAGCTTCACGGATGGAGAGCAGGTCGTTTCCAAAATGTGGCTCTCGCCTCAGCACCGCGCACATTTGTCATAAAAGCTTGCAATAGCTTCACGGGTGGAGGGCAGGGCGGTCCCTTTTCAAAATGTGGGCCTTGCCTCAGCGCCGCACAGATCGTCTAAAACGGTTTGCAACAGCTTCACGGACGGAGGGCGAGTCGTTTACAAAATGTCACTCTCGCCACAGCGACGCGCACATTCGTTTCGAAAACGTCCTACCATTCCACATACCGTGGCTCTCGCCTGAGCACCGCGCATTTTCCCTTCTCAGAAGTTCGCATGCTTCATATCCCAGGGACTGCGCTGTGGTACAACTTGGGAAGGTCAGGACGCAAAAGTATCGTTGATTCGCTGTGTTGGAGTCCCAGGAACGGCATTCTGGCACAATTGCAGCAGTCACGTTTGTTCGCGGCGCTGAAGTCCCAGGAATGTTGTTTTGGCACGATTGAGGATTATCGAACGGTTGTCTTCCACTAGGGCCCTTCCTACAATGACAGCACATTAGTGCAGGGACCTGTGAGGAGGGAACTTGAAGGGAGGGTTTAATGCAACATCGCTGATGCGCCTTGGGTTTACACTGGTCCTCCTCCTCCTCCTCCTCCTCCTCCTCCTCATCCTTCTCCTCCTCCTTCTCCTCTTCCTCATCGTCCTCCTCCTCCTTATTCCTCCTTCTCTCCGCCTACCCCCCCTCCCTCCTCATTCCTTTCAACGCAACCGAAGTGCCTCCGAGCTCCTCCTCCTCCTCCCTCTTCCTGCTTCCCTTTCCAAGATGGCGCTCTGGCTTGAGATCTTCTCACATCTAATGGCCAGAAGTGCAAACTCTGTGCTAAAAAAAGCCGCCAGATGGGGTGCGGATCCTTTTTTGTTCCGAAAGGGAACTATCGCTAGACACCTCGTTGAGCTGTATGATAACACCACCTCGCATTCCTTATGACTCGCTAGAAAGTTGCAATGCAGCTCCTTTTCAAAGCAGGCCACTCGCATGAATGCCACGCTGATAGGGTGCTCCTCTTTTCACGGGGCGCTTCCTGTAGCGAAAAGGACGGGCTGCAGGGACTAATCACAAAGGGACTTCGGACGGTGGGGTGTTCTGCAGCATCGTTCAGGGTTGAGTCGGTTCACTCCTCCCTCATCTTCACTCCAATCTCCTCCTCCTCCTCCTCCTCCTCCTCCTCCTCCTCCCAGCGCCAATTCGAACCGAGCCCTCGCGGGTTCGCCAGCCAGCGCCAGGAGGCCCGCGCCGCGGCCCGCCCTCCCCCGATCCCTCGCTCTCGCGCGCACGGCATGGCGTCGCCCCGGCGCATCGCGGCCGCCCCCGGCGCTCGGCTGCGGAGCGGAGGGCGCAGGCCGCTCGGGCGCAGTGTCGTGCCGCGCAGAATCTGGTGCGCGGTGTCCACGCCTTGGCCCACAGGGGATGCCGCCCGACCCTGCTGGGGGCTGCCCCGGCCCACGCCCTTCGCGCCGCAGGAGTGGGCCGCGAGGCTCACAGCGCGGGCAGCGGCTGACGGTCTCGGAGCAGCGGGGCGCGCATGGCGGCGCACGCCGCAGTGCAGCCACTGCGACGGCCGAGGCGGAGGGGTCGGAGAAGGAGGATGCTCATCCTACAGCAGCGTCGACCTATGGCGGCGCCTGGGTAAAGCAACGAGCGGCTCTGGCTGCTGATGACGCAATCCTTGCTCAGAGGACAGGCTCTGCACCATAGTACATTTCCGTGCAGCGGGGTGAATGCAGTCGATATATAAGGAGATGCGCTGGCGGGCCTCAAAATTATGATGGGGCAGGGGGGCCAGACACCTTTGCCTCCTCCGACTTTGCCGTCTAAGCCCGACGATAGCAGATAGCAACAGGCCGCAGATTCTTATCTTGCCGATTATGCTGTGGAGTTGTCGTGCTGGCAGGTTGCTCGCCCCCGCCTTCCTGCATCACAACATCGGCATGAATCCAGTTTGTTGTGCAGGTGGTGGCGCTATATGTGTATGTTGTCTCTCACCCTGCTATCGAACATTATCGGCTGGGGAACATGAGCGTTGTCGTAGGCTGGACGGGCGTGATCCACCTCACAATCCTTGGAGTAGTTGGTTGCGCAGTAAGGTGAACAGTCATGTTGTCTCGCAACGGAGTGCCTCTGTGTGCACGGTCACGGCGCTCGGCCTCATCGTCGAGGTGTCCGTGGTGCTCAGGGGGGAGGCAGTTCTTTGATATGGCCTCGTCCTGGCGCCTCTCTCCTCCACCCCCTCCTCCTCCTCCTCCTTCTCCTCCTCCTCCTCCTCCTCCTCCTCCTCCTCCTCCTCCTCCTCAATCCTTCTCCCCCCTCCTCCTCCCCCTCCCCATCCCCATCACCATCACCACCATCATCTTCCTCCTCCTTCCCTCCTCGCTTCCACCTCGGCCGACGACGCCGGCGGCGGCGACGACGGGGCCCGCGGAGGGCTCCTTCTCCTGCCGCGCCCGCTGCAGGGCGGCCTGCAGCTCGCGCTCCTGGCCCTCTTGGCCCCGCGCGCGCAGCTCCTGCGCGGCGCGCTCGGCCAAGACTAGCACGCACGAAGACTAGTTAGGGAGGCAAAAACGTACCGATACCGCTGCTCCCCAGACCCCTCCCGGGGGAGCGCTCTGACCAGAACTTCGAGGCGAACCAGGCCGTGACGACGAAAGGGCACCAGTATCGATACCTTGTCCTCCCTGGACTAATGCTATGTGCCTCTAGTTGGTACGATGTGGTGGATTCCAAGACCCTGGACCATACAAACCTTGCGATCTCGTAGGAGGTTGGCGATCTACTGACCCAGGTCAATCCAAGCCCGGATCAGTCAGGCTTTGCAGGATCCTGCAAGATCCGGCGTTCTGGCTGACCCCCGTTTGCAGCGACCCCTGTCGCTTGAGCCCCGAAGAAACAATTTTTACCTCTCGCCGGCTTCCGCCGAGCTTCCGCTGGCCTCCGCCAGCGGAGAGCCGGCCTCGTTCTGCTTTCCCGCGGGCCATCCTGCAGCCATTCCGCCGCGCTTTCCGCCGGGGAAAAAATTGCAACTCCTTGGCGGCGAGCCCGGGGGAAAGTAAGACGGAGAAGTTTCTCTCAGAGGGTTCGGAAGTCCCCCAGCCTTCTGAAAAGTTGTCTAAGCCTTTCCCGAAGACGCAGAACACTTCTCAGAACGCGCGATCAGAACGCGCGAGGGTTTCTGAGAAGTCCCGCCGCCTTCTGAGAAGGCCTTCTCCTTCCCACTTCCCCCCCCTCCCTCGCCGCCGACCTCCGATCCTCGAAGGCGAGGCCCTATCTGGAACGCCTCGTTCGCCCTCCTTGGAGGCGTGCGCCTGGCCCAAACATATGGTATGACGGGTTGACCATCCTGTAGTGCATCGTTTCCCGAGCGGTGTGGCCAGAAAACGCCCGCCACGGAGCTCATACCAGAAGATTTCTGGGCGCGCTCGTCGACCCCTGGGGGAGCGACGCGTACATAGTATTAGTATATTGAGGAGACGCCGAAAAACAAAACCACGTGGAAGCAACTAAAGTTAGGAAGCAACTCGTGGGAGGTCTTCGCAAGGACGGTGAAGGGCTACGAAGACAAACTATAGGGGGCCATTATGCCACACTCGGGCGGATTAGGCCTGGGATTAAGCCCGATTGAGCCAGATTCAGCGGAATAATTCACAGAAGTCGAACCAGATTTGTCACGTTTTGAACCACGGATATACCAGCGCCGATGCTGGATCGAACCTCCCAGGAGTTGCATCCGAACCTGAGGAGCAACGAGCCGAAACGAAAACGTACCTTACCCAAAAAGCCGAACCGCAGGAGTGGGGGAGACGCGGACGTGGGCATTATTGTTTTTCCCACCGCAAACAGCAAGGACAGCCATATCAAGAAAACGCACCGGATGCTCAAAATCATGTCCCTGGGCAAGAATTAAATCAGACAGGCCACAAGAGGAGGAAAAAGAGAAAAGCCAAAGGCGAGTAATAGGACCTAGCCCAACAACAAATCGCCCCCTGGCCTGCCAAAATGTTGTGCTACAGCCTCGCACTGATCGGCATGGACGGCCAAAAGGTGCGGTGACACAGAAGAGTACGAAGAATACGTAATGGCACGAGTGCAGGGGAACCACCGAGGCAAATGCGATATCGGTCTCCGTCTCTCCAGCGCAGCTCGGGGTGGCGCGCCCAGCGCGCCGCGGTAACTCGAGGCGCATGCTCCGGCCGGAGGGCGCGGCAGGCGAGAGCAGGACCCAGGCATCCAGCGCCTCGATGACTGTCGAGATCGGCGGCATTCCAAAGGGGGTGGCGCAAGGGGGGCGGCCTTGTGAGAAGAAGGCACAGGGGCCGGGCGGGCGTCGGAGGATCCCAGTGTTTCATCCCGAGCTGTTCTTTGACGTTCCCAGGGCTCAAAACCAGAGTCAAGGAGCCGAAAAGTAAGAAAGACAGGCCGTCGGCACAATTCTGTCGAAACGCTGGATGTCTGGGAGGGAGCGGCGAAGGAGGCGAGGCCGAAACAGGATGACAGCCAGAGGAGAGGACACGGAGGCGCAGGTAGTAGATGAGCAACCAAACTGTATGAACAGATTATTGCGAAGGTCCGCGCGGATTTCTTGGATCGGCGCTGGACCCCCCACGCCTATCGCCTTGCGCGCGGGGCGCGCCAGGGGCGGCGCTGCAGGCGCAGCCAAGGGGGGCCAGCGCCGATCCCAGAAATCCGCGCGGAGCTCCGGAAGTTATTTGTTTCTCCGTTTCTTCTCCCTCTTCGAAGGACAGGGATGCGTAGGCGAACGAAACTCCAAAAGGGGCGGTGGCCTGCTCGATGAGTCTGCGCTCGGCCTCCGTGCGGGAGCCCACCTTCGGCTGCGCCCTCAGAACGTCCTCCAGCTCGGCCACCCTGCTCTCCATTCCCACGCCTAGGCGCCACGGCTGCGCTCGTTGGGAGAGGGGCTCGTCGTCGTCGTCGTCGTCCTCGTCGCCCTCCTCCTCCCCCCTCCCTCACTACATTCGGCTCCCCCCTCGGCTGCACGTTCGTAAGAGTGACCCCAAGTTAGAGTGACCTTTGACGCGCGGCTTTCGGTGCGCCCGTGGGGGCCCAACGCAACCGCGCAAGCCGCTGCTGTCGCGCCGCATCAACGATCGGCACAACGCGCCTCGAGAGATCCTTCGCGCAAGCGGGCAACCGCGGAATTCCGCTTGTTCGATTCGGGCGCCCCGAACGGCCCCCCCTCACGGGCTCATCAAATCTCAATAGTAAACAATCGGTCGGTTATGGCCACGGCTGAAAATCATCCATAAGGTGTCCAAAACTATTCCAATTTCTTCAAGCTGGGCGATTTGGGACTTGGGCTGGGATTCGGGACCGGTCCTGGGGCGGAAACGTTGCCCCTGGTCGGCACAGGCCGCTGGGGCCCCGTCGGTCGCGCTTTGCGGTGGACAGCTCCTCGATCTGCTTGTCGCGCTTCTCGACCATCTCGGTGAGTATCTGGACCTTCTCCGACTGCTTCGCGATCTTCGCGTCTTTGGCCTTGATCTGACGCTGCAGCGACTCCGTCGACCTGCGCGCAGCCCCGGCCCCCTCCCTCGGCCCCTCACCCCCTTCTCCTCCTCCTCCTCCTCCTCCTCCTCCTCCTCCTCCTTCTCACCCTGCGCCGCCTCCTCCTCCTTCTCCTCCTCCTCCTCCTCCTCGTCCTCCTCGTCCTCCTCGTCCTCCTGGTCCTCCTCGTCGTCCTCGTCCTCCTCGTCATCCTCGTCCTCCTCCTCCTCCACATTCTCCTCCTCCTCCTCCTCGTCGTCCTCCTCCTCCGCCTCCTCCTCCTCTTCTTCCTCCTCCTCCTCCTGACTAAGCTCTCCCTTGTAATCACCAACGCAACCACCACCACCACCGTCATCGTCGTCATCATCAGCATCATCATCATCAGCAGCATCATCATCATCAACGGCAGCATCATCATCATCAACCATCGACATCACGATACGAATACTCTTAATACATGGTCGATATAATATAACATTAAACAACATCATCAGCATCAACATCATCATTATCATCATCGCCGTAATAATCAACATCGCCATCAGCATCATCATCATCGTCGTCATCATCAGCATCAACATCAGTATCATCATCATACTCCTCATCAACATTATCATCAGCATCATCACCATCGTCGTCGTCCTAATCAACATCATTATAATAATCAGAATCATCATCAGCATCATCATCAGCATCATCAGCAGCAACATCACCATGAGCATCTAAGGCATCATCATGACCATCATCAGAATCAGCATCAGCATCAGCATCATCATCTGCATCATGAACAGCATCATCAGCAGCATAATCGCCATCATCATCAGCATCCTCATCATCAACATCAACACCATCATCACCATCATCATTGTCATCATCATCAGCAGCATGAGCATCTTCATCTTCATCGTCATCATGATCCTCATCAGCAGCATCATCATCGTCATCGTCATCATCAGCAGCAGAATCATCGTCATCAAGATCAGCCTCATCATCATCGCCGCTGTCGCCTCATCACCGCCACCACAGTATCACCGTCGTCATCACCACCATCATCCTCCTCATCCTCATCATCATCACCCTCCTCCTCCTCCTCCTCCTTATCATTATCATCATCATCATCATCATCAGCAGCAGCAGCATCATCGTCATCGTCACCATCACCATCACCATCGCCATCACCATCATCATCACAACCACCACCACCACCATCATAACATATAACCATCATCAAGATCATCCTTCTCCTTACTACTCTTCCTCTTCTGCATCCCCTCGTATTCCTCCGCCTTTACTTTCCTGTCCACGTCTTATGACGCCGCGGCACCTCCACGGGGGCCACACCAGCAAGGGACTGCTGGCTATTGCCAGAGCGGATGGAGGGAGCGGGTATCTCGCAAGGCCGTCCACAGCGACGGCACAGCCGAAGACCACACGAGCCGATGTCAAACCGAAAGCCGATCGAAACTGACAGGCCGCAAGAGGCCCAGCACTCGGAGCAGGGCCAGTTGAGACAATGGCAGCTAAACGTTGATCCCCGGACCCCTCCCGCGGTCCAAACGCCTCAGTTTCCCGAGCTGCGTCCAGCCGTGGCGACGAGGGGCCTCCCCCGTTGTCTCCACTGGCCCTACTCTGGGACACGACGACCGACCGAATCGAGCTGGCCAACCCTGAGATCCGACGCAACGAAAGCTCGCAACGCCACGAAAAATCACGACGACCAGAGCCCCAGACCCCATCAATTCTGAGCCATTTGTCGGGCCCGATCGATCTGTGAAGGCCCCGGGGCCCGAAACAGGGCGAAAGTCGATAAAAATTGAGACGCCAGGATTTTAGGAGAAGTGCAGCCGACTGCGACGCGGCCGAGCCGACCGAACCGCGGAAGCGCCCCCCAGGGGTCCGAGAACTTCCGTCGGTTTTCCACAGCCAGGGGCCAGGGCGCGGGGCGCAATGGCACTGGCGCACAGGGGGCCTCGCACTGGCGCGCTGTTTTCGGCATCTGGGGGCCCTCGCAGGGCCCCAGGGCCGTCCAAAAACGACTCGCGATGAAAAGCCGGCCCTGGTGAAAGGGTCAGAACTTTCGGAGACCGCAGATTTAAACAAACAAAACAATTACCCCAGTGCGACCCTACCTAGAAGTTGGAGCCCCTAGGAAAGCAGCATTAGTTGCTATGCTATGCTATGCCATGCTATGCCATGCCATGCTGCGCTATGATATGCGATGCTATGCTATGCTATGTTATGATATGATATGCTATGATATGATATGCTATGCTAAGCTATGATATGTCATGCTGCGCTGTGCTATGCTAAGTGATGCTATGATTGTGATGTGCCTTTCCTTTGCTTTGCTTTTGCGTTTGCTTTGCTTTGATTGCGTTGCTTGTGCTTTGCTTTGTTATCGCTGATGTTGTTTTGCCTTTGCGTTGCTGCTATGCTATGCTATACTATGCTATGCTGTGCTATGCTGTGCTGTGCTATGCTGTGCTGTGCTGTGCTGCGCTATGCTATGCCATGCTATGCTATGCTATGCTGCGCTATGCTATGCTATGATGGGCTATTATATGATATGCCGTGCTGCGCTATGCTATGATACACGATGCTATGCTGTGCTCTGCTATGCTAAAGCTCAGCGAAGTTAATATTAAGGTAAGCTAAGCTAAGATAAACCTGAGCTCAGATGAAGCTAAGCTAAGCTAATATGAAATAAGCTAAACTAAGATGAGATAAGCAACGCTAAGCTAAGGGAACGTAACTGGGGGAACCGCGGGGCGGATACCGGGGGAACCGCCCGGGGCGGTTTCCACTGCCCGGCCCCTTTAAGATAGAGAGTAAGAAACCTTCTAGGCAGAGCCTAGGTAGGGAAAAACCGCGCATATCTGGAGAATCCTCTTGGTGGTGTGGCCCATCTGTTGATCGGCGTCCCGCCCGAGACATCTCCCACCTGCGGGGCATCGTGCACCTCCTCGCCAAAGGTGGTCCGCTGGTGGTAGTGTCGCTTCTCCTCCCTCTGGGGAGGAGGGAAACAGCATCAGGCATCGGCCTCCCCAGGCCCCAGATCATATCACGCCCTCCTCCTCCCCCTCTTCCTCCATCGTCCCTTCCGCCTCCCCCCTCTCTCCTCCCTCCCTCTCTCTTTCCCCGCCCATCCTCCACCTTCCTCTCCCTCCTCCCCTCCTAACGGGTGGAGGGAGGGGGGGGGGCGGAGGGAGGAGGAGGATGGAGGAGAGCGCACCAGCTAGAACGATGAGTCGTCTTGGGGGGGGGTCTGATTTAAGCTGTCTTGGAGATTTCCGGTGGGGTCTCGGCTAAAACTGCTCGTCTGGGAGGGTTGTGACCCCCTCCCCTCTTGCCACGAACTTTGGAGTTGCAGTAACGGTATCTGGATGTCGGACGTCGGACGTCCACGGCCTCCGAAGGAAGTCGGACGTCCACGGCGGCGCAGCGGCGCGGCGGCGGCGGCCGCGGCGCGGCAGCGGCGCGGCGGCCTCGCCGCGCCCTGGGCCTCGTCGCCGCGCGGCGAGGGCGCGCCGAGGGGCGGGAGCACCCGGGCAGCCGCGGGCTCGCGGGGCGCGCTGGGCTCCGCGGCCTCTGGCGGAGGGGGGAGCAGGCTGGGCGCGAGGTTCGAGGCTTCGAGGCTTCGAGGCTTCGAGGCTTCGAGGTCCGAGGTTCGAGGCTTCGAGGTCCGAGGCTTTCGCAGGTTGTCGTTGCTTTTTGGCGGTTTTCCAGCGTCGCGGTTCGAGGTCCAAGGTTCGAGGCTTTTGGAGGTCTTAAATGGTTATCGGCGGCTTTCCAGCCTCGCAGTTCGAGGTTCGAGCATCGAGATTCCAAGTCTTCGGGTGTCCGCGAGCTCGCGGGGCGCGCAGGGCTCCGCGGCCTTTACCTTCGGCGGGGGGGGGGGACGAAAGGTCAGGATAGCGAAGGGCAGGGTCGAGGATCAGCTCACGTAGCTGGTTTTCCTGGCGCCCATTGGCGCCTGGAGGCGGCCGTGTATCGAGGAATGGGCCCGGCGGCGGGGCTGAGACCAGCTGCACGCAGCAGATTTTTCGTACCCCCCCCTTGCCCGATCCTACCCGTTCGTCTGGTCCGACTTTGGCGGGGGGGGGGGGGAACGGCTCGGCTCGAGGTCCGATGTCCGAGGTTCGAGGCTGTCGGAGGTTTTCGTTGGTTCTTGGCGGTTTTCTACCCTCGCGGTCCGAGGTCCGAGGCTCGAGGCTTTCGGAGGTGTTCGTTCGTTCTTGGCGGGTCCTCGAGTCCAGGGGATGGTGGAGTATGCATCCTGACACACAAGACTTGGGCGGTCTCACGCCTCATACTCTTCCTCCAGCGTCTTCCTCCTCCTCCTTATTGTGCCCCTTCCTCCAACATCGTGGCAAAGATGAGGGGATCTTGCAGGAGGGTACCTTGACAGTCTTAGGGTATGGAGGACAGACAGGAAACATATGACCCCCCGAGCATGGTCCTTGGAGTTCCAGCCCATTGCCAAGAGGCGTGGGATTGGACTTTCGCGGAACATGCTCTGGGACGGGGGGGCTCTCGTTCTCACTCTCTCTCTCTCTCTCTTTCTCTTTCTTTCTCTTTCTCTCTCTCTCACTTCTCGCTCGCTTCACAAAGGATCCGCTCAGTAATGGTCTCTGTGGGAAGGATGCCTTACGACCAATTCCTTGAATAAGGATTCGAAGTCCTTTAGTAAGGATTCCTTCGGTTGGAGGAAATGGTTGGGAGCTGCTCCCCCCTACATCCCACAACACAGACGGGGAGCCTGACAGGAGGAAATGTCTGCTCTCTCTCTCTCTCTCTCTATCTCCTTCTCTCTTTTTTTTTGTTTCTCTCTCTCTCTCTCACTATCGTTTTCTGTCTCTCTCTCTCTCGTTCCCTCTCTCTCTATCTCGTTATCTCGTCTACCCGTTTTACATTCACGCAACGCCCAGCCAATGAAAGCCCGATGGGACGCCATGCGAACGCCTCCGCTGGGACCCTTGCTAGAACTGCTCAACACGGATGTCTATTTAAAAAAGCCCGTAGGAACCATTCCTTTCAGCGAGGATTCCTTAGCATGGATGTGTAAGGCTGCCTGCATCAAGGGACCCTGAAGGAGGTTCCTTTAAGTGAGGGGTTCTTAGCGCGGGGCGTCAGTAAGGATGCCTTCAGCAAGGGGCCCTTAGTACAGACCCTTGAGTGAGGGATCCTCAGTGGGGATGTATATTGCAAGGATCCCCTCAATGAAATCCCTGCAATTCGGATTCATTACTCATCCTTTTTTTTGCGCCCGCTGGCACGGGTTACATAGGAAGGCTGCCTTTAGCGATGGGGCCCGTAGTAAAGATGCGCGCCGTACTGCGCCCTTACTGTGGATGCCTTTCGTGAAGGTGTGCCCTCAATAAGGGTCCTGCGGTAACGACGCCTTCCTACTGCTACCCATCTGAACACGGATGCCTTAATATGGGTGTCGTAATTCTGCTACGCGTGTTTTCGCAATGCGTTTTTGGCAGGTTTACCAAGGAGCCCCCAGTACGGATGTATTCAAGTTGGAAGCCAACCATGTGGACGCCTGTACGAGGCATTCGCTTGCATTGCAACCTTTGCCACGAAACCCTAGCAGAGGATCTCTCTAGTGATGGGGTCCTTAGTTGGGGTCCTTGTAGAACCGATCCTCTCAATTAGGACCTCTGCCGTAAATAATCAACATGCATGGTTCCTTTAGTACGAAAGATTCGAATCCTGGTGCCATAATAAGGGGCACTTCGTGTTGCGTTTGTTCAATGTATTGTTAGTCATGCCACCTTTCATGCGGATGCCTGTAGTAAGGACCCCCACGGTAAATCCCACTGCCGTACAGACTCCGTGCTACATCTTTTAGTACGGTCTCCTTGTGCAGGACGCCTTGAGTAAGCAATCGGGAGTAAGGAGTCCTTTAGTAAGGAGCCCTTAGACAGGAAGACGTGTGAGGGGGGTAAGGTCGCTCTCTCACACAACCCACAGCGCAGAGGGGGTAAGCGACAGGAGGACATCGTTGCTCTCTCTCTCTCTCTTTCTATATTTCTCTCCCTCACACTCCCCCTTTCACCTACACGACGGGCCCAGCCAATGAAACCCCTATGGGACGCCATGCGAAAGCCTCAACTGGGGTCACTGCTAGAGATCATCGGTACGGATGCTTGTAGCAAGGAACCCGTCGTACGCATTCCCTTTAGCGCGCGGCCTTTGGTAAAGACAAGTTTGGTAAACATTAATTCATGGGGATGCCTCAACCAAGGGAACCTAATGAAAGACACCTTTTCAGTGAGGAGTCCTTAGCGAGGATGGTTTGGGCAATCGTTCGTCAGTAAGGATGCCGTCAGAAAGGGATTCTTAGTAAGGACCCACTAAGTGAGGAATCCTTGGTGAGGATGTCTTTAGTAAGGATCCCCTCAGAAAAGGATCCCTGAATTAACAACGTGAGCACCCTGGACTAGGGAAGGGAAGGGGGTGAGGGGCGCGGCAAGAACATGATTAAGCTCGGCAAAGGCGTTGGGTGCCGAGGAAGTTGGGGTAAAGGGTTGGCTCACGAGGTGCAACCCAAGTGGAGTCGCTGGTTCGCTGCCAGGGCCGCCAGGTATCCCAAAACCTTCCCTCCAGAGCCCAAGTCTTGGAAGCTCCAATCGGTTACCAACGAGTGAGTTCAAACGGTTGCGTTGCCTTGTTCTGCAATGAGCGCCATGTAGGCTGCGACTTTATCCTCTTGCCGCCTGCAGCGGCGAGCGTCCTCCCCGTAGTATGACGGCACTCGTCTTCGTATGAGTGTAGGTCTATCGCGGCAGTTCTTGTCTGCGTCAGAGGGGGAGTGCGGCTGGCGGCGCGTGGCTGAACAGTGCCACCAGCCCTTTAGCGCGTGATTGGTTTAGCGAGTGTCCTCTTCTATCCCCCCGTCTTCTCCTCCGGGGCAGGGTTTACCTCCTAGGGGGGGGAGCTCTAATTGACTACCCCCCCTTCGTTGATCGATCCTTTCCAAGATTGCCCCAAGATGACCCCCGAGGCTCACAAGGGTGCCCCAAGACGGCCCCAAGAGGGCCCCAGGACGACGAGAGATCCCCAAGAGGCTCCCAAGAGACCCCCAGGAGGCCCCAAAGGCTGTCCCGAAGCACCCAAGACGCTCCACGAGGCTCCTGGGACCGCCAAGAGGCCCGCAAGATGCCCCAGGAGGACCCGAAGAAACTCAAGAGAAGTCCGAAGAGACTTCGAGAGATATCCAAAATCCAAGAAGCCTTTGGCCTTGCTGCCCGCCGTCTTCCTCCTCCTCATCCGCCTGTTCCTCCTCCCACCCTCCTCCCCCTCCCTCCCTCTCTACCTCCTCCTCCTCCGTTTCCTCCTCCATCCTCCCCATCTAGGGATACGGTGGCTTCCCCAGCCCTTTATTCCACTGCATGCTCCTCAACATCCCTGATCAGGGCAACTCGGCTGGGCTTCGTTTCTGGATGGGCTGGTGGGGTCACGCGAAGCGTCTGGGCTTTTGGCGGTGGAGGCGCCCTTCCTCCCGTTCCTGGGACAGGGACAGCTACTCGCAAGCATGTGGCTTTAAAGCTTTCTATGACTTCGTCATTGGTCCTTTCCTGGAGGGTGCGCCGCTGGATCTCCCCAGGGGGGGAGGGGATTAGGACCCCCCCCCCCTCCCCCCCTTCCCCGATCCGTCGTGGGGGACCCCCCCCCCCCCCTTCCCCGATCCGTCGTCGGGGACCCCCCCCCCCTCCTCCCTTTCCCCGACCCGTCGTCGGGGACCCCCCCCCCCTCCCCCCCTTTCAAGGGGGGGGGGGGTCCGAACCCCCCCCCCTCCCCCCCTTTCGCCACGCCGCCCCCTGACGCCGGAACCCGACCCCCGCCACCCCTACCCCTAGTCCTCACCCGAGCCCAAACCCCTAATCCTAACCCTAACCACTAACCCCAGCCCCAAAACATACTCACTACTCATTACTCACTACCCACTACTACTACTCGCTATTCGCCACTCACTTCTCACTACCCCCTACTCACTACTCACGACTCACTACTCACCATCCACTACTCACTACCCACCACCCACTACTCGCTACTCACTACTCCCAACTCACTACTCCCTCCTCCCTACTCACTACTCACTCCTCACTACCCACTACTCGCTAAGCACTACTCACCACTCCCTATTCACTACTCACATATCACTACTTATTACCCACTACCCACTATCCACTACTCACTACTCACTACTAACTACTCATTGCCCACAAATCACTACTCACTACCCACTACTCGCTACCCACATACTCGCTACTCAATACTCACTACTCACTCCCCGCTACTCGCTATTCAGTACTCACTACTTACTACTCCCTACTCACTAGTCACTACATAGTCTCTAGTCACTAGTCACAACTCACTAGCCACTAGTCGCTAGTCACTACACACTACTCACCAATCGCTACTCACTACCCACTAGTCGCTACCCACTTCCTACTACTCACTGCTCACTACTCCCTACTCCCTACTCACTACTTGCTACTCCCTACTCGTTACTCACTAATCACTACCCAACACTCACTACTGACTACTCACTACTCACTACTCACTACGCCCTATCCGCTCCTCACGACTCACTACCCGCTACTCTCTACTCGCTACTCACTACTCACTACCCACTGCCACTACCCACTACTTTCTATTCATCACTACTCACTACTCACTACTCACTACGCACTACTCAGTACTCAGTACTCACTACTCACTACTCACTACTCACTACTCGCTACTGGCTACTCACTACTCATTACTCACTACTCACTATTCAATACTCACTACTCACTACTCACTACAGACTACGCACCACCCACAACTCACTACTCACTCACTACTCGCCACCCACTACTCACTACCCACTACTCACTACCCACTACTCATTACTCCCTACTCCCTACTCAGTACTCACTACTCGCTACTCGCTACTCACTACTCACTACTCGCCACTCATTACTCACTTATCAATACACACTACTCACTATTCACTACTCACTACTCCCCACTCCCCACTCCCTACTCCCTACTCGCCACTCACTACCCACTAGTCACTAGCCAATACTCACTACTCACTACTACTCACTACCCAATACTCACTACTCACTACGCACTAACTCACTACCCACTACTCACCAATCCCTACTCCCAACTCCGTACTCCCTACACGAGGGGGGGGTTCGAACCCCCCCCCTTTCCAGCGCCAAGGGGGGGGAGGGGGGGGGGTCCGGACCCCCCCCCCCCGCACCCTTCAAGGAGGGGGGGGGGGAGGGGTTCGGGAACACCTCCCCCTTAAGGGGGGAGGGGGAGGGGGGGGGGGTCCGGACCCCCCCCCCCTTGAAGGAGGGAGGGGGGGGGTGTTCTGGACCCCCCCCCCCCTTTAGTGTATTCAGGGAGATCTACTGGCGCACTTTCCCTTTCCTGTCCTGTCCTCCTCATTCTCCTTGTTCCCTTCCTCCTCATCCTCCCCTCTCTCCTCCCCTCCCTCCATCCCTGCTCCTCCCCATCCCTGCTCCCTCCTCCTCCACTTCCCTGGCCCTTCCCCACACGAGGAGCGGTGCCGAACCCCGCCCGGGCCTCGCCACCGCAGGCCCGGACGAGCCGCTCTATCTCAGCCTGCTTCTCCTTCAGCTCCTCCCGTGGCGGGGAAGGCCCGGGAAGGCGCCAAGCCCAAGGGCTCTTCCCTATATATATATATATATATAGAGAGAGAGAGAGACAAAACAGCATAAACAAAACAAATACTCAGGCAATCAAACCACAGCACACCACAAACAATACAAACAGGTCAACGCAACACCAACAACCACCACCAAAAGACCAAGAACACGTACCTACATAAATGCATACATACAAGCAGATATGCATATGTTCACACACATATATATGTACACATACAAACATACATACTCTCGTACATACGCACACACGCACATGCGCAAATATGTATATATGTGTATATACGTGCATACATACATGCATGCACACATGTGTGCATACATACATTCATACACATATACGTATGTACGTACACCAATGCATGCATACGTACACACATAAATGGGTACATACATACGTACGTACATACATCAACCCATACCATACATTCAGACATATTTGAATCCATACACACACATACACGCAGGCGCACATACATACATGCAACCATGCACACATGCATTGCTGCATATGTACACATGTGCATACACCAATACAAACAAATCTACATACATACACGCATGCATACATACATATACACATACACAAATGTATAAACACATGCGAACATGCATACTTGTACATACACTATATACACACATACATACGTACGTACACATGTACACACATGCACACATACATTCTAGAACCATCGTGCGAGCTTCGCGCGCGTTCCCGTTATAGGTAGGGCCATGATCATCGTCAGACTTGGCATCATCATCCCTGTCATCTTCATCGTCATCGTCACGGCCGTGGTAACCTTCACCATCACAACAATCATCATTATCACAAGTATCGTCAGCACCGTGATCGCCATCGCCATCATCACCATTGTACTTTTCAGCATCATCATCCGCATCATCAACATCTTGCTGGTCGTCGTCGGCACAATCATCGTCATCATTTTCAACGTCATCGCCGTCATCATCCCCGGCTCACTGCAGTCCCCTTACCCTCCTCCTCTGCCCGCTTTCCCTTTTTTCCCATCACGTGATACTCATAATTTTCCTCGCCGGCGTCTCCCTGAAAAGAGATCCCTGTTCCTTCACCTCCTCCTCCTCCTCTTCTTCCTCCTCCTTCTCCTCCTCCTCCCTGTCTTCCCCGCTCTTCGGTGTGTCCGTCCTTGTGCTGCTTCACCTACTTCACTTCCTTCCTCCGGGTGCCTACTGGATCGCGTGCCGGGAGTCATTTTGGAAGCATTGTGGTAGTCTCTGGAGTCCCTCCAGACCTTCCTTTGGAGTCTTTTGTGGCCTTTGTTGGCCAGTCTGAGGGCCCAGTTCGGCCGTTCCGGGGCCCTCTTGGCTCGTCGTGGGGAGCTCAGCCCGTCTTGGGGCCCTCCTGGGGCCCTCTCCGACCATGTAGGAATCCTCTGGTGGTCCCCTCGGGCTTGCTGGGGGCTCTCTTGGGCCGTCTTGCACCTCTTCTGTGCCGCTTGAAGCTCTCTTCAGCCCATTTTGGAACCCTCTTTGGGGCCTCTGGGGCCGTCTGGGGCCCATTTTGGTAACCTCTGGGCCGTCGGGACCGCTGGTAGAACTGAAAAGCGAAGCTCCCAGACAAATACGTATTTCCATTGGAAATGCTTGATTTTTGCCTTTGGAGGGCCTTCTCAGCGGCCTCCTGGACAGTCGTGGGGGGGTAACTTTGGGAGCCCATTTCGGCTGTCCTAGGCCCCTCTTGGCATGTCATGGGTAGCTGAGCCGTTTTGGGGCCCTCATGGAGCCCTCTCCGACCATGTAGGGATCCTCCGGTGGTTCCTCGGGCCCGCCGGGGACTCTCTCGGTTTGTTTTGGAGCTCTCTTGTGCTGCTCGACGCTCTCTTGATGCTGTATTGGAGCCCTCTTGGAGGCCTCTTGGACCGTGTGGCGCCGATTTTAGGAGCCTTCGAGGCCGACGTGGCCGCCGATGGAACATAAGAAGCGAATATCATAGAACTGTATGCTTTTCCATTGGAGATGCTCGTTGTTTGCACCCAGGAGACTTCTCAGCGGCCTCCTGGACCGTCTTCAGGGAGTCCTGGTGGGCCTTGTTTGGAACCTCCGGGAGCCCAGTTCGGCCGTTCCGGGTCCCTCTTCGCCCGCCATGGGGACCTGAGCCCGTCTTGGGGCCCTCGGGGGGCCCTCTTCTACCACGCAGGGATCCTCTGGTGGCCCCCTCGGGTTCCTGGGCACTCTCTTGGGCCGCGTTGGAGCTCTCTTGTGTTGCTTGAAGCTCTCTCCGGGCGGTCTGGGGGCCCTTGGGGGTCTCTTGGGCCGTCTGGGGCTCATTTTGGGAGCCTCTGGGGCCGTCGCGGTCGCTGGTAGGACTGAAAAACAAATATCCAGGAACTTTAATTTGTCCATCGGAAATGCTTGATTTCTGCCCTTAGAGGGCCTTCTGGCGGCCTCTTGGTCCGTCTTGAATGCCTTCGTGGCCGCCCAGGAGCAGTCTCGGGTTGTCTCCGAGAGCTCGTGGCCCGTCCGGAAGCCATCTCGGCGCGCTCTTCAGCCACCTCCCAGACAACCTGGGGCGCTTCGGGCGCCTCTCGGGCCAGCTCGGGAGCCTCCGGGGGGGCCCGGGGCCCCCTCTGAAGCCTCTCGGAGCCTTCAAGGCCCCCCCCGGCCCCCCATGCGAACCAGAGGTCGCAGTTCTGGGCCCTCCCCCAGCCTACTACGACGACGGCTGGCTGCCCTCTGCCCTGCGCATCCGCCACCAATTCCGCCTCGGAGTTCCGCCTGCCTCTCGTCGTCGTCGTCGTCGTCGTCGTCGTCGTCGTCGTCGTCGCCGTCGTGGTCGTCGTCGTCGTCGTCGTCGTCGTCCGCGGCCCCAGTTGGACGATTCAGGGTCGGGCGCGTCGTCGTCGCTGGAGACCCTGGGAAGCCCTTGTCGTAATCCAAGAGCGCCCTGAATCGACCCAAGACGAAGAACGGGCCCTGGGTTGCTCCTCCTAACCTTCCCGCTCCTGCCCCAGCTCCTGGTTTTTCTTCTCGTCCTCTTCCTCCTCATCCACTTCCTCCCCCCCCCCTCCTCTCCCGTCTCCTCCGTCCCGTCCGATTCCGGCTCCCCGCCCGTCTCCCTCGGGAAGCGTCGCGGCGCGCGCGGGGCGCAGCGCTTGTCGCCCTATCCTCTCCCGCCCTTTCCGTTTCTCTAACTGCTCGTCCTGCTCCTCTCATCCTTTCCCTCGTCTTTGTCCTTGTCCTCGCGGTGGTCTGGGGGGGCGGGGGCATAAGATATCGTCTTCTCTACAAGCTCTATGGACACATGAAGTGTTGGGCTGTCTCGGGGGGCATCGGGGGATTGCCTTTGGGGGCCCTTCGGGACTTCCTGGGACCTCGTGGGGAGCTCATCCTCATCCTCAGCTTCGTCATCGTCATCGTAATCGCTGTCGGCATTGTCGTCGTCATCATCATCAGCATCATCATCGTCGTCGCCCGCCTCAGCATCATCATCAGCAGCAGCACCATCGTCATCATCATCATCATCATCATCATCATCATCATCATCATCATCATCATCATCATCATCTTCATCATCATAACCATCATCAGCAGCATCATCATCATCATGAGCATCAACATCCACACCATCAAATCATCTGCATCGTCATCCTCCTCCCCCTCATCATCAGCGTGGTCGTGGATATCGCCGTCAGCATTACCACAACCATTACGATCACCATCACCATCATCGTCACCTTCGTCATCATCATCGTCATCATCAGCATCTTGTGGGGCTTCTAAGAGAACGCTTGAGGGCCCGCTCGAGTCCTGTTTGACAGGCGCTTTGGGACAGATGCTGCGCGCGAGGAGCGGAAGCCTGAGGAGTCATGTTATCGGAGAGCTTTCTGGTAACATGATGGCGCGTATGAGGGCCGATTTGGGGGCTGCCCGGCAAGCATTTTTGGGCACATGGTTGAGGCCAGGGCCGGAAGCCTGAGGAATCTTGTTCCCAGAATGCTTCCTGGGAACATGATTTGTTGGGGTGTCGTTGGGCGCCTCCGGAAGCTTCGGGGCCTGACGCGTCTCCGAGCGTGGCAGCAGGTAGCGGCGCTTGGGACTCTCGTTTTTTTTCCTGGCAGGCGTTTAGGGAACATGGCCTGGGCAGAGGGCGGCAACCCGAGAATCATGTTCCGGAAAGCTTTCCGGGGGCATGATTTGTTCGGCTCTCTTAAGAGGGGGGCCTGTGGAGCTTACCGAGGGGCCCCTTTTTGGCCTTGTCGGCAAGCCTATTGGAAACATGGTTGGGGCGGTGGGCCGAAGCCCAAGGAATCATGCTCCCAGAAAGCTGTCTGGGAAATACGATTTACCGAGGTATCTTGGGGGCCCGCAGGGGACTTCCCTGGGGGCCCCTTGGGGGCCTCTTGGGAGCCTCACGGGGCTTCTTGGAAGCCTCTTGATGGCCTCTGGGGGCGTCCTTGGAGCCTCTCAGGCCGGAGACCTTGAAATGTCGAGCTCTTCGGGCCCTCTTGGGTCGCTCTTGGGCGCTCTCGAGGCTCTCTTGAATTATCTGGGGAGCCTCCTGGGCCGTTTCTGGGCTTTCTTGGGTGCCTTTTCGGCCGTCCCGGACCGTGGGGGGGCGGAACATGCGAGAGCCCAAATATGCTTCAAAAGCCATGAGCAAATATGTGATTTTCGGCTTCTGGGGCTTTTGGAGGCGCTCTTGGGGCGTTTTGGCGGTGTCGTCGGCCGTCCTGAGGCCTTCTTCGGCGCGTCCAGGGCCTCTTGGGGCTGTTTTGGCAATATTTAACTAGGGCCCTCGTGGCGTGTCGTGGCGTGTTTGGGGGCGGGCCCGGGCAGTCCCAGCAGCTCTGGGACCCCCAAGTGCCCCACACGGGGGCACGGCGCCGGCCCGCCCGCCCCCCCCGGCCTACTCCGATATATATATATATATATATATATATATTATATATATATATACATATATATATATATATATATATATACATATACACATATATATATATATGTGTATATATATATGTATATATACACATATCTATGTATACATAAATATGTATAGATATGCAAACATGCACACACACACATATATATATATATTATATATATATATATATATATATATATACATACATATACATACATACAAGGCTGCATTGGCGCTTCGCGCCATGCACCTTGTTCATTGAAGCTTTGGAATGGTTGGCCCGTGGTGCCATCCTTTTTTCCCATTTTAGCCGCGGTTCGCTGGTTCGTATTTCGGAGAAGCGCAGGAAGAGCAGAAAGGGGGGCAATCAACCTGGGACGGGCCAAAACTGCGAGTTGGAGGCCGCGGGCGCATGGAATGGCGCATATGAGCGGGGGTCGCGCGGGAAAAAGCTGGAATCCCGGGTTCGCAACCGAATTTCCTGAAAATTGGTTGCGAACCCGAGATTATGAGCATAATGCGGCTATTCTTCAGGGAACATCAGATGAAGGGGGCGCGGGGCGGCGGAGTGGTGCGATTTCGAGGGCGGCGGGTTTGACGGGCAGGGCGTTGGTCGGCTTGGCTCTCATGAGCCGTCGGGACCCCCTTTTGAGGGCCGCTGGGCCGCCTTGGGGCGCTGAAGCCCTTCGAGTGGGTTCGCGGGGGTTCTCCCGGAGCCTTGTGGAGCGGTCTGACGGTTGCTGTTGTGGGGCCGGGGCCCTTCTTTTGGCCGTGTCGGAGCGTTCGTGGGCCGTCTTGGACCGTCTTGGGGCGCGTCTTGGACCGTCTTGGGGCTTTTTAGGACGCTCTGGGAGCCCTTTGGGCCGTTGTGGAGCGGTTTGGGGGGCTTTTTGGGCGGTTTTGGAACGTGGGAACCCCGAAAAAGCGAGGGCGCTAAAAACATTGAAGAACCAATGGGAAACTTACATTTTTGAATGTTTTTGGAGCCTCACCGAAACGTCTTAGGGGGCCTCCCGAGGCCCTTTGGAGCTCTCTTGGGGCTTCCTTGGGCTCTTTCGGGGCGGGAGGCTCGTATTTTCAGATCGTGGTCCCCCCTAAGGCTCCTCTTTGGGCCGTCTTGGAACGTTCGTGGGCCATCTCGGACGCGTCTTGGGCCGTCTTGGGGCTCTCTCAGAGCGCTCTGGGAGCCTCTTGGGCCGTTGTGGGGCGGTTTTGGGAGCTTCTTGGGCGGTCTTGGAGCGTCGGACACCCGAAAAGCGAGGGCGCTGAAAACATTGAAAAACCAATGGGAAAGTAACAATGTGGGATGTTTTTGGAGCCTCACCGGAACTACTTAGGGGGCTTCCCGAGGCCCTGTGGAGCTCTCTTGGGGCCTCCTTGGGCCTTCTCGGGGCGGGAGGCTCGTATTTTCAGTTCGTGGTCCCCCCTGGGGCCCCTTTTTGGACCGTCTTGGAGCGTTCGTGGACCATCTCGGGCGCGTCTTGGACCGTCGTGGGGCGCTCTCAACGCGCTCTGGGAGCTTCTCGGGCCGTCTTGGAGCGGTTTTGGGAGCTTGTTGGGCGCCAGGAGCGGCAGAAACCCGAAAAAACGAGGACGCAAACAACATTGAAAAACCAATGGAAATTCAATGACTTTGTTCTCTCGGGCCCCCTTCGAGAACGGTCTTGGGGCTCTCGCGGAGGGTATTCAAGGCTACTCGGGTGCTATCCTGGACTGTCTTGGGTGTCTCTGTGGGCTTGCGCCGACCGATTTGGAACTGCCGCCCGCCTGCGTGCACGCCTTGAAAAGGATTTTCGGCCGCCCCCGCGGCACGGATCCGGGGGGTCCCGTTTCGGGGGGGGGGGAGTCCGGCCCCCCGGAATTATAAAAATATAGAAAAGGGAATATTCGCATACACACACATACACATATATATATATATATGTATACATACATACATACATACATACATACATACATACACATACATACATACATACATACATACATACATGCATATACAAACATACATACATACATGCACACACATACATACATACACACATGCATGCATACATGCATACATACATACATACGTACATACATACATACACATATACATACATGTGCATACATACATACATTTGTACGTACGTACATACATACATACGTACATACATATGCATGTGTATACACATTTACTGTTATGTACACATGCATGCATCCGTACGTACATATAGACAGGCATACGGACAAGCAAAAATAACGACTGACAGACTGACTGCCAGGAAAACATACATACATACATACATACATGCATACGTATAGACAGACAGTCAGACAGACAGAGATACATACAGACAGACAGACAGACAAACACACATGTTTGCGTCAGCGGCTAAGCAGAATAACTGCGCTCGCAGAAAAACCAACTGCAACAGCGAAAAACGGGAAGGGCGGGCGGCCGAAGGGGGACAACGCAAGGGCCGCTCAGGGGGGGGCGGGTTACGCCCTGAGCGCGTGGCGCGGCCGGCCCCGCCGGCAGCGACAGCGGCGGCTGCTGCGCCAGGGGTTCCAGCGACGGCGGGGCGAAGTGCAGATACCAAAACGAGACCAGCGGGTCAGGCGTGCGATGCAATAAGGAGCCTGGGTCACCAGGCGATGGCTTAGCGTTCCCCAGGTGGGGTCGCGGGTGGGGCGCGCCCAGAAAAATGCTGGACCGGCGGAAGCGGCGGGCGCCAAGACCGAGCCCAGGGCCCCACCGTGGCGGCGGCAGGCAGCCACCCAGCGCCACGGCGGCGCGCGGAGGCAATGAGAGCGAGCGAGGAGGGAAAAGCGAACAAGGAGGAGGACCCAGCGCCTGCAGAAAACCCAGGCAGGCGGGGCGGCAGCGCCGAGGGCAAGCATGGAGGGCCAGCGCGCTGACCTGCAGCCAGCGGTTGGCTCGCGGGGGGCCCCCGCTGCCCGGCTGGGCGGGAGGGCGACCCAGCCCGCGGGCGGGGCGTTTGGGGGGCTGGCAACCGGCGGCGTCGCCAAGCGGGGCCGACTGGGCGGCGGGGGCAGGTCCCCGTGCGGAGGGGCGAAGGAAGGGGGGCACCTCACTGCGGGAGGCGGCCCCCCTGACCGGGTGGACAGGGTGGGCCGATGGGGCGCGGGCAAGGGCGGCCGTCGCCGTCGGGGCAAACGGCGGCGGGTGCGCCTTCGCCTGTCAAAACTGTAGCCGAAGCCAGCGCCTCCAGCCCAAGCGCGCAAGGGAGGGCCGGGGGGGGGGGGCCTAACTGGCGCGCGACGATGGAAGTGCGAGCGGCGGCCCCCCCGCTCGGGCGGACAAGGTGGGCCGAACGGGGGGGCGAGGGCGGCCGCCGCTGTCGACGTAGACAGCAGTGGGCGCGCCTTGGCCGGCCAACACTGCGGCCGCAGCCAGCCCCCTGAGCCCGCGCGGGCAAGGGAGCACGCGCCAGGCGCCAAGCCGGTGCCCAGCAATAGGCACAGAGCGGGGCGGCGCGCCGCCGGATGGGAAGCGAGCCGCGTGGACGGCCGGGGGAGAGGCCGCGCGCCGCCAGACAGGCAGGCGCGCGGGCAGGAAACGCCGCTTAGCGGTGCCTGGGGGGGCGCAGCTGCGCTGGCATGCGCAGTGGTCGTTTGCCCTGGCCTGTCCTGCGCGCTCGTGGGGGCGGGTGGAGTCGGGGGGGCAGCCCCCTTGCCCAAATGGACAGGGCGGGCCGCCAGGGTGCCGGGGCCACCCCTCGCCTCCCGGGCAGACGGCAAGGCGCGCTCTTCGGCGGGGGCCCGCGGCCCTCCGCCCAGGCGGGCGGGATGGCCTCGGGTTAGCATCTAGCCGGCGCACGTCAGTGGGCGAGAGGCAACCGCGCTGGCTGGCACTGTTGGGAAGGCAGCGCCCCACCACGGGGTGGGCGGGCGACATAGCGGCGGCCGTATGCAGCAAGCCGCACGTCGCCCGGCGGTCTGCCCAGCGCGGAGAAGTGCCGGTGGCCCAGGAGCAGCGTCGCTGGCCCAGGTGGGGCTGTCAGCGCAGCGCCGATCATGGCCTGTGGGCCCGCTCCGGCGGCGGCCCAGGGAGCGCGTCAAGGGCGCGGTGCGCGGGTGTTGGGTGGGCGTTGCCTGGTCTGCTCGTCATTGGGCCAGGCGGGGTCGGCGCGTCGTTTGCCTTTCCCCGTCGGGCCCAGGCCCTTGCCTGCGCCTTTGTCAAAGCGCAGCTGCTCGATGCGTCGCGCGTGCTTCGCCCGGGCGGTGTTCCAATCGATCCAGCTGCTCCGCTTCCTGCAAAGCTGGCGGATGTCAAAGTTCCCCTCGCGCAGCTGGCGCGCGACCTCCTCGCAGAATGGTTCCTTCCAGAAGGGTCGCGCGCGGCTCGCCCCGGCCGCCATTCCCGCCCGTCGCGGAGCGCGCTCCAGCCAATGACGAATATGGCCCCGCATCCCTTCTTCAGCTTGTTGACGACATCCCGCCAGGTTTCGCGCTGGCGGGCTTGGTGGGTCTATGCGCAGTGCCGGCTAATGTCCTGGCGGGGCTCATTGTAGAGACTGTTATCGGGGTCGCGCGCGCCGGACGTCGGCGCGCGGGGCCCGTCGCCCCGAGGGCGGAAGTGGGCGGGCGGGGCCTGGCCGTTCGCCAGACGACGCAGCTCCCCCGGCAACGGGGCGGGAGTGCAGAGCGCTGGTGGCCCGCTGGTTGGAGTAGCCGCCCTGTTCCGCGGCCCGGGGGGCCTCGCGCGCGCGCTCGCCGTCGGGCTCGCCGGCCCCGACCCTTTCTGCCGCCAAGTCTGTGCGGATTGCGGGATTCCGCGAACTAGCGCCGCTGCCTCCACCGGCCGTGGTGGCGGGGGCTGGATGCTCGGGCGGAAGGGTAAGCGAATGTTCGCGCTCGCCTGCGGAAGGGCTGACGGGCGGCTCGGGTTCGCAGGAGTCGCCGAAATCGATGTCACTGCGCGGGGGAGACGGGGCGGGTGCACTGCGGGCCTCGGCGGGGTGCGGCGGCACCTGGGGCGAGCCCGTCAACGCGGGGCAGGTGGAGGGAGCTGGAAGGGGCGGCCCCCGCAGCGAGCCCTCCACTGGGGCTGCTGGCCCCCCCCGGGGCAGCGCAGGGCTGGGCGTCGCGCGGGGGTCCAGCGTTGAGTCCTGTCGGGGGCCGGGGGGGGGGGGGGCTGGCCCTGATTTTGTTCTGGCTGGGAAGGCGCTGAAGTTGCGCGTCGCAGTCGGGTCGCGGCGGGCCAGCGTCGGGGACTGTCGGTTCTGGATTCCTCGAGAGGCACGGAAGCCAATGAGGAGCTCCTGGCTGCAACTGTCGGGGCCCTGGCCAATTTCGCGAGCCTGCCGATGGTTGGTCGGGCGGAAAACGCCCCACTGGTTTGCCACTTGTTCATGCTTGTCGTCGGTGGACCGGGCCCTCTGCCTTCTGAGGTAGAGAAGCCTCTGCAGTCATCCTCTGTCTAGGCCCTTGGGCCCCGAAGGGTGACCCGTTGGGGGGCGAGCGCTCAGCGCTCGCCCCTGTACTGAGCCAGCGCTCAGCGCTGGCTCTGTAGGGGGTCGGTCCACCCCCGCCAGGCCTCATCGACGCTGCTGTGGAGGGCCCGGGCGCGATGGACCATGACGTGCGCGATGGCGCAGTCGAACTTCCATTGTTTGCGGTCTGGGTAGACCTTCGCGTCAGCTTCCAATGAGTAGACGCCCCTGCTGACGAGGCCCGGGCATGGGGCGCGGGGGCGGCGCAAGGTCCGGGGGTCGGCGAGGATGCCTGCGGCCGCGCGGTAGTCCGGATCGGGGCGACGTTTTCGCTCTGGGAGGGGCCCGCACTGCGGGGCGGGGCGGAGGGGCCTGCCTCCCCGCCGGGGGTTGCAAGCAGGTTTTGCATCTCGGGCTGGGCCTGGCCCGCGAGGCGGTGGCTGCTGGCGGTGCGCGGGCGAAGTGCTACTCGAGGTGCTCGGGCTGCGGCTGCCCCGTCTGCCCCGGCGCCCCCTTCGTCTGTTGCCGGGCTGAGGACGGGCGGGGGGCCTGCTGTCGTTGCGTGGGCCGCTGCAGTTGCGCCTGCGAGGGCGGCTGCCGCGCCGGCGCCTGCGCTCCCCTTATGCGAGCGCGCTGCCGACCGGCGGTGACTTCCGCGCGGAGACGCTCCTCTGATGCTCTGGGGCCGAAGGCGCCTGCCGCCGCGGGGTCTGCGTGGGCCGCGCCTTGGTTTTCGCCCCCTGCCCCGGGGTGCTTGGCGCCGTCCCGGGCCTGTCCTTCGTGGCGAAATCGGAGGGGGACCCCCTGGCTCTGCGTCGGCGGGTGGCTCCTGCGGCCGCGGGCAGTCCCGGGCGGGGGTGCCTGCTGGCAGAGGCGCAGGGGCTCGTTAGTCTGCTGAGTCAGCACGGGTCTGCAGGCGGTCGTCGCGGGCGCCGGCTGCGCTTTGGCCCGGGAGCGGGTTGGGCGCAGGTTGCGGCAGAGGCGGGGGGCGCGCCCGTCTGCCGAGACAATCCGAATGCGCGGCTGCCGCGCATTCCAGAGCGGACAATGCATTGAGGTGCTTACATCGCATTGGTGAACGTGTTTCAACATCGCCAACGCATTCCACTCTAGTTAACTAGGCATGGATGTGCCGGGGGCCATCCAATGCGCCGGCGAGCGCTCATGCCATTTGCTGGAACCCCATGGGGCCTATGTCATCAAGCAACCCGGTATTCGCGAAATGAGTTGTCATTGATGCAACGATATTACATCTTCGCGAAGATGCAAGATTGGCAGATTGAGTGACGGTGCTCTCATGCACGTTGTGTCGACGTCCGCCCGCCACGCGGGAGGGCCGCGCGCTTGCGCGCAGCGGGCGCGCGCGCTTGGCGCGCATGCGCCCGCCGCGTCGCTCATTGGAGCCCAATCGGTCGCCAACTGCAGGCGCCGACTGCAGTTGTGCATCGGCCGATGGTAGCTCTCGTTTGTGAAAGAAACACATCAGATCATCATCGCCACCATCATCATCATCATCATCATCCTCGCCCTCCCCCCCCCCATCACCCCATGGTATATTTCGATGGGGGGGGGGGGGGGGGGCAGTTGCATCGGATTGCGCGCGCCCTTCAAACCGCGCGGAAATGAGGGCGAACACTTGCGTGGTGGAGGAGGCCGATGCGACGGCGCGAAACAAACCAAACGCTCAAACCCATGCCAACCGCGACGCGAACAACAAAACCCCCAAAAAACTCAAACCATTACAAAGGCCCCCATGAGACAAACACCCCGCGGCAACTTCTGCGCCGGGCATTCGCGAGAGGCACTGGTTATTTCCATAAAAAGCACCAAACTCAACAAAGCGCGCTGCCAACATCGACAGGGAATGTCCGCAGTCGCCCCTCCCATGAGGAGGACGAGAAGGACGACGGGGAGGCGGGGGGGGCGGGGGGGGGCGAGGAGAGGGAGGAGAAGGTGGAGGACGAGGAGGAGGAGGAGGAGGAGGTAAAACAATTAGGATAATGATGAGATGGGAGGAGGGTAAGGGAGGAGGAAGTGATGGGGGGGTGGGGGGTGGGGGGGAGGGGGAGAAGGGCGCTCCTCCTCCTCCTCCGCTCCCTCCCTCCCCCCCCTCCTCCCCCTCGCCTCCTCCTCTTCCTTCTCGACCTCCTCCTCCTCCTTGTCCTCCTCCTCCTTCTCTTCATTTTCCATCTCCCTCCCGCTTTCTGCTGCCCCTCCTTTGTTTCCCCCCCTCCCCCTCCTCTCCTTGCGCTGGAAGATCGAAGCTGTTTTTGTTGCCGTGTTCGAAACTCCTGGAGGCCCTCGCGGGCCGCGGGGCCGCGGGCCCCCTGGGGGGTTGCAGCGGGTTTCGGCCGCCCCCGGGGAATTCGACGCACGCGCGCGAGGAAAATGAGGATGGGCACGGCTTGGTGTTTACATGTCGTTTTGTAACGGGCCCCTCAGGGGGCCCTGCATCCAAGGGCCCTCCGGAAGTCCTGGGGCCGACTCAAAATCGAATGGAAATTGCGCCGCGCCGCGATCGCTCGCAGCGGCTCAGGTGGCCGCCGTTCCTCCTTCCCCCCCCCCGTCTTCCTGGTTTTCTCTGTCTCCGCCCCGCTCGTCCTTTCGCCCTTTCACCCTTTCACCGGTGTCCTTTTCACCCTTTCACCCTTTCTTCCTTTTCACATGTTTCACCCTTTCGCCCTTTCACCCTTCCACCCTTTCGCCCGTGGTCCCTGTTCCAGTAGGACTGCGGAATCGTCGCAGCTTCGATGGGCTAGCCTACTCTGTTGAAGGAAAGGTGGATTTTGCAACCGCAGAGGACCAGGGCTCTTTCGCTCTGCTCCAGGAGGTGATTTTCGACGGCGCCGACAATGTCACAGACCGTCGCCGCCTCTCCGAGGTCGACGGCGCCCTCTGCTAGGTCGGCGGGCAGCTCGGCGGCCTTCCCGTGGATCAGCAGCACTCGGACGCGGTCACCTCGCGGGGCGCCTTGGGTTGGGTTAAACGTCTTGGAAGCCGTCGCCACAGATGGGGGGCGCGCTGTCGGGCGTTCCCCCCCCCCTCCCTGCGCGCTGGGGCCGGCCAGATCTCGGGGTTTTGCCTTCCGCCAGGGGGGGCGGGCTTCCGGGCAGTGCAATTGGTGAGCCCCGATACCATCTTGCCTTCATAGAAGCAATGGGACGGCCGCTGTTTGATGCCAGGGTGCACGCGGTAGCAGTGGTCGAGGAGCACGTCGTGGTCACCGCCTCTTCCAAGCGAGTCGTGGAAACGCGCGAGGATGGAGAGGGGCGCGCCCGGGGAAGCTGCCCTGTCAGAGATGACCGCGGGGTTGAGCTGGTTCTCGCCCAGGCAGATAGATGATCGCGCGGCCACCGCTGCGGACGATCAGGGCAAGGGGAATGGCGGCCACGGCCTCGGTGGACTGCCCTGCCTCATCCAGGGTGCCCAAGAGGAGGCGGGGGCCGTCGGCGTCTCCAAGGTCCGCGGCGCCCCCGTCCGCGGCGAGGGGCAGCCTTGCATATTGGATGGCCTTCCTCTTTTCCTTGTTGAGGGCTCTGCTGCGAATATTGCTATGGGAGTCGGCGTTCCGGATCTTCCGATGGCGGTCGAGCGCGGTGATCTGGCGAGCCTTGGAGTTCGCGACTTTGCCCGGGCGAGCCAGGCGCGCGGCCTGGCCTGGGAATCCAGAGTCCGCGCATAGCTTTCCTGCGCGGTGGGCGTCAAAGAGGCATTCGGCCGACGCGTCGGCCCCGTTGTTGGAGCCAGAGAACGACCTGACCGCCCATCCTGGCGGCGCGCACGGTTGCCAAAGGCCCATCACGGCAGCGATGGTCTTGGTCTCACCGGTGCCTGGTGGTCCGCGCACGAGCAACGCCAGGGTGGCCTTGGATTGCTGACGGACCCTCGCAGGTTCTCCGTTGCGGTTGTGTCTGACGGCCGCTGCCTGGGCCTCGTGGATGGGGCGGGGAGAGCGAGGTCTCTGGAAGACGTTGCCGGGACAGCATTCGACCTCTCTGTCGACGGGGGCGGGCAGCGGGAAGGCCGCGTCGCCTTGGCGGCCTTCGGGTTCAGGGATGCGGATGTCCAGGGCGGCGGCCGCCCGTGCGCGAAGCTGGTCTCCCGCCCGCGCTGCGTTAGCGGCGCTGTTGGAGGTTGTTTCGTCGGCGACGTCTGCGGTTCGGAATGCCATCGCGCGAGGGGTGGCGGGCGGGGGGGGGCCCGCGTGCCGTCTGCGGGGGCGTTCAGCACGAATGCGAATAAATCCTGCACGGCACTCTAGACCCTGCAGGCTTGAAATTGCCCAGGGGCGCGATCGATCCGCCGCGGGGTTTGCCCGGGCTGCGCGGGCCTGTCCACGGGCGAGTCCAGGGGGTGGATGGGCTGTCTCTTCTGGGCGTCTACCCCGCCGATCAGGCAGCCCATCGGGGCAGCGCCCGCCACGGCGGTCGGCGGCGCGGGCACCTGCCGAGGGGGGGCGCGCGGGCCTGACCTCAGACAGGCGGCCAGTGATGGGCGACTTCCACGAGACCAGTTTCGCGCGCTCGCGGAGGTCGTCTCTGGTCCAGCCCAGGTGCCTGTCGACGCCCCAGGGGAAGAGGCAATGCTCCCATTCCCCTTCCTTGTGGTTATTGAGCCGGTTTTGCAGCTTCCAATCCCGCGCAATCCTGGATGGGGCGGTCGGGGTCGCACTTTTGGGTGGCCACGCCCAGCGCGCAGTCTCGGCGCATGCGTAGCTCTGTCCTGGTGCTGTTGGTTCCGCCGGCTTCGGGTTCAAGGTTGGCGAATTGCTCGATCTCTAACGCGCGATGGGGCTTCCATCCGTTCGCTTACACGCGCCGCCGCCACCTGTCTGGGAGGGCGATTGGCCCGGGCACGGGCCCGGCGAGCCGCTCGATGAGCCGCGCGGGGAGCTGGCTCCAGGGCTGGGCGCGCATCTCCCGCGCGGCTCGTGCTGCCCTGGCGTCGGCGGGGAACTCGAGGTCGTCGGCTGGGCGATGGGCCGTCAGGTCGTCAGCGTCGCGCGGGGGCTTCGAGAGCGCAATGGGCGGGGGCGGGTCGGCGTCGGGCAAGTGGGCGGCCGCGGCGGCCGGGGGAACTGCCGGCGCCGCGTCGAATCCTCGACGCGCGACGCGCGGGGGGGGGCCGCGTTATCGGGGCCGGGGCGCGCCGGGTCGCCGGGCGCCCGCGACGCGCGCGCCAGCGCCGTCTGCGTCGCGTCTTTCGCGGCGCCCTCGCGGGAGGTGTCCTTGATGCCCGCTCCCCGCCAGCGGCCCCTGACGGCGTCAACGTCTGCGCCTGCGCCTGGGGAGGGCCCCCAGTTGATGCGAGCATTGGGTGGGGGGTAGCAGATTGGAGCGGCGCCCCGGCACCCGTCTTGGAGCTCCCACTCGTCCTCCACCCCGACGGCATCGGTAGAGAGTCGGGCTGCTGGTGGCCATCCCGGGCACAGCTTCTGGGGCATGTCGGGGGCGGGCGCGCCTAGCGTTAGATTCCACGGGTCTCCACCCCCGGCCCGCTGCTGGGGGTCGGGCATGCGGTGGGAAGCCCGCCGCGCGATCGTGTTCCTGTGCGTTGGGTCATGGACGCGCGCCCTGGCTTGCGCGAACTTCCCACGCGGCTCGCAGCGCAATCCCCGCCTGCCTTGCGCCCTTGCCCAACGCGCGCGCGGGCGTCTCCCGCGCTGGAACTTAAGCTGATGTCTAGGGGCTGCGGTTGGGCCGCTGAGGTCAGGGGCCAGGCGGGCGGGCCATCTGGCTCGAGGGGCATGCTGGCGCGCTGCTGATGGGCCATGCGCGGAGGCAACTAGCCGCTGCAAGAAATGCGAGATTGGCAGCGCGCCTTCCGAGTAGGCAACGCTCGGCAGCATCGCCGGGGCTGCTGGCCCGAGCGGGCGAAGTCTGATCGATCGACCCCCCGGGGGCGCCCGGCATCCTGGGCCGCGGCGGCGCCCGGGGCATCATCAGCGGCAGCGAAGCTGTCCGGGTCCAGGGGAAAGGAGGCGGGGGTGGCGAAGGAGAGGGGGGGCCGCTTCGGAGCCAGGCAGTCGTGCCGCGCGGCCCAGGCCCTGGGCGCATCGCTGCCCGATGCGCGCGGGGCGTCGGCCCGGAACAATCCCAGCTACCAGCGCGTCGCCGGCCGCGTTCACGCGGCGGCGGACCGCCTGCCAGGACAGGGCGCAGCCCCTTTCTGCGAGGGGCCTGAGCCTTTGCGCGGCCAGCGGGGGGCGCCCGCACTGGCCGGCGCCAACGCCGCGCCGCGCGGCGGCCAGGTTGTCCCCGACAACGCGGGCAGCCCTGACAGGAGGGTTGGCGTGCGCCAGCGTGCTCAGTCTGGCTCGGCGCCCCGCTGGCTCCGCGACCTGCGCGCTTGCGGTGCCCAGCGGGGCAACAATGCATGAGGCGAGACGGGCGGGCGGGGCCCCATCGTCGCTGCGTCGCCAGAGCGTGGTTCCGGCTCCTGCCACCTCAGGCCTGCCGAAAATGGACCGTGCTCCGCCGTCGAACGTGACTTTCAAGGGCCACTGAGCACGGTCCTGGTCGTGGAAGGGTGATCTTGGGACTGCGATTTCGGGTCGACTCTCGATGGCGATGGGGGAGCGGAGCGTTTGACAATGTCGCCTACAAGTTCGGCTGAATTGATAATCCCACCTAACGTTGGGGCTGTCGTCTGTAGTCCCGGGGCAAGTAATCCACCCCCTCCCTGCGAGGAGCCAGCCTCTGGCTGCGGAGTCGCAGCGCAGGTGGAATAGCGCGGTTTCGGAGGGTATCCGCGTTAGAGATAGGGGGCCCGCGCATCTCCCCCCCCGCTCGTTGGGCGTTCCTGGTTCGGCGTGGCCGCGCCGATCCCGCTGGGGGGCGGGCGAGGGGGGGGGGCGCGCAGCCGACGCAGGGGTCGTCAATGCGGGCCCGGGCATCCGCGGTGCCGTCGCTGGGGGCATAAGAGACGTCGCCCCGCGGGCCGCGGGGGGTCGCCAGACCTGCCGGTTATAATGCAGGCCCATATACGGTTTGCTGCAGCGCCTGGTGGCATGATGGCGCTCGCCGCCGCGGGCGGAAAGATGCCAGAGCGCAATAGGTGCCGGGCGAGCGCGACAGCAACGCACCATGTCCATAGGCACTGCTGGCTTCGCCCGCTGCGACCAAATCGTGGGCGGAAGCTGTGGCGCCGGGCACAGGGGTAGCACGTCCCCGCGGAGGAGTCGCCATGCCGGTGAGTCTGTCGAGGACGAAGGCGGCGTCGTGGGCGGCCCATTTGGCGCCTATGCGATCCCAGGACCCAAGGCATTGTTCGCACCAGGCTTGTCCTGGGGTGTTGTGGGATGCGGCGCACCAGACCGCCTCGTCCTGACGGTTGCATGTGACGCATTGTTGGGGTAATCTGTCCTGCGGTCCTGACCGGGCAGCCCGTTGGCCATGAACCGGAGAACGTCGAAGGCTGCGGTGCAGCAACTGGTGAGGGCCAGGATCTGCCATTCGTGTTCCTGTCCAGGGGCCCACATGCGTCTGCGGCTGGCGCGCCGCATCCTGTGGCGGAAATCATCCTGATGTTGTAGCGCCCGCGCTCCCACGTAGATGGCCCGCCCATGGGGCGCGGGCCTGGGAAGAGGGTCATTGGGCAATGTGCTGACGTACGACTGCCGCTGCCTTTTCCAAGGTCAATTTCTGGGAGCGTGGTCGGCGGGTCGTGTCCTGGATGCAGTGGGCTTGGGCCTAGCGGGCCACCTGACCCCGGCAGCCGGCGGCTCTCGCCTGTGCCGGCGAGATGCCCCTGACGTCATGCCTGACGTGGGCAAGGGTTGCGACTGCCCGCGCGGCGGTCGCAGGGCATCTCGGGCACCCGGGTATCTGGAACCATGGGCCAAGTCCGGTGAGGACGTAGGTGGGGATCCAGGCGCGCCCAGCCGTGCCTATGGCGACGCGTATCTGCGCCGTGAAGAAAATTTCGAGGTCGGTGGTTGGGAGGACGTAGTAAGCCGGGTAGGGCACGACAGATGCCATGGAGGCGTTCCATGCATGCGGTTGTCCTTCTGCCTGGGGTGGCCCGCGCCCCGTGCAGTGCCACGGCGCGTGTGCGCACTTTGGCGAGGGCTTTGCCCCAGGTTCCCTGAGCGCGTGGGTGGAGGCGTTCGGGATCGAAGCGCCCGCCTCGGGGGGCATTGGGCCCTGCAGTTATGGCTGCACTGGTGGTGTCCAAATAAGGCGTTTGAGCCTTGACGCAAGAACTGCCAAAGGGTGAGGCGTCCATTGTCTGCCCCCACCATTGGGCAGCCGCGCTGGCCACCAGCGCGGTTTTGCCATTCCCAAAAACCCGCCACGGGGGCAACGCCCAGGTCGAAAATGTCTCTCGTTTGGGAGGCCCGTGACGACCGCTATCCCGCCAGGGGCCTATTGGGCCGTCAAGGGTGTGGCAGCGAGGGACTGGTCGAGCCCGTGAGGATTAGTAGAGAGGGCCAGGCCGCGACATGTGTGGGATGCCACGAGCAGGCCAGCAGCACAGGAGGCCCATGGGAGCATGATAAATGCGCGCTGTGCCCGGGTTGGGGAGTCTAGCAGGGAGGCCAAGTCGTCGACGTAAATAGAGCACCTGTCGCCCGTGGCTGCTGCCGTGGCGGCGATGACGGGGTCGTAGGCCATGCACCGAAGCATGGGTGAGGCGGTGCCTCCCATGCCCATGGATCGGGCTAGCCTCTGCCTGGGTCCATGGTACGTGCCCTTAATGTTTTCGACGCCCCTTTGTACAATTGGGTCCAAGAGGGCGTGCTGCATCCACGCGGGGATGCCCCACCGTCTTCATAGGTCAGCCAGCCACTGCAGCGACAGACTCTCGAATGCTTTGTTTTAACAAACGAACAACCACACAAAAACAGATGACAACACACACACACACAAACACACATACACACACAACAAACACGTTCGGAGATCCGCGCGGATTCCTTGGATTGGCGCTTGGCCCCCCTGGCGGCGCCGCAGGCGCGCTCCGCACGCCAACGGAGGGTGCGCCGATCCAAGAAATCCGCGCGGACTTCCGAAAGATTGTTCGTGAAGTTTTCTCCTCTTCGGTCAAAGGCCCGCCCCCTCCCCCTGCGCAAGAATGCACCTGTACGGCAGGCTCCTGTCGTGTGACAAGCTGTGCGCAATTTTGCGGCGCTGCGCGGATCGCTCGGCCTTGAGCGATCGCGGCGTATCGCGCAGATCGTTCCATATCGCCCGATGCCAGGCCACAGGCAGCGTTGAACCTTGCCCATCGGGGCAGGGGGTGTACTTCGAGTGAGTAGGGGATCGACTACACAATTGATTTACCCCAAACTTGATTCTGTCGCCGGATCTACGAAAACTGCGTAGAATGCTTCTAGATGCGCGAGCATTCTATGTATGTGTTCGTGTATTCGGCGACAAAGTCCATTTTGGATTTTGGGGTAAATCAGCTATAGTCGATCCCCTACTCGAGTATCCATGAAGTGCGGCAGGCCACCTGCGGGCAAGCGCAACCCTTGCGGACTCCACGCGTGCCGTACAACGTGCCAGGAGCCCTGCGGCCCCCGTGGGAGCCGCTTACTGCTGTCATCTGCTCGGACGCTGCTGTGGTCCAGGGGAGGGGAGGGGGAGGAGGAGATTGACTGCCTGCCCATATAGAAGGAGGGCGTGGGGACGTCTGGAACTGGGTGCGAGGGAAACATGAAGGGGGGCGATCGGAGGAGAAGCAGGGGTACCATTTTCGCATCCTGGGGTGGTGGCGAGCACCCCCCCCCAGCACCGATAGGAGGATGAGGAGGAGGAGGAGGAGGAGGAGGAGGAGGAAGAGGAGGAGGGAGGGACGGAGGAGGGAGGAGAAAGGGAGGAAGAGGAGGGAGGGAGGGAAAGGAGGAGGGGAAGGGGGGGAGGAAGGAGGAGGAGGAGGAGGAGGAGGAGGAGGAGGAGGAGGAGGAGGAGGGGAAGGAGGAAGGGAGGCAGGGAGGGAGGGAGGACCTCTGGCCCGTAGCTGTCAAACCATGACTCGGCTCTCGGGCGGCCGTTCGGGACGATCCGGGCACCCCCAGCACTCTCTCTGCGAGGAGCAGCTGCTGGAGAGCACCCCGAGGCTGGAAAGCCAGCGAGAACCGACGAAAGAAAATATCGAGCTTTGCAGGATGAGGGGGAGACGGAAGGAAGGAAGGAAGGAAGAGGAGGAAGAAGAAGAGGGCACTCCCTGTTCAGGGCTTCGATGGTGGAGGTCTGGTGCCTCATGGCCTTGTCCTTCGCGCCCAGGCGGCTCTGGACCTCGGCGGCGAGCTGTTCGCGCTCGCGGCCGGAGGCGGCCTTCTCCTGCGCCGGGCGCGGAGGAGGAGCACGGAGGAGGAGGAGGACTCCCAGGATCCCAGACTGGTGAGGCTGCAACTTGCGTGCAGGCAACCCCCTGCCAGGAAATCCCAGCTGGCCACAACACGCCCCCCGAGTACTCCCAGATGGCCTCAATCAGCCCCCCGAATAGTCCAGGGCAGTTCCAACACCCCAACCCTGGGGCGCGGAGCGCACCAGGGGCGCTGCCAGAAGCGGCGTTTGGATGTTGAATCCGCCCTGGACTACTCGGGGGGCCTATTGAGGCCAGCTAGGACTGCCTGGACGGGCTGTCTGTGCGCACCCCGAAGCCTTACAATCCTAGCCACCCTCGCGTGGTAAAAATTAGCCTGGCGAAAGACCCAACCACATGCAGCTGTGAGTACCGCTATTGTGAACATCTTCTTCGGTGGCGAGCCCTACGGGGCCACGAACCGTGTGAGGGGGGTGCCGACATGTGTGGCCGGGTAAACGATACGAACGGAAGACGAAACGGAAGACGATCGGCCTGACTATGAAATCTTGGGCGCGGGTGAGTCTGAGCGCGAGTGAGTCTGATTATGAATGAGTCTGCGTGCGATTGGTTATATTTGCATGACTGCGAGCATGGATACGCCTAGTGTAAATGTCTCCGAGTGTGAACTCGCGACACTGAACGTAGCCTCCGCAGGGAGCTTCCCTGGGAACCCCGACGGCAACGCCCGCGCGCCGCGACGCCCATGTCGGCACGCCCCACCGAGGATCGCGCCCGCTTCATCTCCTCATGTTCCTTCCTCTTTGCCCGCGCACTCCAAAGTCCAAGGCTGCGGGCGCAGCGCAACGCGGAGCCCTCGCGACGCGCGCAGGTCGCCCCGAAGGGGTCACACTGACGCGCGCGGTTCGTCCGCTGTGCAGGGCAGACAGTGCTTGCTGGCTAACTGATAGCGCGCCTGGCTCTGGCCGCTGGAAAAGCGGCGAAGGGCGGGCGAGGCGCTGGGCAGAACGCAGCGCGGAGTTTGCGCGACGCGCGCTGATCGCCCCGAGAGGGTCCCAGCGACGCGCGCGAGTCGTGGACGTGGAGCTCCTTATGGGGCCACGAAACGTGTGAGGGGTGTGCCGAAATTGGTGCGGTGGGCGCATGCGAACGCAGCCACTGGGGCCTTCGGTGGAGCTCCCTATGGGGCCACGAAACGTGTGAGGCGTGTGCTGACATGGGTGCGGCGCCGCCATGCCAACGCAGCCACTGGGGCCTTCGGTGGAGCTCCCTATGGGGCCACGAAGCGTGTGAGGGGTGTGCCGAAATTGGTGCGGCGCCGCCATGCCAACGCAGCCACTGGGAGCTTCGGTGGAGCTCCCTATGGGGCCACGAAACGTGTAAGGCGTGTGCCGAAATGGGCGCGGCGCCGCCATGACAAGCAACCCCTGGGCCTTCAATGGAGCTCCCTATGGGGCCACGAAACGTGTGAGGGGTGTGCCGAAATGGGCGCGGCGCCGCCATGCCAACGCAGCCACTGGGGCCTTCGGTGGAGCTCCCTATGGGGCCACGAAACGTGTGAGGCGTGTGCTGAAATGGGTGCGGCGCCGCCATGCGAACGCAGCCACTGCGGCCTTCGGTGGAGCTCCCTATGGGGCCACGAAACGTGTGAGGGGTTGGCGCGGCGCCGCCATGCCAACGCAGCCACTGGGAGCTTCGGTGGAGCTCCCTATGGGGCCACGAAACGAGTGAGGGGTGTGCCGAAATGGGTGCGGCGCCGCCATGACAAGCAACCGCTGGGGCCTTCGGTGGAGCTCCCTATGGGGCCACGAAACGTGTGAGGGGTGTGCCGGCATGGGTGCGGCGCCGCCATGCCAACGCAGCCACTGGGGCCTTCGGTGGAGCTCCCTATGGGGCCACGAAACGTGTGAGAGGTGGGCCGAAATGGGTGCGGCGCCGCCATGCCAACGCAGCCA
Source organism: Prorocentrum cordatum (assembly GCA_963575745.1). Taxonomy (NCBI): domain Eukaryota; class Dinophyceae; order Prorocentrales; family Prorocentraceae; genus Prorocentrum; species Prorocentrum cordatum. The sequence continues at coordinate 249,868 of CAUYUJ010003225.1, forward strand.
CTGGGGCCTTCGGTGGAGCTCCCTATGGGGCCACGATACGTGTGAGGGGTGTGCCGAAATGGGGGCGGCGCCATGCCAACGCAGCCACTGGGGCCTTCGGTGGAGCTCCCTATGGGGCCACGAAACGTGTGAGGGGTGTGCCGAATTGGGTGCGGCGCCGCCATGCCAACGCAGCCACTGGGGCCTTCGGTGGAGCTCCCTATGGGGCCACGAAACGTGTGAGGGGTGTGCCGAAATGGGGGCGGCGCCGCCATGCCAACGCAGCCACTGGGGCCTTCGGTGGAGCTCCCTATGGGGCCACGAAACGCGCGATGGCGTGTGCTGAAATGGGTGCGGCGCCGCCATGCCAACGCAGCCGCTGGGGCCTTCGGTGGAGCTCCCTATGGGGCCACGAAACGCTTTAGGGGTGTGCCGACATGTGTGCGGTGCCGCCATGACAAGCAACCATTGGGGCCTTCGGTGGAGCTCCCTATGGGGCCACGAAACGTGTGAGGGGTGTGCCGAAATTGGTGCGGCGCCGCCATGCCAGCCCAGCCACTGGGGCCTTCGGTGGAGCCCCCTATGGGGCCACGAAACGTGTGAGGGGTGTGCCGAAATGGGTGCGGCGCCGCCATGCCAACGCAGCCACTGGGGCCTTCGGTGGAGCTCCCTATGGGGCCGCGAACGTGTGAGGCGTGTGCTGAAATGGGTGCGGCGCCGCCATGCCAACGCAGCCGCTGGAGCCTTCGGTGGGGCTCCCTGTGGGGCGACGAAACGTGTGAGGGGCGTGCCGGAATGGGTGCGGTGACGAGGGAGGGGGCAGCGGGAGAAGGAAGGAGGGAGAGGAGACGCGGGGCCCCGTCTCTTCAAAACGAGGACCCAACACCACAGGATGGTTGGGACAAATGCGACGGGTGGGTTTTCTGCATTTTTTTCTGCCTCCCGGGGCCCTCGCAGGGCAACGGGGCCGTCAAACATCTACTCGGAATTGAATACTGATCCCAGGGCATCAGTCGAGGCATCCAGGGGTCCACGTTGCAAGACACATTGCGTCGGGGGCCTGCGCAGGACGAACAGCAGGAGAAGGTGGATGGGGGGGGAGGACCAGTGTAAACCCAAGACGCATCAACGATGTTGCAATAACCCCCCCTCCGTGTTCCCTCCTCACAAGTCCCTGCAAACGTGTATCCTCACTGCGGGAACTGCCTTGTGAGACGACAATCATCTGGGAATCCCACCAGCCCTTTGGCGACTGGTGGTTTCGGAAAGTATTCTCCCTCTTCCACGACCCCTCTTCCCTTCGGGGAGGGGAGCCTTTCCCCTTCCCTACCTGGGGTTATTTGGGGGGGGGGGGGGCCGATGTGCCAGAGGATTTGTCATTCGGCCTTTGGGGGGGGGCAATTTTAGGCACCACTCACGACGATCGTGGCCCCCGAGGGAGGGAGGGAAATCAAAGACCCCCCTCTTTTGACCGACCGCTTCCAAGATGGCCCCAAAAGGCCCTCCAGGGCTCCCAAGAGGGCCCAAAGGGTGCCCCAAGAAACCCCGGCCTCCACGAGGCATCCAGGAGGCCCCCAAGAGGCCCCCGAGCGGCCTCAGAGAGCCCAAGACGACCTCCAAGATAGCCCAGATAGCCCAAGTTGGCTAACAATGGTTCCCAAGATGTTTCAAACGGCCCCAAGACCGCTCCAAGACGGCTCGGGATGGCCACGGAGCCCCCCGATCCACTCTCGCTGTTTGAATATGCGTGTGTCTTCCTCTCTCCCCCCCGTCAACTCTCATGGGCATCCTTTCTTGATGGGGTGGTGGGGATTTTTGGTCGCAGCCGCAAGCGAAGGCGCAGGCGGCGTCAAAGGTCGACCCGGGCTACGGGCGGACCCTAATTACACAGCAAGCGTACTCACGGTTGCCAAGGCTGCCGCCGAGGGATGCTGAGTGGCGCCGGTGGCTGAACGCAGGCTGCAGGAGCTGCCAGGAGAGCCAGGCGGCCGACGTGCAGCCATCCCAGAGGCGAGACCACCCGGAAGACGTACGAATTGTAACTTGTCGCGCCAGGCGCCAGAGGTAGACGTGCCACCGAACGTGGCAAAGCGCGGGGCTGCGCAAGCAGTCCAGCGTACTAGGCTGCATGTCAACAGAGACAATCTCACACGGCTGAACGAGAAGGCTGAACAACTCCTCAACAATCCACGTAGGGGGCGCGTCCCATCATGCAGGCGGCAGCTGCAGACACGTCCAGGCTGTGGCTGGTGGGGGTACTTTTTTGGTCAGCGGCCTCGTGAAACGGGCCAAAAGGCGTCCAAACTCTAGCTGGGCCACGACTAGGCAACGAAAAGCGGAAAGCAAGACAGGCGCAGCAGCGGGGCGGCAGCTCAGACGGGCGAACAGAACAGGTGGACCCATTCCCGGTGGCGTCCGAAAATCCCGGTAAGTACCAACAAGTAGACGCAGCCAAAATGGCGCGGCGGCGCGACCGAAATCACGCGAACACTGTGAATGACTCGGCCGGCAACGTCATAACGAACGAGTCCGACACGCACCCCCAGAAGACATCCGTGAAGTGGACGAACACAAATGTCGAAACACCGTGTCAGCGCAAGAGTGAAGAGGGGGCAACCTCGTCACAGATAGAACTGCAAACGGGCTGGTGGGGATACTTTTAGTCGGCGGCCGCAGGCGAAGGCCGGCGAGTGGAGGCAGGCTGCGACGACCAGGGTAGCTGCACTGCCAGGGTGCACGCATGCAACGAGCTGCAAGGGCTGACTGCCAGGGTGGCCGACTGACAGGGCCTGAACTGCTAGTGGGGATACTTTTTCGGTCGCGGCCGCGAGCGAAGAGCGCGCGCGGCGAGCAGGGTGCCCGGGCCGACGGGCAAGCCCAATTAGCTACAAGACGCGCCGCTAGCCGGCCGGCCCACTCACACAGCAGCCGCGGGGCTGCGTGGAAGCTGACGGCAGGGGGCATCCTGGGAAGCTCGGGCACGTGCAGTGGACAAAATGTCGAGGAATTCGATGCCTGCCGCGAGGCATGGCCCACGCAGCGACGTGACGTGTACCGGGGCAAACGCGTCCGTCATACTGAGTGGGGGCAGGCGCGAAGCCCGATGAGCGAGTCGCCTGTGAGGCGCCAGGCTCCAACCGCCCCAACGACGCGCGCTGGCTAGGGGAGCTGAGCTGCCGAAGAACGTGGAACGACGCGACCTGCCGGGGGCGGGGGGATGAGCCCGGGGTGCTGCTGCTGCTGCGAAAGGCTGAACCACTGAACCACTCCGCGGCGATCACAACGCCCACAAGTCCACCAGACAGCGCACGCGGTAGGCCCGGGCGACCGCGAGCCGGCCCCGCGGGCAACGGCACAGCGCCAGGCCAGGTGGGCTAGAGGAGAAAGCCAGGCAGGCGTGGTGAGCATCGCCAGCGAGGCAGGGGGATCCAGAGGGGTGCTGCACTGGCGGTGAGGCAGCTGCCGCCGGAAGTACGCCCAAGGCCACCGAGGGGCGGCCTTATCCTCCAAGTGCACAAAGCTGGCTGCACCTCCAGGGGCGGTGCGTGGCGCGCGCCCAAGCAAGCGGGGGAACAATGGCAATTCGGTGGGGCGACCTGGGGGAAACTGCGCTGTAGCCGCCGCGAGAGCCGACGGCCACCGTGGGCCGACCATGTCCGCCGCTTCCGCCCTTACCGCGGGGCTCGGGGGTCGCCGTCAACCACGCGCCACGCGGACCTCCAGGGTCGCAGCTAACCGCCGCTGAAAGTGAGGAACCGCACCACGGACAGCGGGGGTCGAGGGCGGCCTTGGGGAGGGGGGGCGAAGCCAACGGCGTCAGTCGGCACGCCTGGCGGGCCCCGGGGGCCAAGGGCGGGGGGCGCCCGCCTGGCCCGAGAGGGGCCCGAAGGGAGAGGCGAGGAGAAGCACCTCAACGCCCCTCGAAGGGGCCCCAGATCTGTCTGTCAAGGGACATGGTCGCCATTCTCGAGGGTCCTCCAGGGTCGCAGCTAACCGCCGCTCAAGAGCAAATCGTAACGAGTGATAGGTTATTCGCCCAGTGTTGGTGCCGTTCGATGGCGTGGTCCGGAGTGGACATCCGGCCGCGCTGAATACTGGTCTGCCAATGCGGAGACTGGCACCTCTGTGGGGATGGTGGGTGTTGGTCCTCCAGGGTCGCAGCTCACCGCCGCTGATGTTTGTGCGCCTGCAGCGCGACAAAAACTGAGACCTAGCTAGGTCGAGCTCGCCGCCAGGCAGGCGGGGGGGGGCGCCGCGGCCCACCCCCTGCCCATGGCACGCGAGCCGGCTGTCGTCATCGGACAGCAAAGTCTGGGAGCCAGGGGGGCCTGCTTGCGCGAGCCAGGCGGGCCCCGCCGTGCCAGCGAGGGTGAGACGTCGGGCGCCGGTGGGGGGGGGGGCCCGAGTCAGGCCCGAAAAAGGAGGTTGGTGGTCCACTTCTCCAGAGTGGGCTGTCTAGCTGAGCTGCGCCGTGGGTGAGGCGCGGGGGTAGCCTTCGCTCCGGCGGAGAGTGGCCCCGGGCATTGCGGCCTGAGCCAGGCGCAGCGAGGTGAAACAAGCCCCTTCGGGGCAACGGGTGGCTGGAGGTGGGGGGAACAAGTGTCCATGGGCAGGTCCCTAATAAGGACGTTGAGGTAGGCCGTGTCGGGGCACGTCAGCTTTGGGTGTCGGAGTCACTCTTCGCCCACCAGCGGGCGCGCTTGTCCGAGTCGCGGTCGCCCCCTCTTGGGGGGCATCGTTTGCCCCTGCCTTTCCAATCGGAGTCCGTCCATGGGGTATCTCGCCGATCCCACGAGGTCCACTCTTGCCAGCCCCACCACTGGCTGGGGGTGGCAGTTACCGATGGCTCCAGCCCAGGGGCCCCGTGCAGCTGCAGGCGCTACAGCTCGGCTTTCGGCAGCCCAGGGGGCAGGCTTGTCGCGGCTGCCGTACTCGCGCGGGGCGTGTGCGTGAGCGCCGCGCCGCACGGAGCTCATGTGCTTGTCCCTAACTGCAGCCCGCTCTACGCCAAACCTGAGTTCTCGGCCCGTCCGATATGCATCATGGCCGGCGTTGGTCCATGCCTCCAGGAAGTCCGCGCGCGTCTGGGGTGCGTCGAGTTTGGGATGGCTCTTGTAGCCCCCCTTGGGGTCCTGACTCAGGGCAGCCCGCTTAACCCACGCATGCCAGATGCCGTTGACGGAGCTTCCCAAAGTCTTTTGCAGGCGCGTAATCTGGTCCTGGATGGGTCCGCTCCTTTCCACGTCTGCAGCTGCAATAATGCATTTGTGCATGGGGCCGCCACCCATGGGGTTGTTAAGGTTCTCGTAGTATGGCTGAGCACCCCTGCTGTCCCTCCAGGGTGCCCGGCGGACCTCCGTGCGCAGGATATGACCCCTTGGTGACTTGGCGGCGCGCCCTCTCCCGTCTTCAGTATCTTCAGAGGCGGGGCGGTCGCGTCCACGGCCCCATGCAGCGCGGCGGGCGCGCGGTCGGCCCTGGCCCCCGCGCGATCCCAGGATGATGCGCCTGCCCTTCCGGAGCTGCCCTTGGCACTCCGGAGCTCCAGGGCAGCAGCCCGGTCAACGGTCTGCGAATAGGGGGCCCAGGCCTTGCCACTTGGGGGCGCATCCGTGAAAGCACCTACGGGGGTCGAAGAGGTCTGTCCCTTCGTCTTCGCCCGCGGCCGGTTCTGGGCTCGCGATCGGGCTCGTTTCCTTGGATGTGGCTAATGCGCTTCCTGGTTCGTCCCCCCAGTCGGGCGCGCCGTGTTCGCCCTCGGTCCTGCATGCCTGCTCGCGCGAGCCCTGCACGTCCGTGGGCGGGTTGTTGGCCCCATCGTCGCCGGGAGTCTCTTCATCCGCCCTGGGGGAGCGGCCTGGAGGTGCCTCTTGCTCCCGAGCCTGGCTGTCTGATGGGGGGGCGTTTGCTACCTCGCCGGCTCTGTTCAGCCATTTTGCCGCTGGAGTTTGTTGTGGCTGCGCACTCCATGGCGGTCTGAACTGGGTCTAGGTTCGCCAGTGATTTGATGGTGCCGTCGGCGATGGTCGCGGGGTCCATGGCCACGAGGCATTGCAGTAGGGTGCTGAGCCTGTGGCGAAGAGGGCAAGCGCCTCGCTGCTCGTCAAGGTTGGCTGCGCATGCCTGCCACTTGCTCGCATGCGTCACGTTGGCCCGCGTCAGGTGGGACACCACCCGTGCCGCTGCAGCCCGCCGGCTGTCCCATGGGATACCTGGGGGATGGAAATTGTCTGGGATCGTGTCTCCGGATATGTTGACCAGGAAAAAGCGCAGACATTGGGGGGCCAAGACTCCTCGCTGGTCTTCACGCCCGTGATCCCGACGCCGTATTCCGCCACGTACTCCACCCATTTTTCGTACATGGTGGGGTTCCACTCTAGCAGGAACTTGACCAATGAGCGCAGGGCGCTATGAGGATCCGGTCCTGTGAGCCCAGAGGTAGAGTGGGTCGGTAGGGCGGGCCCCGGAGGCGGGGGAATGTAGGGGAACAGGGACTTGATGTCCCGAGCGTCGGCGTCTTGCCCGCTGCTCTCACCGTCGGGGCAAGGCTGGCCAGCGCTGGCGGGGAGGGTCTGCTCTCCGGCTGGGGTAGCTGGTTTTGCGTAGGCATCTGGAGCTGCGGCGTTGGCGCAGCCAGGGGCGAGGTAGACGGCGATGTCGTGGCGCTCAACTACCACGTCCGCTATCGCTTCCCGCTTGGCTGGTGCCGCGGGGTAGTTGCGCGAGGACTGTCGGTCGAGAATGTAGTCGAGCGTACCTGGGGCCACGTTCCAGATGTGGGTGAGGCACCGCCTGCAAGCCCAGCCGGCGTTCCACCTCCGCTGGGTCCAGAGGGCGGGCATGAGATCCCATGGTGGTAGACCAGTACTGTCGTCGGCGGGTGCTTCAGGCTCTGGGTTCCACAGGAAGCAGCCTAGCGCTGGGCGAGTCACTGCCCACTCCAACAAGGGTGATCCCGCTGGGCAGGTGTCGCGCCGGGGCAGGGTAGGTGCCGGTGGAGTGTGACTCGAAACCGAATCTCCCATCTGTCAGTTTGTGGGCAGGTAGGGCCGTGCCAGCTGCGCGGGGGCTGTAGGCTGGGGGGGCTTTCATAACGAGGTCGCGCAAGGTCGTATGGGGTCGGGGCCATATCTGGGCGCCCATATCCGATCGGGAGCCGAGCCAAGGAAGGGAGTGTACTGGACTTCCTGTCGTGACGCGACTCTTCCATTATGCTTCTGTAGTACTGCAGTCGGGTCGGTAGCGACCTCTTGCGGCCGCAAGTCGTACGAGGCGAGGGGTGTCTCGATGCCCCTCTCCTTCCACGGATTTGATCCAGCATCGCTCGCAGAGCCACTTGCAGTTCTTGCCTCGCAAATACGCCTGAGAGCGGTTCCGTGCTGGGAGGTCCCTTGTGTCATCGTCTTCCAGGTGCCGGCCGTGGACTTGAGTCCTCTTTTGTGGCAGTCGACCCCGTCACAGTCGAAGCGGCCGTTTTCGAGGTCGCAGCCGAACCTGTCGCCGGTCACCCTTGGTGGGATAAGAAGAGTTCCGGGGGCCGGGGAGGCCGGGGAGTCTTCGTCGAGCCGCCTGTTGGACATGGCAATACCTCCTCCGATGTACTCCAGGTCTGTCATGGCGTCTGGGCATCCGGATCCTTCCTCTGACCCGCTGGGCTCTTTGTGGAGGGTGCGGATGGAGCATCTTACCCAGGGAACTGATCACGGCCGGTTGGACGAGCGCCTCCAGCACCTTCATGGGGGCTTCCAGGGGGAGCTTGCTGCTCAGCATGCCGGCCCAGGTCCGTGGGCACCCGCGTTCGACGGCGACCCTGTGGTGGCGTGCGTGCGTGGCGAGCATGCTGATGTGCTTGATGGCGTCCTCGAACTTCCCATGCAGAGTGGTCAAAGCACTCAGGGGGAAGCCCCATGCGCTTGCGAAGGCGGTTCTGTAATCGAGGTGGACGTTCTGCCACGGAAAGCAGATGCCCATGGCTGCCTCTATGATGTCCCAGTGGCCTCCGGATGTGGGAACGGCCAGAGTGTTGCACGAGGCTCGCGCAGCTGGATCATCATGACGACTACGCAGGAGAACTCTGAGCGTGGGGGTGTCCAGGGGGCTGCCGTCGCTGCCGAGGAGGGAGCGTCTTAGCACCGAGTTGGCTTGGCCTGCTTGGAGAAGGGACTTTAGGTGTTGCATTCCTGGGTGTGCGCGGTGCCTCTTACACCTCCCCGTGTCGGCGCTCCATGCCCCGGGGAACTGGTGCAAGATCTCGGGGGGGGTGCACCGGTTGGCGCCCTTTGGGCGATGGCTGACGCCCCTCACTTTGGGCAAGGGTGGGAGCGATTCGGTGGGGACGGCTAAGCTCTTGTCGTTCCAGGGGGGGCCCAGCCCAAGGAACCACGCCAGGGCTGCCCACGTCATGTTGTAGACAAGGTTGCTGGCGTCTATGCCCAGTTATACGTCGCAGCAAAAACCTAGGGGACTCCACGCCTTACGGTGGTGGGGATACGCGAAGCGCCAAGAATCCCACCAGTCCTCTGGGCGTCGGTGGTCTAGAGAGTTTCCTCTTCCAACCCCTTTGTTCCCCTTCGGGGAAGGGGTTACCCCTTCCCGTACCCCCTCCCCTGGACTTGGACGGGGGGGCCCGCGGGCCGCTGGGGCGTCCAAAACGGCTCCAAGAGCGAAAAAGCGGGAAAGCAACAAAACATTGATTTCTTTAGGTTTTGGAAGGATGTTGGCCTCTTTTGGGGCCCAAGAGGCATTCTAGAGGGGCGGCGCTAATTCCCACCCCCCCTTCTTTGATTGATCTCCTCCAACATGGCCCCAAGAGCGCCCCGAAGGCTCCCAAGAACGCCCCAAAAACGCCCCAAAAAAACCCAAAGAGGCCCCAAGAGGCGCCCAAGAGGCCTCCAAGAAGCCCCCAAGAGACCCCCAGGAGGCCTCAAGAGGCTCCCCGAGATACGCAAGAGGCCCCCAGGGCCGCAAAAAAAACCCAAAGACGGCCCAAGAGGCCCCCAAACTCGCCATTGTCCTCCTCCTCCTCCCCTTCCTCCTCCTCTTCCTCCTCCTCCTCCTCCTCTTTTTCTTCCTCCTCCCTCTTCCCCCTCACGTTCCTCCTCCTCCTCCTCCTCCTCCTCCTCCTCCTCCTTCTCCTTATCCTCCTTCTCGTCCTCCACGTCCTCGCCCTCCTCCATCTCCTCCTCCTCATCTTCCTCCTCCTCCTCCTCCTCCTCCTCCTCCTCCTCCTCCTCCTCCCCCTCCTCTTCCTGCTCCTCCCCCTGCTCCTCCTCTTCCTCCTCCTACTCCGACGACGACGATTCCTCCTACATCCTCCCCCGTTTGGGGCATATTGCGGCTTACCCCGCCCTTTGTTCTTCTGCATGCTCCCCTGCTCCCGTCATCACCTCCACTCCCCAGGGGTTCCTTTCTGGACGGGCTGGTGGGGGTACTTTTTTGGTTGGCGGCTCCCAGGCGACCGTCTAGGAGCGAAAGCGACGCCCGGGGCGGCGGAACGGTGCGAATTTGCGAACACAGCCGCCAGTGTCGGCAAGCCAGCTCGCAATACTACGACAGGCAACACACCTGCAGTAGAAACGAGCAATGAATACAAGCGCACGCGCAAGAAGCAAAATGCTCCTCATTCGGCAGCGGAGAATCGCCCTGTTGGCGCCAGTCTGCGCGGCCGACCTATCCAGGACAGGTAGTACCAGGGCACCGCAGCCGAACCGATGCCGGCTAAGACAGGGGCAGAAGAGGCAGGAACCTACAGAGTGCTCACTGCGCGATCCACACCGTTGCCCATGGTGGGGCCGACTAGCCAGCGAATCGGAACCACTCACGAGTCTGAACCACGATGATAGGACACGCCTGCCCAATCGACAATACTGCTGCCATCGGGTAACGGGCGAGGGCTGCCAAGGTACGCTGCAGCCGCAGCCAGCTGGAAGGCGTAGAGGCGTAGCCAAGACTGGACCTGCCACAACCAGACCACAATGAGAGTCGGTGATCTGCAGGTACAGAACCGCCCGCACACTCCGCGGACCGCTCCACAGCTGGGAGGGGGGGCCGGCGTGTCGTCATCGCACCGATGCCAGCAACAGGTCGGGGTCGCAACGATGAGCAAGAACACGCTGGCACGGGGCCGGTGTACTGCAACTCGCGGGTACCAGATGCAAATAGAACCGGCCGACGCGTTGAAGGCTGAACCACTCAGCGCGAGGAGAGTACCACCGCCGTGCACGGGGCCGGCTGGGACAGAGGCAGAAGCAGAATGGGGGCAACCAGAGCCCTCACTCCACGAACCGCGCCGATGCCCATGGTGGGGCCAATGCGCCAGCCATCGTCTATGGACACAGCCAGGAAGCAACGATGGACGAGGACGCGAAGGCCCAAGCGCCAGCACTGCCGCCAAGCGGAAACGGCCGAAGACCGCCAAGATACGCTGCAGCCGTGGCTAGCTCGAAGGCGCTGGGGTGTAGTCAGGGCTGAATCTGACCTCAGAGGGGGCCTGGGAGTACCGCTCCGCGGCCCACGCTGCAGCCCGGACGGGCAGGTGTGCGACATCGCACCCGAAACCAGTGACGGGACCGTATCGGATGAGCGAGGACACACTGGCCCAGGGCCGGTCTACTGCCGCCCCGCAGGTACAGGGAAATACGCTGAGACCCACGGGGCAGAGAGGGGGGCGCAGCCAATAGCTGCAAAGTAAACAAGCGAGGGAAGGGGGGGGAGGAGGAGGGGGGGCGCGGCCAACAGCCAATCACATGTGTTTGACGCAGGAGGAGAGGGGTGCCACTTTCCACGATAGTGGCGGTCTCATGGGGGGGAGACCCGCCACTGCGCTGGGCGGCACAGGCGCCTGCCCCCATGGTGGGTGGACAGCGCAATCCGCATCAGTGAGCTGACTAGCCTCCTCATGGCCATTCCTAACATTCCCGACACTACCGCTTCGCAGTGCTAGGGGGGGGGGGTCTGTAGGCTGCGCGCGGACCTCCGTCAACTGAGTGGTGCGCAGTGGGGGGGGCTATTCCAGTCAACTGCCCTCTGCCTACCAAAGTGGCAGTCGGGGGACAGCAAAAGGAGTGGAGCCTGGGGAGGCGTCTGCGTCCGTCCCCAGTCCCCAACCGCGCAGTCAGCCGTCGCAGAGGGCGGCCGTTGGCCATGGGCCGGCGGGGCCCACGGGCTCGCCCCCACCAGCCACTGGGGGGGGCAAGAATGCAAGGCAAGGTCCACGTATCCAGCGTGGGTTGTCTAGCCACGCAGCGCCTCGGGTGAGATGCGGGGACATCCCCGCCCCAGAGGGGATGCCCGGGGTATTGCGGCCAAGGCTGGGCGCTGCTCGGCGAAACAGCCCCCCGCGGGGAGAGGGCGGCTAGCGCCTGGGGGGTTGGCTGTCGCTGAGGGCGGGGGCGCCACGACGGGCGGGCCTGTCCCTGCGTGCCCTTGGCCCACTGGCGAGGTCAATCCCACCATCGTGCGCGCTTGGCGGTGCATGGATCTCCTCCCCTGGGGGAGTAGCGTTTGCCTTTGGCTTTCCAGTCGGTATCTGTCCACGGTGCGCCCTGGTGATTGCAGGAACCCCATTCCCGCCAGCTGTGCCACAGGTTGGCGGAGCCGGATGCACCAGCCCATTGCTCCTGTGGCGACGCCTCTGTCGCCCTCTTGGCCTCCTTGGTCCATGGGGTGGGGCCGCTGCTGCCGTCGGTCAAGCGCTGAACGTGGGGCCTGGGCTCGCGTTGCAAGAGCCGGTCTGTCTGTCCTTGACCGTTGGCCAATCGACGCGGAGCCCTCGGTCTCTGTCCATCTTGTACGCGTCATACGTGCGTTGCCCCATGCCTGGAGGAATTCGCTGCAAAGCTGCGCGGAGTTCAGCTTGGGGCCATTCTTCACAGTCTCGATGGCCCCCTGTCTCACGGCCACCCTCTTCACCCATGCGACCCAGACCCTGTTGAACGCACCTTTCAGGGTCTTTTGTAAGCGTGTGATATATTTTCCTGTATCGGTTCGTCCTTCGTAACGTCTGCTTCGCCGACCGGGCGCATATACATGGGGATGCCCCCCGTGGGGTCGCTCGGGTTGCCTTGGGGTGGTTGAGTTTCCCGTGCGTCTCTCCAGGGTGCCTGGAGAATGCGCGGCCGGGCTGGGTCGCCCCTTGGGGACTTGGCGGCGCGGCGACCCCCGCCCCTGGGGCCCTCCCATACGGGTCGCTGACGACCCCTGTCGCCGATCGCGCGTCTGAGGGACCTATCGCCCCTGGCGTCGTCGATGGTCCCAGCTGTATTGTCCCCTCTTCGCTGGTCGTCCGGAGTGTCCCCAGCAGCGCCGGCAGCGTCCCTGGACGCGGCCTGCACGCACGGGGACCAGGCCTCTGAGGTGACCCTGGCGGGTGGTGCCGACCAGAGCCTGAGGGGGTCAGGGACTTCCTCGTCTCGGTCGCCAGCTGTGGGGGTTGAACTGGACTCCGAGCTTGATTCCTTGAGGGTGTCAGACTCACTTTTCCTGTCTGCCTCCTCCCCCCAGTCGACCCCATCTACTTCGCCCTCGTTCTTGCGCGTCTGCCCAGTTGGACCTTTTCCTTCTGCCAGAGGGGCACGCCCCCCTTCCGCCCCGGCAGCTTGGGGGGGCCCTCCTATTTCTCACCCCGACCCGTTGGGCGGGATGCCACCCTGGCTGCTGCAGCCCGCTGCCCGCCCCACGGGATGCGCGGGGGGGTGTCCGTTCGCTGGGATCGTGTCACCGTAGATCATTCCCAGGAAGGGGAGCAGGCGTGCTGCGGGAAACAACGTCTCATCGGTTTTGTCACCTGGGATGTCCTCGCCGTGCAGCTGTCCGAAATCGGCCCAATAAATGTAGACCGTGAGATTGCACTCAAGCAGGTACCTCACCAGAGCGTGGACGGGGCCGTCGGACTCCACCCCGGCGAGCCGGTAGGTGGATAAGGATGGCAGGACGGGACACGCCGGAGGGTCCGAGTTGGGGAACGCAGAGTTGCTGTCGCGACGGGCCAACAAGCTGGTCTCGCCTGTTTGTCCAGCTGTACTGCTGAGCTCCATGTCATTGGAAGTGGTTTCGCCTGCAGGGACCACTGGCCTTGAGTAGGCGCCCTACCGAGGTGCCACTCCGCATGGCGGGCAGGAGGGCGCGTACGATGTCCACTGTCTGAGCGGCCTCTGGCAGGTTGGCGTAACCTGCGCGAAGCCGTGAGGTGACTTCCAGGGAGAGGTTGTCCACCAGGAGGAAGCGGTGCCGCTCCTCCTTGCATTGTTTCACCGGCATCAGACCGCGCAGCGTTTTCTCCATGTCGTCCTTGGTGGTGGCCGCCGCCGTAGCTAGCTCGCCAGCTCTGGTGTCATCCCAGGGGGGGACTTCCTGCCATGGGAGCCCTTCGACCAGGGGTCGCTGAGTCAGGGGGTCGGTGAGGCCAGAGTGCATAGCATTGTTGTAGAAGGCGAAGTTAGGCCATGCCAGGAGCAGGGGATGCACGCGGTAGCAGAGGCCGAGCTGCACCACCGCCGACTGGTCATCTCCTAGGGCGTGGTGAAGACGGTCAAAGATGGAAAGGCATAGCCCCTGGTCTGCTGCCTCCCTAGAGATGACTGCGGGGGAAAGCTGCTTGGGGTCGCCGACCAGCACCAGGTGTCCGCCTGAGAGAATGACGCTGACGAGGGACATGGCGGCCATGAGCTCGCGTGCTTGCCCAGCCACGTCTATGATGAGTGAGGCAACCGGGGCAGCTTTCCTTAGCGCCTCCGCGGATTCGTGCGTGGCAACGATTGTCTTGGCGCCCTTGAGTAGCTGGGTCCGGAAGGCGGGAAAGTCCTTGGAGGATCCGCCCTGGTATGGGAACCTGCCGTGGGCTCTGAAGTAGTGTCCTCCAGGGGTGAGCGCAGCGAGTGTCTTGGCCATCTTGAAATCTTTGGCCAGGCGGGCGCACCTGGTTGGGTACCCTGTCCGGGGCCCAGTTTGCTGGCCTGCTGTGCGCTGATCAGGCCGAGGGCTGGCTGATCAGCGGCTGTGTTGGAGCCAACTGTCAGGGCAACTGTCTGTCCGTCTGGAAGTGCGTCGGCCCAGGTGTCCATGGTGGCGACTGAGAAGATCGTCTTGCCTGTGCCGGGGGGCCCGTGCACGATTGTTACGTGGTGTAAAGTGGATGAGGTCAGAGCCTTCGTGGCATCGCGATTGAGGCTGTGGCACCTGGCGCCCTCTTCGAGTGCCGTGAGCGATGGTAGTTCCCTGGCGCGCTGGAAGACTTGCCCGATGGCTGCATCCACTTCCGGGTCCGAGAAGGGGATGGTGGCCGGGGGCTCCGCGGGGGTAATGGGTGGGGCTGCGCTGCTGCCCGCTGCTGTCTGAGCCGAGCACGGGAAACGCTCCTTGAGGGTGGACCTGGCGCGTGCGAGTAGAGCTTGTCCGGAGAGTGCGGTGTTCCTCACGGAGTTGGCCAACGTCTTGTCTTTCTTGTCAGCCGTACGAAAGGTGAGGAGGTAGGCGATGACGTCCGATGGGGCCCTCACCAAATCGCAAGGGGCCTGCTGCAGTTTGTAGACGTCAGTGATTGCGGTGGTGATCCGGCGAAACTGAAGCAAGGAGGGGGCCCTGTCCATTCTGTACCACGCTTCTCCCACGTCGGGTGGTCTTGGGATCCGGTCGTCAGCGTGGAACTCCCCCAATTTCTCCATGTCACATGCCGCAATGCACTCGTTGCTGGGGCCTGGTGCCCTGCCTGAGCCCCAGCGCCTCGCAGTCGCTTAAGGGGGCTGCGCCTCCGAGGTCGGGTGGCCAATAGAGTTTGACAGTGGCCACTTGGTCCGCTGCTGGGCTGGTGATGCTGGGGAGCAGCATGCGGGCATCCTGTCCCGCGTCCTGCCATTTGAGGAGGACCTTGAACTCCTGGGGCCAATGCAGGTGTAAAAGAATATTCCCGGTCTGGGTGGGGAGCGCATTCCTCAGGTTAAATTGGTCAAGGAGGTCGCGCGGTGACTGCTCGTCAATGGGGGTTACTGCTACGCCTAGCGCGCAGCTCTGTCTACTTCCCAAGTCCGTTCTGGCCTTGGTAGAGCGGTCCCAGACAGTCTCGGTGGCTGCCATGCACTCGGTCCAAGCCAGCCTCTCGAGGCTACGCCCCCTTTGCCGCAGGTCCTGTTCCCAGTGTCATGGGAGGTTCACGCCCTCGGCAACTGCGCCGATGGGGATGCGAAGGCGGAACTGAGCGGCTGCGCTGTTGGTGGGTACGGAGTACAACTGCGTAATGGCGTCAGCCGCAGCGACCGCTGATGACTCGAGCAAGACCTTCCTCGTTACCGTTGGGGGTGCGCCGTGCCGGCTGACCTGGTCAGTGAAAGCCTCTCTTTCGAGCCGAGGCCAGTCGGCGGACTCCTGTGAGGAGGCTCGCTGGAAGCGTTGGGCCTGCCGTCCCATGTGTCCCGCCTGGTCCCGTGAGCTGCGCGGAAGGTAGGCCGGTGGAGCCCCAGACGCTGTGCTATCCTTGGACGCTTTCCCCCATGCCATCCTGAGCTGCGTCGGTGGGCGCAAGTCACTGGAGTGGATAGTGTCCGAGGGGGTGGCGAAGTCGTGCGCGTCATCCCTGTAAGGGAAGTTGACCGGCACGCAGTCCCAATCATCGGGGAAGGTCCATCCTTGGAGGCGGGGCCTGCCATGATCCCTCGCCGGCGCTGGCAGCGCCCAGCCCGGCCAGACTGGCCTGTTGATCTTACACCTGTGCACTTGGTCCTCGTCCGTCTCCTTCGTCATGGTCCAGAGGTTACCAGGTGTGGTGAACTCCCTTGGGTCCGGCCACCCGATGCGCCTCTGCTTGTCAGCCTCCGTCGCGTGGTCCCGCCCGAGGAGGTGCTCCTTGCCATCGCAGTACCTCTGGCAGAGCTCGCACCACCAGCACCACTCGCCGTGAAAGTGGGCCCAGCGGAGCCAGGAGCATTCACGCGCGCGGAAGGGTAAGAGGCCATCTACCTTGTCTGGACCGTCGGCGCAGTAGGCTGAGGGGGGGGCCATCGCGCCAACGGTCCGAGATTGCACTTCCTCCGAATCATACTGAAGGGGGGGCGCAGCCAACAGCCGCAATGGACACGTGAGTTGGGGGGGGGGGCAGCTGCAGGGGGAACCTCAGTCGGCGGAGCGACCGATCGATCAGCTACCCAGATCGGGGGGGAGGGGGGAGGAGGAGGGCGGAGGATTTTCCAGCTGGTAAGCGGTCACGGCACACTCCGATGGGTCGCACAGGTCGACATCTCGACCGATGCTCCGATGCTACAGAAGCGGTGCCCACCCACCGAGTGTGAGCACAGACGGTGCTCACCCCTTCCCTTAGTAGGGCGTCGGCCCAATAGACCCCGATGGTGGCGAGGCTGTCGGCTGCCTTGTTCAGTCGCCGTCTGACCGCTTGCCAGGTTAGCACCCAGCCAGCGTTCTCCGCTTGCCCCAGGGCGTCCTCCATCAGCTGGGCAAGGTGAAGCCTCCGGTATCTCGCTGTGTTGGCCCCGTACCGAATGGCAGCAAAATTGCCATTTGCGCGCTGCTGCAGTCCGGAAGCGCGATGATGGCAACAGCGACGACCTTGGGAGTCCCGGTGGCTGGGTCGTGCGCCCGAGACTTCGGCGCGGCCCTCGATGCTCCTGGCACCACCGTCGAAGGTGACCTCGCACGGCCATTGAGTGCTGTTGGTGTCAGGGAAGGGGGAGCTGCGGACGGTGATCTCGTCCCCGGGTTCAAGGTGTGTGCCCGGCGCTCCCGGCAGTATGCGGACGTCCAGTTGGCGGTGGGGTGGTTATCTGTTCTGGGGCAGGGGAACCAGCCTTGCCCCGGGAGCATCCATCCTGCACGTACCTGAGCGGCCTGCAGGACCGCCAGTCTATCCCCAGTGTTGTGGTGTCTGGTGACCACAGGGAGCCTGCGGACATCACCCCCTGCCCTTTGGGCCTGGCGGTTCATATGTGGCCTGGCAGCTCCGCAGATGGTCCTTTCGGTGATGGCGAGAGGGTTACACATACGGCAAATGCCTCGCATGACCGCCCATGCCGCCGTCTCGCCCGGGTTGTCGCGCCTGGGGGGCGCGCCGTCGTCGAGGACTTCATTCTCGCTGTCCCCTTGTTGGTCGGCGTCGGCAGCCACGATTCCTTGGAGGATGAGCCTGGCCGCTGCGGCAGCCCCGAGGGGAGGGGCGGCGAGGTCGACGCAGTACCTAAAGGAGATTTGGTGCAGCACCTTGGCGAGGAGGGGCTGATGTTCGCCGTCGTTGATGATGGCGTGGGCCAAGGTGTCTGGCTCGTCAGGGCCCCTAGCTGTGCTCCAGGCGAGTGCTGCGGCCGGGCGCCAGTGCCACGCGTGCTCGGTGGTCGCCTCGCCAAGCCCGCAGAGGGGGCAGCGGCCGCGCGGCCCCGCTCTGATAGGGGGGTGCAGGTGGCCCTGGCAGCACGCGCATGCCTCCGCGGATCCCCGTAGAGCGGGTGGCAGGACACTGGGGTCTAACGTTTGCCAGAGTGCCGAGGCGTGCGGGCCTGAGCCGGTGCACCGCGCACACCAGGCAGCGCCGTCATCGTCGTGACTGGCTGTGATCCACACGCTCTTGGCGCGTGCGCCGCAGGAGCACATGCGGGGCCTCCTTTCGTTTTCACTTCTTCGCCTTGCTGAGCCAGGAAGGCCGTTGCAGAGAATGCGGATGACGTGGTGCGCTTCAGTCAAGGATGCGCAGTGGTACAGGAGCCCCCACTCCTAACCACCCGAGGGCTGCCATCTCCTGTTCTGGCTGGTGTCCGCGAGCCATCTGGAGAAGGTGGTGTTGTACATTTGCGCCCAGGCGGCCGCGTAAACGACCCTGCCGAGGTGCTTGCAGTGCAGAAGCACCGGTTGCTCGCGTGTGCGGTTGAGCGCCAGGGTAGCTTTCCGCCAAGTGATCATCTTGGGCCTGGGACGCGGCACTCTGGCTGTTGCGCTGCCTCGCTTGCTCATTTGAGCAGCTTGTTCCATCTTATCCTGGCGCGCTTTCTCATGGGAGTGGGGCCCCAGAAGTCGTTAAGGGCGTGCGCTCTGGCGGCCACGGCACGGGCTGTTGCCACCGGGCACCTCGGGGCACCCTGCACTCGGAAGCGTAAACCCAGCCCGGTGAGCACGAGATCAGGAACCCACGACGCACCTGCCAACCCGAGTGCGGTTCTGAATTGAACGCGAAGCGCGCGCTCTTGTAAGCCGTCGGGGGGAGAGTAATGGGCCGCATATGGGACGAGGGAAACGAGTAGGAGTTCCAGGCAGCCGCGGTGCGGGAGGGAGACATTTTGGCCAGGTGGAGGGCCATGGCTCTGTCCCTCATCTTGGGGAGGGGGCGATCCCAGGTGCCCTTCGTCAGGGCGTCTCCCTGACCCTTGGCAAGCCCCTCGCCTGGGGGGGGCGGCTCGCCTTCGGCGGCGCGGGAGACTACAACCGCGCCGAGGCATGGCCACTGGTCCCGCACCGAGGAGCCCCCGAAGGGGGTGTGGTCCATGAGGCCGCGCCACCAATCATGATGGCCCGCGGGGACGAGCGCCGTCTTGAAGGTGCAGCTGCAGGGGCGTTGGAAGGGGGCGCACCAATTGGGCGGGCTTTGCTCCATGCTTCTCTCGACGAAGGTCCGAATGAGATCGCCTGGGGGCCCAGAGATTAGGACGTCGCCACCGTCCTGTTCGTAGTGAACTGGCGCTTCTTCAAGCGCTGCCCTGAGGGCCACGGAGTCGGCAGCCCTAATCCTTCTGCACCGGTGTGCTTCTACCAGGGGCCCAGCCGCTTGGGCGGCCCAGGGGAAGGCGACGGCTGCGCGCAATGTCTGCTTCGTGGTGCTGAGCAGGGCTGCGAGGTCATCCACGTAAGTGGGGTCGTCGTCTGCAGTGATGCTGGCGAGGGCGGTTATGAGGGGGTCGTATCCCATGCGCCACAAGAGCGGGGAGGCAGTACCGCCCATCCCAACGGGCCGTAAAAGGCGGCGTTCGGGCCCCTTGTGCCTGCCCTTGCACGTCTGAACCCTGCGATCCCCAACAAGGGAGTTCAAGGCGTGCAGGAGCCAAGAGGGGAGCCTCCAGTTTTGCAGGAGGCCCCCCACCCATTGGAGCGAGATTCTTTCAAAGGCCTTATTCTGGTCACAAAAGATTGCCGCCGCGCATGGGGCATTCCCAACCACGGCGGCGGTGCGGTCGACGAACTCGTCGAGACCCTCCCTGTGCCTTCCCAATAGAGCCGGCCAGGCCGATCTGGGCTCGGCTGGGGGCTTAGGGAGACACCCCAAGTGCTGGGTGACTTTTGTGATGTTGGGGCCGCACTGCCCTCCTCTCTTGGCTGCCTGGTTCGGACTAAGGAGAGGTTCAACCAAAGAGCCCATCAAGTCCGCCAGGGAGGCTCCGTACAAACGTCGTAGGCATGTGGGCAGCTGTAGCGGCCTCATGTCGTTGGGGTTCTCGGCCCCGGCTTTCTTCCCGATCCATACTAGTGGGTCAACTGAGGGCCCTAGTACCTCATCCAGGAGTGCTAGGTTGAGGTCAGCAGCGTGCCACGCCTGCGCGATGAGGCATGCAACGAATCTGGCCCCTGGGTGGTAGGCCTCACAAGGTTCGCCGCCCACCCCGGGGGCGCTTCCGCCGGGGGCAAGGGCAATGGAGGCAAGCCTGCTCCAGCTTGGCCGAGGTCTGTTCGAGACGTCAATGCCGGGATGGCGGTGGAAGTAGAGCTCTAAGGGCCTTCTGGAAGAGTCAGGTAGTGGGGGGGCGGAGTGCCATATCGCGCTGCGGCTGTCCCAGAGCACGTTGTCCACCTGTTCAGGCCTGTCCTGCCAGGTGCCAGTGCAGTCGCGAACCCCTAGAATGGCGTGGGTCTTTTTATAGATCTCCCTTCCTGTTCTGCAATGGGCCGCCAGGGGGGGGCGCTCTGCGAAAGGACCTCTCTGTGCCGGGGTCAGCCCGGCAGCCATTCTCTGGGTGGCCTCGGCACCCCATCTTCTGAGCCACTCGGCCGCTGCGCCTGGGGAAAGGTCTTGTCCGTCCCACCCGTATTCGCACAGCCGCGCAGCTAGGGCCCCCACCGGTCGCGTAGCCCCGCCCCTCTGACTGGCGGCCGCCAGGAGGAGGCCAGGCGAGGCACGCGATTTGCGTTTCCTCCATTTCCCCCACCAATCTTGAAGGGCGGCGGAGAGAGCACGCCTTCCAAACCTCATCAGGGCGGGGGGGACGGGAGGAGCGTGATCGGCGCCATGTTCCCCCGCCTCAGCGTTTTGCCGTGTCGGGGGGAGGTTGTGAAGGATGGTGTCGCCGTCGTCGTTGTCGACGTGCCAGTCGGGGAAGCCCCCCGGGCTGGCCGGTCTAACCCAGCCCACTGGCTGGGGGAGGCCAGTGAGGTTGACGGGGGGGACACCAAAGGTGAGCTCAAGGTGGAAAAAGAGCTGCCGGAGGTCCGCGTGCGCCGCTGTGGGGAGATTCCTGGGGCCCCCCGCTCTCATGGTGTTGTCCCTTCTGGCCCTCCTGGCCCCTTGCGGCACAATGCTGATGGGTGCGTGGTCCGACAAGATGAGTCTCCAGAGCCTTCGCACCTCGTGCGCGTAGGTCTGCCGAACTGGGCAGGCGAGCATGTCGATCTGGGGTTCGCTTTCTCTGTCGATCCTTGCGGGCCCGGGCGAGTGGACAGCTGCGGAGCCGGTGCTTGCAAGTAGGTCCCTCAGGAGGGCAGAAGCCTCGACCTCACCGTCTCGCGGCTCGTCGAGCTGCAGGTTGGCACCCCCTCCCCAGTAGGTGTCAAGGTGCTCCCACTCCCGTGAGAATATGGCGATTTCGGAGAGGGTGTCTTCTTTCCTGGAGGGAGGGAGGTACACCGAGACTACACGGAACCTGATCTCGCCCTGACGGACAACAGCCGCGACGGCGCATCCTGGAACCATGACCTGGTACTCGAGGAGCGCCACGCCATGGGGGAGGAGCATACCCACCCCTCCGGCAAGTCCACCAGTCGGCCCCAGGTAGCCCGGTGAGGCCACCAGAGTTCGCGCGGGGAACATCGTTCTCCAGACCTCGGTCTCGTGCTCTGACCAGTGCGTCTCTTGAACCAAGGCGACGCGGTTATGGATGGTGACTTGAGCGAGAAGGGCATGCTTGATCTGATTCTTGGCCGCTGTGCAGCTCCGGAGGTATCTGACATTCCAGCTGGCAAGCCTGGGGGGCTGCACGCTGGGGTGGCGTTAAGCGCGCGTAGCAAGTCGTCAAGAGTGAGGGCGCCGCACATGGGGCCCCAGGTGGGGTGGCTCCAGGGGTTGGCGTGGAAGAGACCCCACAGGCCTCTTGGCCCGCGGATTTTGTACGGACAGCGGGTTTCGAGTACTGCATTGAGGGTGCGCCGGGCGTCTTGCCGAGCCTGGGCGCGCGGCCCTGGCACGGGTAGCTGCGGGGGCGGGGGCCCCAGCGCCTGGTGGAGCGTTCTAGGGCCCCCATTGGAATCTAGGGGCGCGCCGGCCTGGGAAAGAGCCCTTCCTCCGGAGGAGCTGCTCCGCCAGGTCGTCCGGGAGGGGGCGATCCCTGAGTTGTGCCCATGGACACTGCCCTCCTGCATACGTTCTCGCCGATCCCCATCCCTGCGCTATCTGACCGCCTGTGGGGGCAGGTGTGCAGGTCACGTCCGTGGGGCGCCCCTCCCTCCAGGCTCGTAGCGCAGTGACAATCCTGCGCTGCAGGCGCCGGGGATCAAAGTGCATGCCGACTGCGTCGTAGAGCGCCCTATCGCGTATTCCGAGACCCTGGTAGTAGCCGGCTAGGCCCACGGCCCTCGCCCTTCTTCCAGCCATCTTCCCCAGGCCCTGACTTTGTCCTCCGCGGCGGGGCTCTCTCTTTCCCTTCCTGCCACGACGAGGTTTAAGCCGTCGGTACATCCTGGGAAACGCTGTTCCGCTCCGCATTCAGCAAGTATCTGCTTAGCTCCATGCTTCAATTCGGACGGATTTCTGAGGAACCATCTGAGGCTGCTGTCCTCGTTGTATATGGGGCACAGGAGGTGAGTTTGGTAGCTACTCGGCAGGATGGCGTCTGGATCCCCTGGGGCGGCCCTGGACTGCGTCCAAGTTGGGATTCTTCCGTCTGGCCTGTAGGCCCACCTTGGCTCCCAGGGGCTGGGGAGACGAGGGCATGTTGCGGCGTCGACAGGGGGTGGGAAGTTGCCAATCCAGAGCCGCTCCCTTGGGCTGGCCACTGAATCGCCAGCATTCATTTTGACGGCCCACTCAGGGTCGAGGTCCCCCATGGCTGCGCATATGGCCTTGCGGTGAGCCAAGGGCATGGAGGCCACATTTTCTACCAGTACAAGAATGGTGATGTCAGGCCTCCTCTTGCTTGCCAGATACAAGCTATCGGGACGGCAAAGAAGTTAGATGACTGGGTCCGGGCAAGCCCATCCCTACCCGCATGCTGGCCAACCGCCGAAAGGTTGCGGCAGGGTGGTCCCGCCACTATCAGCATTGTGCTGCCCTGCTCCAGGGAGTCGAAGTGTTTTTTCCCAAGGTGTTCTGTTGTCGAGGGGGTCCCTACGTCGGAAGAGGTCCCATACGTATTCTGCTAGCTGCTTGTGTGGGGGGCCTCCGTCCTGTGGGTCGGGGGTCGCGGCCCATCGGCGTGCTACCGCTTCCGCCGCTTCTCTATTGTGTTCTGCGAACGACGAGGATTGAAATATGTGGCTGGATCCTAGTTTGCGGACGAGGTCGCCCGCCGCTAGCCTGGCTATCCCCCACCCGTCGAAGAGGGGCACGAGGTGGAGAGGGGTGCGCCCATCGGCCCCACTGCTACCTCCTGCGGATCCACTTCGCGCCGCCACACCTGCAGCCTGCGTAGTTAGTAACAGTTAGCGGAACTTCTACTTGTTATTAACGGAGTTATAACTAGTTAGGTTTGGCCAGTTTGAAGCTGTTTTTTTATGTTTATGTTATGTTTTTGCATCTCATGTAGTTGGAAATTGGGGCATCATGATTGGGCGCTTCGTCGATTTGGATCTGCTCAGGGGCCTTCAGATTTGTTTTATCGTCCTGGGGCAAACGCGACGGTCCGCAGCGCATCATGCTAGCAACATCGCGATTTGTATTCTACTGGCCAAATGCACGTGATGTCGTTCTCTATTTTCCTGTAAATCACAGGAGCTTTCAGCGAGGTCAGAGGCATCAGAACAGGGTCTGTATCATCTAAAAAGATGTGTCTGGAAAAACCTTCAGCGGCGTTCACATGCTTAGTTGCAAGCTGCTGGACAAGCACCTGCGACTCGCCATCGTCGCATTTCACGTGAAACCACACTTGCATTGCTGCATGCATCCCGCCCGACCCCAGAAGTACGATATCACCGCGCTTGATGCGGCCGAAATCTGTCATGGCTTCGATGCTGGAGACGGCTGTCTGCGTCCCAGGGCACATGCGTTTCAACGCATTCAGCAGCTTCTGTATTGCTTTCGTTGGGTCGACTAAGCCAGGTGAAACACGCATGGTCTTTAAATCGTGCGCGTGCTGCGCAGTGAGTTGGGCCATGAGAGCCTTCTCTGGCCCCTTCTTGCACATGTGGTCGTTGGCGAAACGTTTTACGTTTTTGTGCTTGCGTTCCTGGACAAAGCAACTGAGCGACCCATGTTTGTTTTCAAACATTTCTGGCAAATGGGTTACCATATGGTGCTTATACACCCAATAGCTTTCACCATATGCGTCCTGATGGCACCGAAGATGTTTCACTATCGCTGACTCTATCTGCGCGGTCGTGACTGGAAGCCGCCGCGCCGCCGTGATGATTAAGTCAACGGCATCTTGCAATGCCAGCATACTTGCGATCTGGGGGGCCACTTGATCCGATGAAGGATGCTTGGCAATTACTTGCCGAATATACCTGCACAAAACAGGCAACGCAGAGATCTCTTCTGAGGCACCTGCTTGGAGCTCACCAGTCTCCAATACAATTGCGGCTGAGTGGTGTTTACTCGGCCGCGTCCACTTCATGAAATACTCATGCAACTCCCTTGCAACACACAAACACTTGAACTGCGCATGCCCTAAAAGTGCTTTTACTTCTCTGTCGGATATACCAGACACAAAATAAATATGCATCCAGTCAAAGCAAATGAATGACGCAGGGAGATATCGCAAACCTGGGTCCAGCGCTATGTGTTCGGGGTGGAAGTTCCATCATTTGTGCTGTGTGATGGTCGTGTACTGCCCCTCTGAAAACTCCCCCCCGCTGATATTTATCCCAATCGGGTCGAAGTCGTTCCAGGATCGCGATGGTTGTCGCGTCACCGTTTCTGCGTATCTTTGACGCATCCAAGCACGCGTCTGTCACAAAATAACCAGATACATCATATGTCAAATAATCAAACTTTATATTCAAGACGTTGCGACATAACGCGCAGGGTTTGGAACCAGCGTGCCCTTTGTTCATGTGTAGTTCCCGCAATGCCTCTTCGTCCCCTATGACGCACGACAGCTTCGCGACGATCGTCGCGTGCGACGTTGCGTCGCCGTTCTCTGACACGTCTAATGTAACACCGCTCGTCTCAAAATTGAAACCACCAGCAGAATTAAACAAAAACTTCTTTGAGGATCATCTTGATGCACTGCCCGATGCCACCTGGGATGCTGTTTATTTTTGCGCACCGCGCAGTGCTAAGCGTGAACCACGCATCTTCGTTACCCAAGGACTAGTCGAACTCAGCGAACGACCAGTAAACAGCATCAACCCCCCGATAATCTGTTCCCTTCGCCAGGGGGTCTCGCGGTGAAATACCATCGGAATATAAAATGGCGTGCCACGGCGACGCCAGGCTGCATGGGCGCTCCTGAAGTGAGCGGCGAAACATCTCCCTGACTGGAGCGCTAGCCTTGCAGCAGGAATACAAAAATGGCCCAAGACAGCACACCCAGTTCTCGAAAGTTCTACCACTGACTAAAGGCGTGTCTATGCAACGCAAGACGTTCCCATATGCTTTCGGCTCTTTGGCAATGATGTTTTCGTTTGCCCTGTATTGTGAGCTCCGTGAAATATTGTCGGGCAACCCATGGTCTCGCACATATTTTAGGACACCCGACAGAGCACGCTGTGACAGGTATGAGCCCCTGTGGAGCTCCACCAGCGCCTCATCCGCCTTGCGTTTCCTGGCGGCGGACGCGGCCATGGTTTCAGCCCAAATGGCTACAGACTCGATAACGATGCCAATGCGCATCATAGGATACATGCGTCGCGTTATGGTAGGGGCACGCTGCATGATGCATCTGAATGCAGCGATGCGATAGATCACAACAGAAGTGCACGGTGCATATCGATGCATATGGCATGATACGACGTCGCATCAGAAGGACATGTAGGCGCAGATTGGTGCATACGAAGTGCGACGGTAGCTCGCAACAGAAAGGAGTGTTGCATATTGATGCATGCGACTTGCGATGAAAAGGTCGCAACAGACTTGTGGTTTAGACATCATGGTGCAACGTCACACAAGCAAGAGAGAGTTCGTCGATGTGGCGCCGCCCACCGCCGCGCTGCAGCTGCGATGCGAGCTCCCAGCCCTGATGGTCCTCAACAACCCCCTGGTCCTCCCCCTCCCCGCGTCGAGCACCTAACACTTGGCGTCGATCCACGCCAGCGCCGCGCTCCAAGCCTCAATGCGATTCATCGTCGCATTGCGGTCGAAGCGGACGCGGCGATCTGCCCTCCCCACAACGGCCCTGAACACCTTCTGTGAAGGCTTGTAGATCACGTAGCCGCACCTGTACGGCGCGTTGCACTCGCACGTCGGCGGCTTGGGCAGCACGGCGGGCTTTGGCACGGCAGCCGCGGGTCGCCGCATGGCAGGGGGCCGCGCCTTCTTCATTGGCACAGCCCCCTCGGCGTCTTCGACGCCTGCCCCGCCCTCGGCGTCACCGACGCCTTCGCCAGCCGCGGAGGGGCGCTTCCTCGCCTTGGCGGTCTTGGCCTTCTTGGCGAGGAGCGCCCTGAGCTTCTCCTCCTCGTCGGTCAGGTCTGGCTCGGGCTCCTCATCGCGCGGCTCATCGCGCGGCTCCTCGCGCGGCGGGGGCTTCGGCTCCTGCTGCGGCTCCTCGCGCGGCGGGAGCTTTGGCTTCGGGGGCTCCAGCTCCACGCGCGGCTGCGCAGGCGGCTCGGGCGGCCTGAGAGCCGCGGCCGCCGAGTTGGCGAAGAGCGCCGCGCACAGCGGTGCACCGAACAGGGCCTGCATGACTTGCAACTGCCCGCCAGCCGCAGGGTCTGGGGCTGTCATTGGGGGTGCTGCAGCTGCAGGCGAGGTCTTCGCCGCGTAGCGCCTGCTCGACTTCCCCACGTAGTCTGGCGCGTCCGTCTGGATCTCCTCCAAGGCGGGCCCATCGTCATTGTAAGCTGATTTCCACCACGGCTCCGCCGACACGTCCTCGATGCGGTCGGAGTTCCACACCGTGGCGTACCCAAGCGTGGACCAACCCTTGCACGTGATGGCCTTGGAGATGGCACCCTTCACCTCTCCGATGAGCCTGAGCCAATCGCCCCCCATGCCCCTTGCCGCTGCCCCACGCCACGAGCGCGGCCATCTTGCCCTTGGAGCTCTCGGAGAGCGTGTGGGCGCCGATCAGCTTGCACCGAGCGGCGACCAGGCGTATGCACGCCTTCTCACTCAGGTCGCCGCTCTTCAGCGATTTGATCTCGCTCGCCGTGAAGACCCTCGATGCAATGCTAATCTCTTGCCATTGCTTGGATCCGCCTGGCATTGACAACATGCCTGTCTTGGTCCCGACGCTCTGGCACAAGCGTGCGATGTTCTCTTGAGTCCAAGTGTTCAGCGAGTGCTCCCTGCTTGTTTTCACCAAGGCTGTCGCCTCGTCAGTACTGATCTGTGACAGGTTGTTGATCTTCATGAGGAGGCTGTCGTACTGGTGCTGGGCCACGGCTGATGGGCACAGGCCGCATGCGATTTGTGTCGATACCCACTCTGACATGTGCTGCAGTTCCGCGCGGAGGTTCGGAACCGTCGTCATATGACGACAGTTCCGAACCTTCGCGCCTCGCGCCTCGCGATAGGTCGCGCCTCGCGAAAGATCGCGCCTCGCGATAGATCGCGATCGATCGCGATCGAGCCCAAATGGCTATGCGACGCGGGCCTGTGTGATCTATATTCGAAACGAGAACCCGACACCAACTGATGCCAACTTGCAATGCCCCACGCATCGAAGATTGGTTTCGGATGGCAGTGCGAGTCTACCACCTGCAACGGGTTGCATGCATCTTGGCATACATAGAACCGACGCGTATATGGCGATGTAAGTGTTGCCGCGTCGCGTATCCCCGCCAGCCCATCCTACTCGAACGAAGAGCGCAGACCACCTGCAGTTGTTATCATCATATGTCTCATCATCATTCTCGTTAAGTGCGCGCGCGCTGATGCCGAGGGGACGGTCCAAGACATCACTCACAGAACTGGCGTTCTGGATTTAACCTCACCAGTCGGGAGCATCCCAAAGTCGCGATCCTCCGTATCCTCCTCCTCTTCCGCCTCATCCTCCTCATCTTCCCCTCCTCATCCCCCTCCTCCTCCCCGTTGCGGCCTTGGGGCTCTATATGTGGTTCCTCTTGGGGTTTTGGTGCTGCGTCATCCTACAGATATCGTGAGGCGTCGGATGATCCTATGACGCGAAAAGGCGGAAACGCATAGCACCAATGCCATTCAGAGTGCGAAGCAGTTGTGAGGGAGCGATGGGGGGGGGGGCACGGCTTAGTAGCGTAGTAGGATGGGCAAGAGCATCAGCACCAGCAGCAACAGGAGGACAACGACGAGGAGGGACGAAGAGGGAATGATGTGATGGGGAGGATGAGGATGAGGATGAGGATGGGGAGGGAGGGGGGAGGAGGAGGCGGAGGAGGAGGGAGGAGGAGGAGGAGGGGGAAGATGAGGAGGAGGACGAGGCACCTGCGCTATCATGCCGACATTATCATCCCAGACTCATCTTGCATTGATGCATGCAGGTTTTTTCACTGACCCCTCCACCCGTCGCCCGCCGCCCCCACACCTCTAGCGGGCATCGCGCTCGGCGCGCGCCAGCTCAGTCTCGGCCCGAACGTGGGCCGCGCTCGCATCATCCTTGTCGAGCAGCGCGTTCATCCACGCGTCCTTGCTTTTCAAAAAAGCATTGAACCTCTTCTCTGCCTATCGGGGGGGGGGGGAGGGGGGCGATCGCACGGGGGCGGGTGGGACTGGCGACACCGATGGGGCCATTGACTAAGGGGGTGGGCTCGAGAGCCCATCCCCTCCCCCCTGGCCTCGAGGGGCCCTTGTGTTGTTGTTAGTTAACAACCGCCTGCCTTCTTCTCAGCCTGCGTCTTCGCTGCTTTGGCATGCTTCAATGCCGCCTTGGCAGTCTTCACTGACCGCTGGCGTTCCTGCTTTTCATCCTGCAGCTCAAAGCGCACCTGCGCTTCCATCGCGATCGTCTTCGCTGATTTTCCCATGGGCGCGTGAACCACAAATGGGGGCGCGTAAGCCACGCGTGAACTGTTTCGCAAAGGTGGGCGAATGAACCACAAATGCTGCTGACGGTTTGCCAAACGTTCAGCCCCGCCATCGTTGGCGACATGTAGTAGCTGGGGGGGGGGGTGCGAGAGGTGTGAACAGGAGAGGGGTCGAGATGAGGAGGCGGCTGGGGGTGGACATGCAACGGGAGTGCCCGATCACGGCGTCGATGTAGTGTGGGGGGGGGGGGGGGTATGAGTAGGGCAGTGATGTGTGATCACATGGTTGGCACTCATGCCATGCGACCGCGTCGCAGACTACATGCGTTTTCACGCAGCCGAGTTGGTTGAGGGCTGAGAGAACGCAGCTTGTAAGCTGCGGCGCGCGCGCGTGTGTACGCGACTATGCCTGCCATGTCAGCCGACTTGAAGGCGCTGCGTGCCAAGCACCGCAAGGAGGACACGGAGCACTTCAATGAAAGGTTGGATACCCTGATCAGGCACAAGCAGCATTGCCAGAAGATGTCCAAAAAGGCGGACCGCAAGGCAGCCAGTATCTCATGCATGACATGTTGCAAGTGGTTGCAATCCATTCACGTCGAAATATATTTGCTGATTAGAGCATAAACGTTTGGGCATCACCCGATGCAGTTGTATGCATGTTCGGTTGTGTTGAAACGCATTGCAATCGGCTGCGAGTAGTTCGCGTCGAAGGGCGCACTTGTGACACTATGGGGGGGGGGGGGGGGGCGTTGAGGCAACGCCCAATGCAGTCGTATGCATGCGCGTTCGGTTGCGTTGACACGCAGGTATGTACTATCATGATGTCAGGGTGTGAAATTGGTTGTGTAATGGCTTGGCGTTGCGACTGTGGTCGCATGGTCTCAAGCGGTTGGGCGAACGGTCGCACTTAGCAACGGCGTGTCAACGCCGCGTCTGAACCCCCGTCCATGCCCACTCGAAAGGCAGACGCTGCATACAAGAAGATGGAGAAGCTCGCGAAGAAGGCGGAGCAGGCCGCGGATTCGTTCACGATGCTCTTGGACGACGCCAAGAGGTGTAAGGGTGCGGTTGATCGGGCGAATAATCGCCTTGTGGAGGCAGGTGCTGCCGATCGTGCGCGGGGGCGCAAAGCCTTGGGCATCGGTGAATACGCCGCCTGAGTGTGGGTGTCGGGGCGTGCTTAGATGGGGGCTCGTTGGGGTTGTGCGTGCAAACGCATGCATGCGAGCCTTCAGGTTCTCGTTGCAGCTTTTCGCGCGATAAAGCACCCTGCGGAGAGACCGATGATACGAATACGAATGAGGACGAGGAGAAATAAGAATAGGATGAGGAGGGTTAGGCGGTGGAGGTGAAGGAGACGGAGAAGGAGGATGATGGGGATGAGAATGGTGAGGAGGGATAGGGAGGAGGAGAAGGAGGACGAGGATGAGGAGAAGGGGGAGGGCGAGCAGGAGGAGGAGCAGGAGGAGACGCCCCCGCCGTCGTCTCCGCCGCCGTCGAACTCGTCGCAGCCAACTCGTCGCCACCAACTCTTCGCCGTCGCCGTCGCTATCGCAGCCGCCATGGCAATTGCTCCTCCTCATCTTCTTCCTCCTCCTCCCCCTCCCCCCCGTCGCCCCCCTCTTCCTCCGCCTGCTCCTTGTCCTGCTCCTCCTCGTGCTCCTCCTCCTACTCCTCCTCATCCTCGTTGTCGTTCAATCGTGGTCGTCACGGTGGCCGCCGCCCTCTCCTGCACCGCGCGCGCAGATGACGACGCAGGCGACGGCTTCGACGGCGACGACGGCGACGGCGGGAACGAGGAGGAGACATGATGAGAATGAAGAGGGTGAGAATGAGACGGAGTAAGAATGAGGAGAATGAGGATGATGAGGAGGAGAATGAGGATGAGGAAGAGGAGGCAGAGGAGGAGGAGGAGGTGGGGGAAGATGAGGAGGGTGATGAGGCGGAGGGAGGAGAGGAGGAGGAGGAGGAGGAGGCGGCGGCGGAGGAGGAGGAGGAGGAGGATAAAGGTAGGAGGGGGAGGATGAGGATGAGGGGGAGGATGGGCCTTCCCCTCCTCCTCCTCCTCCTCACCCCCCACCTCCTCCTCAGAATCCTCCCCCCTCTCCTTCTCCTTGTCCTCCTTCTCCCGCGCATCCTCCTCTCATCCCACTTCCCCTTATTCTCGCTCACGCCACGCTCATGCATCACTTATCAACATGATCCAGCGCAGCCGCGGGCAGCGCAGCCAAGCAGACAAGCCAATTCTAGGCACAACGTCGACCACGAGCGAGATGGAGACCCTCGAAGTTTACTCTAAACATGAGCTCAAACCCTTGGTGCCGTATGTCAGAATCTCACATGCGACAAATCTGTCGTATGTCAGAATCTTACATACGACAACGTTGTCGTATGTAAGAATCGTACATACGACATCTCGCTCTTGTAGCTATCATGAAGGTTCTATTAACACATCCGTCGTATGTTAGAATCTTACATACGACAACGGTGTCGTATGTCAGAATCTTACATACGACAACTTTGTCGTATGTTAGAATATTACATACGACAACTGCGTCGCATGTTAGAATCTTACACACGACAACCCCCACCATAATAGATCATGCCCGACGGAGGAGTTGCAGCGCGCGGTCTAGAATGGACTCGACGCCTGCTGCCGCGCTGGTGGCGGCACGGGCGCTCGAGGCGCAATGGCGACAGCGGCGGCTTCGGCGCCGCTTTGGTAGTGGTGTCTGGCGCTGCGGATCAGCGGCGAACTGCTGCCTTCGCCCAGATGTCGGGAGGGGGAACACATTCCATATCCAGTTCTTGGCCCTCATCCTTCCCCCCCGCCCTTGGTAAGAACCGTTGAAGGAGGAGGGATGGGGGGGGGCCCGATAGAACTAGATCTGCATTGTTTTCCTCCACCCAGATGCGCCAGTGCGTCCGCTTGCCCCACCTGGCGTAGTCGGCCTTGCCGCGGTCCGACACCAGGTCCTGCAGCCCGTCCAGCTGCTCCTTGGTGGCAAGGGCCTTCGCCAGCCTGATGTGGCGCCCGCCGCGGGGCTTCTCCTCGCGCCAGCCCTTGCCGCCGTCGTAGCCTTTATCGCCCTTGCCGCCGTCGTAGCCCTTGCCACTGTCGATGCCCTTGCCACTGTCGTAGCCTGTATCGCCACGGCCGTAGCTTGGATCACCGCCGTAGCCCGTGTCACCGTCGTAGCCCTTGCCGACGCCGTAGCCCTTGCGATCGTAGCCCTTGTCGCCCTTGCGGTCGTAGCCACGGCTGTCGTAGCCACTGTTGTCGTAGTTGTCGTAGCCACGGTTGTCGTAGCCACTGTTGTCGCATCCGCGGTTGTCGTAGCCACGGTTGTTGTAACCACGGTTGTCGTAGCCACGCTGGTAGTTGCCACTCTTGTCGTAGCCCTTGCTGTCGTAGCCCCTGTTGTCGTAACCCTTGCTCGAGCCCTTGTCGTAGTCGCCCCAGCGCTTGCGGTCGCACCACCTGTTGTCGTAGTCATCGCCGTCGCGGTCGGACCACGAGCTGTGGCGGTCATACCACTTGGAGCTGTGCGGGTCGTAGCGGCGGTCGTAGCCCTTGTCGCCCTTGCCACCGTCGTAGCCCACGTCGCCCCTGTCACCGCGGTAGCCTTTGTCGCGGCCCTTGTCGATGTCGTAGCCTTCGCCGCTGCCCTTGCCATCGTCGCGGCCCTTGTCGAAGCCCTTGCTCGAGCTGCCCTTGCCGCCGCCGTAGCCCTTGCCACCGTCGGTGATGCCCTTGCCACCGTCGTAGCTGGCGTAGTCGCAGCCCGTGTCGTCGCCATCGCCGTCGCCCATGAACTCCTGCAGGCCCTGGAACGAGTTCAACTCGGGATCCAGCGCGGGCGCCATGCCCATGTCATCGAGCAAGTTGTCGGCCACGCGCGAGCGACCGTACTTCGCCAAGACCTTCGCCGTCGGCGGCGTGGTTGGCGGCCGAGGGGCCACCTTGCTGGTGGGCTGCAAGACCGCGGCCGCCGCGCGCCGCCGCTGGTTGATATCCTCCGCCGCCTCCAGGAGCAGCGTCGCCGCGGTCTCGTCCGCCATGGTGCTGCTGGTTGCACTGGTGGTGCTGCTGCGGGTGGCGCTGCTGGTTGCACTGGTGGCGCTGCTGCAGCTGGTGCTGCTGCGCGTGGGGCTGCTGGATGCATTGGTGGTGCTGCTGCAGCTGGTGCTGCTGCGCGCGGAGCGCTGGTAGCTGCTGCGCGTGGAGCGCTGCAGCTGGTCGCGCACTGTCGCGACCCAAGCAACGCTCGGGCCTAAACGGCGGTGGCAGCGGAGGAGGATGAGGTCGGGGAGGGATATTCACAGCATAGCGTAGCATTGCATGGCATACCATAACCAACATCATGGTTCGCGGTACTGAGTTCATTGTGAGGTCGTGTGGTGCTGAGTTAATTGTGAGGCTGTCTCGAGCGAACGCAGACGACGATGTTAACGCATCTCATTTTCAAGTTCACATCCCCAAGTAGACTCTGAAACAACGCATGCATTGCTGCATGCACCCATGAGTGCACAGCGCGAAACGATTCGCGACGCAGCCACGCCCCCTCACCCGAATCGCCCCCTCACCTGAATCGCACCCCCCCCCCCCTCCCCCCATTTGCGCGCGCTGCTGTTTCTGGACCGAGGCCCCCTGGAGGGACCCCTTTCTCCTCCCAGGGGGGCGTGGCCGCGCGCGGGTGGCCGCGCGCGCCGCCCGCGCCGCCATGGCGCGCCATGGCAGCGCCTCCGCGGAGGCGCTGCGCCGCCTGCAAGAGGACTGCTGGGGTGAGAGCCACAGGAGAAGGATGAGGGGGGATGAGGAGGACGAGGAGGAAGACGAGGATGATGAGGAGGAAGAGGAGGAGGAGAAGGAATAGGAGGAGGAGGAGGAGGAGGAGGGGGAGGAGGATGAGGAGGAGGAGGAGGAGGAGGAGGAGGAGGGAGGTCGGCGGATTTTCGCCCTCCATACAGGAGCTCCAGCGGGAGCGGCGGCTGGCAGATAGGCTTCTCGACATCACCGAGCTCTTGATTAGGGGCTACGACGGCGATGGCAAGGGCTACGACAAAGGCTACGACAAGGGCTACGACAAAGGCTACGACAAGGGCTACGACAAAGGCTACGACAAGGGCTACGACAAGGGCTACGACAGCGATGGCAAGGGCTACGACGACGGTGGCAAGGGCTACGGCGATGGCAAGGGCAAGGGGTACGACGGTGGCAAGGGCAAGGGCTACGACAGTGGCAAGGGCCGCGAGAAGGACGGCAGCGGCAAGGGCCGCGACAGGGGCGGCGACAGCGGCAAGGGCCACATCAGGCTGGCGAAGGAGCAGCGTGACGGGCTGCAGGACATGATGTCGGACAGCGGCACGGCCGACGACAAGGGCGACGGTGGCGCGGGCAGCGCCAAGGGCAGCTCGAGCAAGGGCTTCGACAAGGGCTACGACGGCGGCAAGGGCAGCGGCAAAGGCTACGACCCGTACGGCAGCTCGAGCCAGGGCTACGACACGGTCTACGACACGGGCTACGTCAATGGCTACGACAAGGGCTACGAAAAGGGCTACGACAAGGTGCTGATGGCATCGATCGCGGCTGTACAAGCTACGACGGTGGCACGGGCATCGACGACGAGGCCATGGGCTACTACGACGGTGGCAAGGGCTACGATGGTAGCAAGGGCAGCACCGACGGTGACAAGGTCTACGACGGTGGCAAGGGCCACGACGATGGCGAGGGCTACAACGGTGGCAAGATCATTAACGACGGTGGTAAGGGCAAGGCGACGGCCCTCGACAGCGGCGGGGGCTACGACGGTGGCAAGGGCTCCGACGAGGGCAAGGGCGACATGAACGGTCATGGCCTGTTCGACGACACAGACCACGACGGCTGCATGAGCATGGGCAGGGACGCCGATGTACCGAACAGCGGCATGCGCGACGATGGCCCTCCGCATCTTGAGCTGAGTTCTGTTACTGGGTCCCCGCCGCCAGCGGGGCCAGATTCGGACTGAACACGCGAGGCAAACATAGAATAGAGATTGGAGGGAGAGGGAAGGGGAGGTGGGAAGGCGAAGAGGGAGTGGAGCTACTGGAAGCTAAGCGTCGTCTGGCGCATCTCCCGTCGGCGAGTGAAAACAGAGGGCGGCCCATCACCTGGTGGCGAACCATCGCCTGGCGAACCATCACCTGGCGGCGAACCATCGCCTGGCGAACCATCGCCTGGTGGCGAGCCATCGCCTGGTGGCGAGCCATCGCCTGGTGGCGAGCCATCGCCTGCTGCGACTGGCGGGTCATAGTACTCCTCGGACCCATCAGCTTCAGCCTCATCACGTGCCTCGTTATCTAAGCGATCACGAAGGGATTGGGCTGCGTTGTTGATGTACGTGGGAGTCCAATCGTCCACTCGCTCCTGCAGACGCTTGCCGTCGACCACCATGAACACCGTCCTGCGACGTTTGTCGCATTTCACACCTTCCACCCCTGCTGGTGCTGACCGCAAGCGATGTGTTGCCTCTTGACTGCATGAAACCGCTGCTGCGATAGATGCAACCCGTATGCACTCAAGTCCCGTTGGCGTACATTCGACCCACACCTTCTTAGTAGCATTCAGCTCAAACAGAAGCTTCAAGGCAACTGCATCGCGATGCAAATGCTCATCACCATGGTCGCACTGGACTGCGGGCATATATACCGAGACAGTTTCTGGTAGACCACCATCCCTTTAGGGCACATGTCTAGAATGCGTTCTCTTCTACGCCCTTCATCCCCTTGGGGGAGTGGGTTTCCTGGACGGTGGTTCCAAGAGGGGCTCATATATACTTCAAGATGCCCACGGATATGTCCCAATATATCACGCGATGTCTCAACATGCAGGCATGGATATCACGCGACCCAAGATTGCCCAAGCTTGTCCAAGATATCACGCGGTCCAAGATTGCCCAATAAGTCTCAAGGTCAAGAGATCGATCCAAGAGTGGTCCAAGAGCGGCCTATTCACGCAAGCGAATTAAGGCATCTCCTATTATTCCTCCTCATCCTTTTTTGTCATCCTTATGCTCCTTCCTCCCCCCCCTTTCCCTCCTCCCATTTCTCCTCCACCATCCTCCTCTGTTTCAGCCCCTCCTCCTCGCCCCCCTCCCCCGCCACTCCACCTCGTCATCCAACGCATCATCCTCATCCTCTCCTTCCCCCCCCCCCCTGGTGGGAATACGCGAAGCGTCCACGATTGCGACATATCCAGAGAACTCCGATTGTTCTTAATGACGCTGGCCCTGTCGCAATCTTGCTGAAGCAATGGGTCGGCCTGCTTCAAGTGGTCCCAAATGGCCTCGGTGCAAGCGGCGTTGCGCATCTTCAAGATCTGATCGAAAAAAAACGAATTTGTCGCCAGAGGCGATTGGCTCTTGGTGGGGTTGGGCACATATATAATTTTTTGCAGCTGCCTATCCGCTCTCGACAGCTCCACGAAGAGCCCCCCTGCCGTATGCATCACCGCCCTCGGGACCCATGGCTCGCGATCCTTAAGGCCGCCCCCCTCGATGACCGTGCGGGGCTGCACGCTCACTGCCATATGCAGCTGCAGTGCGTGCGCAGATGCAGCGTGCACTCGCTTGGACACAGCCAAACGCCTGCGGGCCGATGCAATGGACAATTGCAGACGAGTCCGATGCGCGTTGACGCAATGATGCAACGATTGCAGAGGAACGATACCGACGATGCTTTCAGACATTTCATAAACACCCCCCCACGACACATGGTATGTGTAACCGATGCTGCCAACACGCGAGCCTCATCGCTTCCTGGCCTTCTTAGCCGCGGGCGCAGCAGGCACATCGTCTACCTTGCGCTTGGGCATGAGCGATGCCAGCTGGGCGCGAATGACATCGCCCTTGTTGATGGCGCACTTGTTTGTCAAAATTGGTACATGCACTGATGGGGCAGCTGTAGACTTGACGGTCTTGAGCTTCATGTTGGGGGTGCCGTGCTCACCTGAATCCTGCGCGAGCCAGAAGGGGATGACGAGCGAAGACGGTGCCTGCTACAGCCCTCCAACGCCAGTGTTCGTCTCAGCCTTAGGAATATTGATGCCACCACTGGGGGCCAACACGATATTGAACGTCAATCCCTTGGGGCCCTTGTATGTCTTCATGAACACATGCCCACACTGAACTATATCAGTTTGCTTCTTCAAGTAGATTGCCGAAGAGAGTGGGACAAGCACCAGCTCTTCAGCCTCAAACGAACGCGTTACGGTGAGAGCACGAAGCTTAACAGGCGTAATCACGCCACTCAAGTACTTGAGACAGTTGCCGTTCTGGCTGTATACACCATCCAAGGCCAGCCTGATTTTGGCCTCCTCGACACCCCACTGGTAATCGACAGACTTGAGGGGGCCATGGTCAGCGAACTTGTCGATCGTTTCCTCTATGGGGGAGCAGCGGCGAAAAAAAGATGAGACATGAAGACGCAGAGCCAAATGAGATGAGGGAACGACGAACGAGAATTCAAAGGTGTGGGGGTGTATATGCATTCCACATGCATTGCGACGAGGTCGCAAGACTGCCCTTCACAATCGTGGACACGACGAACTTGCCACGTAAGAAGTCGTCGATGGGGTGGCATGTCGCACTGCCCATGGCCTGAAGCTTCAACTTCGCGCCAGTCGCAGCGTCGATGGAGATCAGCTCGTAAATGTTCTCGCACAAGGTGTCGCTCGCCAAGGCGACTTTGGCGCCAACCTCAAACCCCTTGTCACTGAGCTTGTCCACTTGGTTCGACCACTTGCCCGAAGCGGTGTACTCTTTCACATCTGAGCTACGCGCCTGCCCTGTCACGGCTTTGGATGCGCTCTCGCGACCGATCTGCTTCCATGGGCTAGCAACTGCTTTGCCAACGTGCGTTGCCAACGCAGTGGTGAAGCTGACCCCGATGTCATTCAGCGTCTTGCAAGTGCCTAAGCGCTCATCGGGCTTGTTGAACACGAAATGAACTACGCGAACGTCAGTCAATCCCACGATGGTGCCGTAGGCGACCGTGTCTGCCGTGATGCCCTCACCGCATGCGATCTGTCGCACTTTCTGAAGAAATTCATCGGCCACCATTACAATCGTAGACTTCTTATCGCTCGACAAGGCGGTCACGTCGCCTGGCTTCAAAAGCATATGATGGCCATCCCTCGCGAACTTACCCGTCGCACATGTCATCGCCTTCATGCATGCGAGCTTGAATGTCGCAGCGGCCCCCTCATGCTTGATCTGCACCTCGGCGAGAGACTTCGCCATTGAACCCGTGACCACGCACTGGGAGGTCAGCTGCCGCGAGAAGTCGCGAAGCTCGTTCAGAAAGATCGGGTTGCCGAGGCCGCCAGACAACTCCTTCACATATTTTACTAAGCCATCGATCTCCCCAGGAAAGAGAGAGCCTGCGCGAGTCGCCTCGCGGATCACACTATCCCAAGTCGCCTCGCGGATCACACTATCCCAATCGGTGCCACCCGTGTGGTGTCGGTTGGCAATTGCTGCGATCTTGTACATGAGACTCATGCGAGATTCGCATCTGGCAATTTGTTGGCCTGCATTGCCAGCCTCCTGAGCAAGATTACTAATCCACGGGAACTCCTTCACGAACTCGTACCGAAAGACCTTCCACTCAATTCCTTCGTCACACGCCTTAGCGTAGTCTGGTTGAACCTCCCGTAACCTCGTCAGTGACAATTTCCCTTGGTGCGAGATTCTGTCGAAACGCTCTGGCATGACCGTGGGTACTGGAACCCCTGCGTTGATGCAACGCAAACCCATGGATGTGTGGCCGCACGTATAGGATGCGAACTTTGCATCGCAA
Source organism: Prorocentrum cordatum (assembly GCA_963575745.1). Classification (NCBI taxonomy): domain Eukaryota; class Dinophyceae; order Prorocentrales; family Prorocentraceae; genus Prorocentrum; species Prorocentrum cordatum. The sequence continues at coordinate 288,133 of CAUYUJ010003225.1, forward strand.
TCATACTGCGGCAGCTGGCCCGCTGAGTCCTCCATTATTTTGAAATTGAAGTTCTTGATTGTATTGTACTCAGGCGTGCCCACTGGTGGAAGTTCCATGCAAGCTGGATTCTGGAGGGCTGAGTTCTTGAATCCACGTTTGAAGATCTTGGAAATCAAATCCGTAACCTCGCTCGGAATGATCCCATCTCCGTAACGATTCCCTGTGCACACCATCATATACTTCGAGTGTATTTTTTCTACCCTCAGGCAGTCTATGCCTCTTGCAATGCTGCATACGTCTTCAAGTAATGAGACCACCGCTGCATCAGGATGCAAGTGCATGTCCTTGATGGCCATCATCTTGGGGCGGACCTCCGCGATCTGCCGTTCACGGGAGGCGTTCATCACGCCGCGTGCAGGAGGACGCCACAAGCGCCAGCAGCAATCCTCGCCCAAACGGCTGGAGCCCAAACTCTAGTGACATTCAAAAACATGTGCAACAGAGGGTTGCGAATTCGAAATGATATGTTGCATTTGCAATGCACAACATTCTTGTAACGCTCGATACAATATTCTGAATGCGTTCGCACGCAAGTCTGGATCATGATTTCCGATATGCGTGATCCCGAAAATCCAAACACATGCATGCGTTTCTGGAGGCAACATCCAAGGAAAACCCGATGCAGCAGCTCTGTTCTCAAGTAAGCATGTAAAAGTTAGCGAAGTTAGCAACTTCGTTAGCTCAAGCTATCTACCTCCAAATGCACCGCCCGAGTTAGCCGACTTAGTAACATTACGAATGGTTATAACTTACTTGCAACCTAGTTGCAACTTACTTATAACCTACTTACAACTGCTGCTAACAATTAGTAAGGCCGAGGGCCTTCAGGTGCCTGTTGTGTGAAGTCTATCTCGGTCGCTTCTTGGATGCGCACTCTCCCTGCGATGTCCTCGACCGCGTGGTCGGGTCCTAGCCTGATGGTGCCTTGCTCGTGTAGTGACCTGAGCGCGTGCAAGATCATATTGTTGTCCAGTCCGGCCACTTGGTAGGCCGCCAGGACCTGGTCGGGGGGCGACGGGAGAAAGGCCGGTGCTGCGGTCTCTATGTTGGGTCCACACCTGTTGTAGGACGTCCATGGGTTGGGGCGCCGCGGTTGGCTCCGCGGGGGCCGGGTTGTGGGTCCTGGGCCTCGCCCTCCTTGTCCCCTCTCCCGGTCCTTGTGGCCATGTTGCGCTGCGCGTGGTGCCCCTGCCAGCACCTTCCTGTCCAGCTGTTGCTGGCAGGGAGTCCAACATGGACTCCAGGGACCGCGAGTTGTCTTCTTCGGGTCTGCTCGTCCCTGGCCTTGCTCTGGGTCGAGTTCTCACTCTCATGGGGCCGGCCTGTCGAGTCCTCCTGTTCCGACTCCTGCCTTGCCGCCTCCTGGGGCCTGAGTGCTCCGCGTCCCTGCTCTGGTGGCTCAGCTGCAGCGGACGCCGCGATGGCGCTTCCTCTGGCGCCCCTGCCGATCGGGCCTGCGCCTCTGTGCTTTCTCTCTGTGAGGTTCTATGGGGGGGGGGGCTCGGGGCTGCCCCGCATCCGAAACAAGCACTGGCCGTTGAGTGGGGTTGTCGTGATGTGTCCCGCCCCTAAGGTTGGGCCAGGTTGAGTCGACGGCCCTAAGCCTGCTGGTGCCGGAAACTAGTGAGTCCCCCATGGACACGGAAAGGATGACGCCGAGGGCCTCGTCGGTCAGAGGCAGAAAGGGGCATGCCGGGCCCTCGCCTCCAGGGACTCCACTTGCTGCGGATTGCGGGATCGCGCAAGCCGCGTCCGCTGTGAGGGCAGCATTCTGAGACAGAATTTTTCCTGCCTGCAGAGTTCCTGGTGCCGGCAGGCGGGTTCTGTGCCCAGTACGTTTCAAAGGGAATTAGCAGCCTGTCGGATAGGTGGGCTCTCGCGAACACCTGCCTGACCTGCCTTTCCAGCTGGAGCATGGAGGTGCCCCATGCGATGGCACTGAGCACGGCCCTCCACCTTATTCTATCCGTGCATCCCAGCCCTTCCCACCGGGCCGGAGGGCCCAGGGAGCTTACTGTTTCTGCGGCGCAGTTGAGAAGGAAACTCCGCTTGCGTTCCATGCAGGGCGGGAGGTGCGGACATGCTCTGGGAGAGTCACCCCTTCCGAGCGGGTCGTTGGGTGTACTTCGGGGCGCGCTGTCTGGTGGTGGCCTTCTCCCAGGCTCGCCGTCCGGGCGCGCCTGCGCTGCCTGCGGGGCGTCCCCTGGTCCCCGGCTCGGCGTTTGTACGCGCTCGTCTCCCTCGGCCCCCTGCCTGTCGCGATCCGCCTGGGATGTCGGCGCTCGGGGAGGCACGGTATATTGTTCTCCAGGCTGGGGGGGGGGTCTCATGGGCAGGGGCAGCCTGCGGGCCGCTGGGCGAGCGTTGCGTGGGCAGGCCACCTGCCCCCGCGCTTGCCGGGGACTGTGGTGGAGGGGACTGCGTGGCGCCCCCACTTCCGTCGCTTGGTCCTGCTTCTCCGCCCTGGTTGGAGCTGTCCTCTGCTCCCGTGCAAGGGTTGCTGCCTGAGCCTGCGCCTCCTGGGGGTGTCATGGGCGGTGGGTTGTCGCCGCTATTTCTCTCGTCGCTGCCGATTTGCTGACCTGGCGTCGTGGGGCTAGTGGTCTGGCCAGGCGTGGACTGCCGCTGTGGTGGGGGCGGCTGTGTAACAGGAGAAGGTGCCAGCTGGGGCTGAGGGGTGGGGCGACCCGGAGTCCGTGGGTTCCTGTCTGCGGCGCACTGCCCAGCTGTTGGGGGCCTGCCCGGGGTCCTGCTGCGCCCGCCCTGCGCCTGCTCACCCTGTGTGGGGAGTGCCCCGGCCCCGCTTGAGGGGGCGCCGCGCTGGCCCTTGGGTGCTCTTCGCGGTCTGGGTACTCTTCCCGGGTCGTGTCTGCGCCTGTCCTCCTGCGCGGCACTTCTTAGCCTTTCGTCAAGGGCGTTGAGCCTCTCGTCCGTGCCTGGGGTTAGCACGTGCGCGGTGGCACTGTCAATCTCCGCGCCAGTGCTCCCAGGAACTTCGAGCCACGGGTGGCGCGTAGTGTAGGTTGGGTCGGGTTCGGGAGAGAGCCACTGCGAGAAGGGAAACTGTCTGGTGACCTCCTCCTTTATCCCCAACTCATTGATGAGCTGGAATACGTGGTCTCTGTCCAGGCAGCTGGGGTCGGCCACCTGGAGGATCCATATGGCGGCGAAGAGGTCCCAGTTGTACCTCAAGATGGGTCTGCCCTCTTCCTGTCGTCGCTGTTCCAGCACAAGCCTGGTCTGGATGCCTCTGGCCATGTCATGGACGCACTGCTCTCCGACGCAGGTCAGGAATCTCCCGAGCATACCCTGGGCGCATAGAACCGCGTCGCTTTCCGCCCTTACTAGAGCGGCTCCTGGCTCTGGGTTGGCCCGGTTCCTGTGCGTGGGCACCTCTGCTAGGGGGGCAAACGCTCTTGGGCGGGCTGGGCCTGGGAGGGAGTCCACGGCTGCCCGTCTTCTTGGAGGCAGGGTAGCACTGGATGGTTGGCTGGTGTCGATCCCCAGGTCTACTAGCGTTGGGGCGCGGGCGGGGGTTGCATCCAGCTTGGCAAGGTGTACTGGGCCGTGCGCCAACTGCAGGGATACCCTGGCCTGTGGACGGTCAGCGCCTCGGTTGGCAGCTCTCAGGTCGGCTTCGGCGGGAAGCGCAATGGTGACCCGCATGGGGTTTGAGGTGTATAGGTGGCCACCTTCAAGTGTATAGGCGGCCACTTTCTCCGCAAGTGGTGATACATACCGCCCTTCCCGCAGCTATTGCCGCGGTGAGGTGTTCCCCTGGGTGGAGCATGGTGCTGTAGTCTCGCAGGCCCTCCCTGTCCTCCGAGGGTCTGCGGCAGGTCGCGTTCCGGCCGTCCATGACCCTGTCTACTTCGCGCAGCCATCCCTCGGGAATAACGAGGGGGGGGGCCCTCGCGTTGGCTGTTCCCTCCCCACCATCCGCCCCTGCGGGCAGCGGCCAGGCTCTTGTGTGCAGTCTAGCCTCTGATGAGCCTATCGAGGCTGAAAACATCCGCAGAGTTGCGCGTTGCGGCATCCAGGGGTCGGGGCACATTGGCCTGACACGGGGGGGCCCAACTTGCCCACCTTGCCTGTCGAAGGCCGTGGCTTCGAAAATCTGCGGTTGGACTGCTCTTCTGGGGGCCTGTCGCACCGTTTCCTGCGCGAGGGCTTCAATGTGTTCTATCTGCGCGATTGGGGCCCCTGCGTCCCGTCTGGCCTGCTCTCTCGAGGGAGTGGCCGGGCAGATCCTGACGACCTGCGGCCCCACTGTAGTGCAGCTTGTCCCGCAGAAGGCTGCTGACATGGTCACGGCAGTGTTGAGTCTGACTCTCACCTGAGCCATGTGCCTGTAATCCCCTGTGTCGGGGAACCAAGCATACACGGTGGTTACCACGGCCTCGATCACGTCCTGTTGCCTGGATTGTCCTAGGTCTGCCATGTTCCGTCGGAGGTGGAGGCCGTCCTCGGGGTCAGCCAGCCTGGCGAACGAAGGACCGCCGTCCCAGCTGCCTTCCAAGAGGATTCTTCGGGGGCTGAGGGTGGGGGAATTACGCGCGGACCGGAAAACCCTGGGGAGTTCGCCCCTGAGGTGCCGCAGTATCGGGGCTGCAATCCTCTCTGGGGTCTTCAGGAGTAGCAAGCCTCCCCCGTTGAGGCCTACTTCGCATCCAAAGGCAGCCGCTGCGTCCGCGGCGGCGGATAGGGCCAGGCATGTGGCAGCGGCTGGGATGGGGATGTGTGCGGAGTCCGATGTTTCTTTGGACCTCCATGCACTACCGCTGATGTTTGTGACCAGAGCGGTCTGCGCCGCGACCTGAAGTTCCTCGAGGGGGTGATCTTCGGGGACCTGCATGCCCGTCCGCCTGAAAGGTCGACATCGCACGACATGGTGGAAGAGAAGCTCCAGCCCTCTTTGAGGAGGGTCTCGTCCCTCGGGAGGGGTATCTTGGAGGTGGCCCATTCTACTTCCACTGTTGAGTGCTCGCCCCCTTCTAGGACCTGTTGCCACCTGGTTATCTGGGCCACAATGGCGTCATTGCGGTGCTCTGGTGCGAGCATGTGCAGCGCGTCACTGATATCTGCGTCTCTGCCCGCCCAGTGTACCACAATGGATGGCGGGATATGTGTCCTCCGGGGGTTGTCAATTATGTAAAACTGTGCCGCTACCAGCTGCCTAAGGGGGGGTCATCCTTCCCGTTCGCACGGGGCTCCCTATGGGCACCAGGTGCGTGATCAGGCCGTTGGCTATGGCTGTCAGTTCGATCGGGTCAGGGCCGCCTGGTGTTGGGACCCCCTGCCCAGTTAAGGCGAGGACCCTGCATGGGCCGCCGCCCGAGCCCGCCGCCGACAGCTTGTATCTGGGATGTGCCGGCGTCCGCGACCAGAACGGTGGGGGTTGTGCGCTGGCCGGAATTGGCTCTGTCGTGGACCAGCTCTTTAATCTGCTCGTGCGCGCTGGGCCCCGCCATCGCGAGCGCGATGCTCGTGCTGTCCGCGTGCCTATTGCCGACTGGGGACCTCCGTGTGATCGCCAGCTCGGCCCCGACTTCCTTGGCAGCAGCCACAAGCAGGGGGGCGGGGAAGGGGGGGGGCCCTCGCCTGTCCTCTTCCGGCGGGAACCTGGTCAGCAGGATAGCCCACCTCGCCTGAGTGATCATCGGAATCGAGCGCATCCTTTCCTGTCTGGAGGGAAGGGTTGGGGCAGTCCTCTCTCCTCCTCCACCTTCGCCCGCCTGCGCGGGGGGCCCAGTCTCGCCGCCATGGTCCACATCCATCCCCGCTGGCTGCGGGGGGGGAGCCTGCGGGCAGTAAAATGCTCGCGTACCCTTTGCATGTCACGAACTGCGACGTAGGTGTTTGGCCTCCGCATAGGGACCGGGTTGGCCCTTAGGAAGTCCAGCTCCCTGGCTAGGGCATGCGTTGCGAACGCGAGCTCCCTGTACGTGATGGGAGGCCTTATCGGAGCCAAGAGCCCGCCCCTGAGCTGGAGCACCCCCTGCGGTTCCGAGGGGGGCGGGGCTCCAGGAAGAAGGGCAGAGACGCTGCCTCCGCCGTTGGCTCTGCAGTGGGGGCAGCGCATGGGGATGGGTGTTCCCTCCTTCCCTGAAGATCCCGGGCTGGCTCTGCCTCCAGCGGTCATGGCAGTGCTTGTGGAATCTGCGCCCGCAAAGTATGGGGACTTCCGCCGCCCCGTCGAGTTCCCCCGTGCAGATGGTGCGAGCCTGCGCGTCTTCACCTGCGTCCCATCCTGGCATGGGCTCTGGTTCGCCAGCCCTGAGCACCCTTTCGGCGCCCCCAGGCGGATCAGTTGCGTGGGAGATGGAGGTGCCCAGGCCATCTATGAGTAGTCGGGTTGTCGAGGCCGCTTCCTCCTCGGTTAGGCATGCCCTGAGCCCCGTGGTCCGCAGGAGGAGGCGGATCTGGCTGTTTCCGAAGGGGGAATACGCGTTGGGGGCCTGTTCATCACCTTCGCCCAGTATGCCTCTGATGTTGTTGGGCGCGCGGATGCCTGCTGGTTGCAGCCATCTGGTGAGAACCTCGAACGGCCTGGCGCCCATGCCTCGCACCTGGAGCACTGGCCGCAGGAGGGGGGTGCAATGCGGTGCCAGGCGCAGCCGCATGGCCCTGGATATCCAGTTTCCCGGTTCAAGATGCGACCTGGCCTCTCGCAGGAGGCCCTCCGCCACGAGCTGCGCCTCTGCCCCGCTGTAGGAGCTGCGGTCGATGCAGTGCTGCCTGGTTCTACCTGCGGCCTCTTCGTCTCTCTGAGTGGCGTCCAGGGCTCGGATGCAAGCGCGCCGCAAGCGGTGCGACTGAACGGAGGACCTGGCGCCGTTATCGGGGCCATCGCCGAATATTTGTCAGATGTCTTCGTGCCAAGGGGTCGCGGTGCCCTGCGCCCCTCCTTCGGCCGAGGGGGGGGGGGGGGGCGACCTCCTACTCCTCCGACACCTGCATTGCCGTTTCTGGCGCTCGTCCTGGCGAGACGAGCCTGCGCACCCCTGTCAACTGCGGCCCGGTCTCCTGCCAGGATTCCTTCCTGGAGGTATCCGAAGGGGTCCAGCCAACTCATAGTGCGTTCCTGGAGATCTGGGTGGATGTATCCCCCTGGAAGGGGGGCCTCGACCTCCCTTCTGGCCAGGTGCGATAGAGTTGCCGCTTCAAGCCCGAGGCGGTGGTGTGCCCCCTGAAGGGAGGAGGCGCCCATGGCGTTCCACCGCCTGGCTGCATGCGCCACTACGTGGGTGGGGATCCCAGTAGCCTCGAAGACGTGCTCGAGTGTGCTTCGTCCCCCTTTCTGTTGCTGATTCCCAAATGAAGGGGACCAGGAGCCTGCTCCAGGTCATGTTGTTCGGTATGCTGTCGCTTGCCACCTGCGCGCGGATCTCCGCGATCTCCTGCAGCAGGCGGCGTGCGCTGCCCTCCCTTTCTGGAGGCAGCTGGGCGCCCCCATGCGGCTGCCGCCTATCGACGGTTCGGTTTTCGGAGCCCTTTCTCCTCACGGATTGTTGATTGACTCCATTGGATGCAGGGGGGCCCGCCCCTCGAGCCCTTGTACGTAGCGTGATTGCGTGGCGCATTGCTGCACCGCAGGGACTGTCTGGTGCGAGGTGGTCGGCGATGAGTTTCCCTTCCCTTCTGGCGGAGGCGATGAGTGCGGCGCAGGCCACCTCAGCTGCCTCGGCGCCCACGTCGTGCGTCTCGGGGGGGGGGGGGCCCGTCTGCTGGTGTGGCGCCGAGGGCTTGATCCAAGAAGTTTCCTCCGATTTCGCTTCGGAGCCAGTCTGCATCCTCTGCGGGGAAGTTGTCAAGGCACTGCCGGAATCTCATCCTCAGATCTTCCAACCTGGTCCTTGCGCCTGCGGGGTCAGAGGGCTGGGCTGGCAACGCCATGATGGGGGGTTGGGCGAGGCTTCTAGGCACCCACTCACGCAGAGGCCTGCTGGAAGGGACTTCCCCGGTGCGATCCGGGATTTGAGTGACGGCCACCAGGGCCCATCCCTGCGGGGCGCTGCAAAGCCTAGCGAGAGCGCTCACCGCAGCTCTAAGCATTGGCTCGCCCCCCAGGTTCGGGCCCTCCCTGTCTGCGGTTGGGTACCAGGGTTCGCTTGTGGCCACGCCGCAGGCGGGCGCCGTGTCCACCATGTGGCGCCGTGCCGCGAGCAACTCCGAGATGAGCCAGGATGGAGAGTAGCTGGAGGTCTCTGGAAGCTGGTCTGGGGAGCAAATGTGGCTGGTAATAAGGGCGTAGCGCGCCCCCACTCTGGCCAGCTGGAAGAGGAGCGGGGTGCCAAGCTAGTTTAGGGGATGTCCTGGGGCTTCGGTGCTGTCGGAACGAAATCCGTCCATAGCCAGAAACCACGGCGAAGCAAGCCTGTGGCAGACAATGCACATGGGACCGTGAGGGTCCCGCGCAAGCCAGCAATCGCAGCACCCGCATCTGTCGGATGGGTAGAAGAAGTCCCCGAACCTTATCATGTGGGAGGTGTTGTTTATGGGCCATGGTCCCTCGGGCGTGTCGCTGCCCTCGACGACGACTCCTGGGGCGCCTGGGGATCGGGGCCCTGCGCCAAGGATGGCAGGGGCGGCCCGGCCGCCGCATCCCGCCCCGCGCTGTTCGGTGGACAGAACATCGGCCCCTGCCTCGACCCACTGCCCTCTATTGACCGCCCAATTTCTGACCTCCCTGTGGTCTGGGAAGTGGATCCGATTGCGGCGGTGCTCGTGGATAAGGTAGCGGCATAGCTTGGCCTTCTGGTTGTGGTCGGGTCCAACGTCGATCGCGTCAGGGGCAACGTCGTGCCGCCACCTGGAGAGCCCTAGTAGGGGCGCCGGAAAGAGGCCTTCGGACGGGCCCCTGACCCCGATATCCGCACAGAGGGAAGCAAAAAACAAGGCGTCATATTCCAGCTGGGCCGCAATAAGCCCCACCTCGGTTGGGTCCTCGCAGCCCAGGTTCTCCGCCTCGATGGCTGGGTCCTGTGACAGGCTTGAGTGCCGGAAAGCCAGCGCCTGAACTGGGTCTGGACCCACCCCTCCTAATCTCGCCTCGTGGTCGGAGCCCGCGATGGACCATGCAAGCCAGGACAGGTCGAGCTGGGCGAGTGCCGGGGCGCAGGTGCATCGTTGCCGGGGGGTCCCTTGCTCCAGCTGGGTCGCCCGATTGGGCGCTGCCCTGAGAGGGCTAGGAACGTTTCCTGTCAAAGGAGGCTCCGCGCGGAGTCCGGCGTGCCAGGGGGGCGGCGGAGCCAGCAGAAGCTTGCCAGATTCTCGAGGCCCAGGCCCATCGCTTGACTGCGCGACGCGCGCCTGGGGGGCTCTCTCCATGGGCCCCCCAGCGGCTCGTGATGCGCCATGGGCGCAGCAAGGGTGCCCCCTCTCATGGTGCCCCTTGGATCGGCGACCCTTGGGGCCAGGAAGGGCACGTCGGCGTCGCGACGGCCGCGTCGTCGGGGGTGGTGGCGGGGCCTACGGGGCCCATGTCTGCGCCGTAGCTGGGAGGTCTGTGCTCGGGGTCGTCTGAATGCCCCTCCCAACTGCGCTGATTTTGGCCTGGTGGCGGTGGCGAAGGGAGACCGGGGGGGGTGCGATCGGGCGTCCGAGAGCAACGGGAGCGGATCTGTCCTCGATCGCGTCGGGGCCCCCCCAGTCGTAGCGAGCGTCGCTCTCGGGGGTGCTTCCGCTGGGCTCGCGAGCCTCAAGGATCCACTCCCAATCAACCCCGCCCTGGGGCTGCCGCCCACCTTCCGTCCCGATCCCGATCGGGTGGAGGGGGGGCGCGGGGGGGATCTCGCGTTCGTCGCCCAGGACGTCAGCATCGCCAGCACCTGCCAGGGGGGGGGGGGGGGTCGGGACGAGGGCAGGGGCGGATTGGGGCGGGGTGGGGGGAAGGGGCGGGCGACGATTCCCCCATGCTGGTGCTATTATGGTTCATCGCGCCCCTGTGCTGGGCGCTCTCGCCAGCCCCGAGGACTCTCTGAGCGCCCGCCCTGGGAGCTGGCGCGGGTCGATCTTGGGCGAAGCCGTCCGGTGGGATGCGGCCAGGACCCACGGCAGGCTGCATCTCCTGATGGCGGGGGGCGCAGCCAACGGCCGCTGAGTTCACATTTCCGTCGATGGGGGGGAAGAGGGGGATTGGAGGCGCGGCCAACAGCCACATTCACATTTGCATCGACAGAGGAGGAGGGGGGAGAAGCCAACGGCTGCAAGGTCACATTGCGATCTGTGTTTCCCTCGCACTCTGGCGGTCTCTCGGGGGGGGGGAGACCCGCCGCTGCGCGGGGCGGCCCAGTCGCCTGTCCCCATGGTGGGTGGACAGCGCTGTCCGCTTCTGTGGGCTGGTTCGCCACATCATAACCCTCTCTAGGGCTCCCGCCCACTACCGCCTCTCGATTCCCTCCTGGGATGTCCTCCTCAGCATCCAGGCGTCGGGCAGCACCTGCTAGTGGTGTCTCAAGCTCCTGGGCAGTCTCACGGCGGGGAGAGGAGGGAGGCGTGGGCGGAGCGGGGATCGAGACGGGGTCCAGGGTGGGTCTGGGGGGGGGGTCAGGACTCCCTCGCCCCTGAGTGTCCGCCCCCGCGCCTCTTCCGCCCGCGTCTGACCCGCCCGCCCCACCTGTCTCGGCCGTCCTTTTACCGAGGCGGGTCGTGGGCATCTGCGGTGGCCTGCTGTCTAGCCCCATCTCTCTCCGCGCTGGCATCGCCCGCCGCTGGGCAGCGCGCCATGGTGGGCGACGCTGGGGCCAGCCCCTGCTATGTCCCTACAGCAGGAAGGCCCTGCTGCCTGTGGGGGTTCTGCGCCAGATTTGGATCCGCGGGGGGGCAGATCGGAACCAGTGGCTGGGCTCCCATACCATGCGCTGAACGATCTTCGCCCCCCTCATCGCCGCCCGATAGATCCCCCGTGGGCTTGCGCCCCCAATCCAATCTGAACCGAGGGCAGGAGCCGCGCCGGGGGCGGAGCAGCGGCGGATATGGCGGGCGCGCGCTGGGGGCCCAGGGGGGCCGAGGGCCCGCGGGCTAGCGGCGCGGCGCACGGGCGCCCCCTTGAGCACGGGGGACTGGCCCGAGGGAGCCAGGCCCGTGAGATGCCTTGAGCCAGGCTACGGACAGCTGGTGGGGATACGCGAAGCGTTTAGAATTACCAATCGTGCCGAGACGTCGTTTCTGGGATTCCAGCGCCGCGAATCAACGCCACAGTTTCGCCCTGGCGGTTTTGAATCGCGCCGGGGCAGAATTCCTGAGATCCCAACGCCGCGAATCAACTTGACTGTGGCGCCCCAGCAATCCGAAATCGCTCTGGAACACTATTGTAAGGGACGTTAACGCGTCAACCAAAACAAACGCACGGAACTGCCGTACAATTGCATGGCGAACGTGCGCGGCGCGACCTGGAGAGCGTCACTTTGAAAAAGAGCCGCCCGCCATCCTTCCAGCTGTTGCAACTTTTGAGTGCGAATGTGCGCGGCGCTACGGCGAACGCTGCATTTTGAAATGGTGCCGCCCTCCTTCCGTGGAGCTCTTGCAAACGTTTAACGCGACTGCGCGCGGCGCTAGAACGATAATCACATTTCGGCGAGGGGCCCGCCCTGCAGCTGTGAAGCTTGTGCAGCCTAAAAATTCCCAGGTCAAAAGCTGGCGGGACATCTGAAGCGAAGCGCCCAGCCCGCCCTAGTCTCGGGGCGCGACATGGAAGAGTTAGTTACAAGGGAAATGCAGGGGGGGGATGCCGAGGAGGAGACTGAGTAGCAGGAGGGGGGGGATCTGGAGGAAGAGGAGGAGCACGAGGGAGAGGAGGGCAGAGGGGGGATGAGCCGGAGGATGAGAAGAGGGAGGAGCAGGAGCATAATGAGAGACAAGCGGCCGTGCTCAGATGTGGTTCGGGTGGGTCCACGCCCGCAGCGCGCGGCCGGCAGTGGCGAGGCCCTCCGCGCCAACGCTGCAGAAGCGCAGCGCTGGGCGCGGCGAGCGTGGTCACGCGCAGCTTGGCACAGCAGCGATGTGAAATGGCGGCGCGACGTGCCGCTGCAGAAGTGGCGCGTTCCTGCGGCGGTCTGCTGAGGGGGGGAGGAGAAGGAGGAGAACGAGAAGGAGGAGGAGGAGGAGGAGGAGGAGGAGGAGGGGGAGGAAGAGGAGGAGGAGCAAGGGGAACAAAAAGCAGAAGGAGGAAGAAGAGGCTGGTCCAGGTCGGACGAGAAGGGGGGGCGGCAACGGAGGGGGCAGCCAGTTTCCCGGGCGCCCCACGGCGCCAGAGGCTCCAATGTAGCCAAGAGATCGCCTGGCGGCGGGGCCGATGCCGATCCTTCTCCGATGCCTCCTTCCGTCCGCCCCGATCTTGCGATCTTAGGATCATGAGCAGCGTGTCGAACTTGTTACTGCATGTGCATAAAAACGAGCAACCATATATGATCATAGTTAAGTGAAGCTCCCGCCTGCTCCTCGAGAAAGGTGCCGCCGCGCTGCGGCCTGGAGAACTCGGCGATCTGGAACTGCCCCAGCTCGAGCCTTCTTGGGGGGGCACGTCTGGCCCCCCCGCGGCGGGCTGCCAGGGCTCTTTTCCTTGTGATGCTCGCTTGACGGCTGCTGGCGATCCTGTCCCATTGCCCCGCGGACGGGGGCGGGGGGGCGAACGGAGCGCTGCGCCGGGGCCCGCGCCCAGGGAGGGCAGGGCCCGAATGGCGGGGCGGGGGCGTCGAGGGAAGAGGCGCAGGGTGGAAGAACAACAACCAGTAATCCTCATCACGAGGGCCTGGGGGCAGAGGAGGAGGAGGTGGTGAGGGCCTGGGAAGGGGGCCGGAAGGTCAAACCTGGCGTCGCGAATACGCTGTCTTGGGAAACGAGCATAGTCGACCGCAGGGCGCGAAGCGAAGACTCCGATTCCTCCGCATATGGGCCCAACGCCACACTAAACTGAACCAGCTCATCCTCGAGGCACTGCTCCTCGGGGACGGCGCACCCCCAAGAAAGGTTCAAGAAATCGACGACTGGCTGCAATCTCCAAACACATGCCCCTGCGATGCATTTTTTTGGACGAGATTCTGAGAACCATTCTCATCCTTGCCGGCGAACGCCCGATGCGCACGAGGGCCGCGACTGCATCTCCCATGACCCCCGCGAGCCCGGAGTTTGGGCTCAGGGCAGGGGCCAGAAGGCGAGAAGTGCAATGGGTAAGCGAGAGATCTGACCACGTGCGCGGCGGTCAAAAATACCACGTCAGCGCGTGTAGCGGCGGCAAGCTCGAACAGAACGCGCGCGCCAACTTGTGGGGGGCCCTCGGCTTCCGAGCCGCTTCTTCTGGGTGCTCGCGAGGCCGCGCGCGCCGCGCAATGTGCGCTGCGTTCTCGAGGGAGGAGGGCCGCGCTACCCCCGGGGCCCAGGACGATCGCGTCGCCGCCGCGCCGCGCTCCACGTTTCACGCGGGAGGCCCGAAGGATCCCACAAACACGGCAATCCCTGACATATTGTAACCGAAAGTCAGTAAGCGGATGCTGCGTTAAATCTCCTAGCACAGGGTCTACGGCCACATCCAGGGCAATAACTATAATTTGGCACGGCGCCACGGAGGTCGCAAACTCAAGACATCATTGAAAGGCACCTGCCCGCCGAGCGCCAGAGAGCAGATGAAGACATGCAACCGCCGCGCACTTAATTTCAGCCGCGATGTTTAGACGCCCTAAGATCGGTAAAGGCCTCGCGGCGACATGGGAAATCGCGGACATAAGCACCATGCTGAGGAGGAAGAAGAGGAAGAGAGAGAGAGAGAGAGAGAAAGAAAGAAAGAGAGAGAGAGAGAGAGAGAGGGCGAGAGAGAGAGAGAGAAAACAAAACAAGTACTTGTAAGATATGGGCTCGTGGACCTCCCGCCAGATGCTCCGATTCAGAGATTGAAGTACCTAGCCTTTGACTTAATTAACTCGCTGCAGGAACGAACCGGCATTAAGCCTCTCGGAGCATCTGAGCTGCTTCTGCTTGCCTGAGAGCGCACTGCTGCAAAAAAAAAATGATGCCGAGCTGACCGTTGCCGGCGTGCCTTCGCGCGGGCGCCTCGCCTGGGCGCCCCCTGGGCCCCATCGTGCGCGCGCAGTTTCTCGCCCTCCTGCGCGACCTCAGCCTGCTGTTCCACCGGAATAAGCGGTGGGCGAAGGTGCGCGAGCGAGGGGCGGCGTGGCGAGCTGCGAGCAAGACGAACCTTCGCAAGCCCAATGGGAGAAAACTAACGGGCACAGATACTGCAAGAATTTGCGCCCGCGCACCTGGTCGCCGCGCGACGAGGCTGAGAGTGCCGAGCGCTAACGCGCGCATGCAGCGATATCTTTTTCTCGGAAACCTCGCGGCATAAGTGGCATTCAAACCGCGATTCATCTTGACCGGGAGGAGGTGCCCAATCCCGAGGATGAGGACATCCGCCATCATGCGCGAAGGTGAGAGCATGTTGTAAACGCACGTGCGCATCGCGATTACGCGCGCGCCATCGCGCGCGCGACTGAACAGCCGACATAACCTTGGAACGCCACTTTGGGAAAGGGGCCCCAAGATAAGTCCCCCCCGAGCTCCAAAATCTGCCCCTGAGCGGCATCTGTCTGAGCTCAGCACGTCTGGCCCCCATCCACCTGAGGCCCTCTTCAAGTTGAGATCTCCAACCGAACGCGGGCGGGGCCAGAGGCGGCAGACATGGGGGCCCTGAGAGGCTGAGGCCCGAACTGCAAAACTCTGTCTAGACGCCTGAGGCAACGCCATCTGAGAGCGGCCTCGACGTCGGGGCGATGACCTTGAACGCCCGCGTGGACAGCGGCAGCTCTCCTTCGAGTGCGCTGGTAGCCTTGAAGCAGCGCGGTGCACTCTCGTCACCCGGGTCTGTAGCCTGGCCAGAAGTCTAGCCGAGAGCGGAAGCCAAGCGCAAGCATTGCGTAGTTGACCCGACTGTACAAGGCAACCTCCAGGAAGGAGCTCCCTGTGATCAGTGAGGATGTTTTTCTTGAAGACAATCCTTCGGAGCATTGAAAGGGGGCCCCGTGGTTCCTCGCGCCCGATGCGCGAGCTCAGCAAACATATCGCCGCGATCAGTGATAATACCGCCAATATCTCGATACCTGTGGACGGCGAGAACGGCAAAGCCTTCGGGGGCACATGGGGCGCCGGGAAGGCGTGGGAAGCCTGCCCGAACGCGCCGCAGCCCACGGTAAACCTCTTGCTGGCCAGACCCCCAGAACATAACCAAAGCAGCTGTCTTGTCGGGTCCGAAATTTACCTTGAAGCCCCTGGGGACGCTGTTCGAGCACATCTCAGATGTGCGCCTGGGGGGCCATGCTGTGAAAAGAAAAACCATCATCCGCATAACTGGCATCATGCAAACCGACATGTGGGCGGGCCCCATCCAGGGACTCCTGGGGATACCTCGTGATCGAGCAGGGCGGCGCACGGAGGACCTGGGCGGTCATCCCTGCAGCATCCATGAGCTCGCGGGCCTCCTTGAGACACCCTGCCATAACGAACAGGACCTATGTAGTGGCGAGAAGGCTCCCTGCATGTGGCCCTCGAGCGGCGATGCCAACCCTCCCCGAGCCTTGCACCCCAGACCAAGTCCCTCGCAATGACGCGGAAGCAGCAGCGATTGGGAACTGCAGTATTTTGAGCGGGACGAACAGCGCGGCCTTGTGCGCGCGCTCTCGGAACTTGCGCCAGGTCTCCCGAGGCATGTTCACGCTGCGGATGGGGCGCGCAATCTGCTCATCGATGGGCTCGTCGAAAGCGACCAGCTCGCGCGCGGCGAAGTTGAAGGCCGACTCTAGGTCGACAAACAACATGCCGAGACAGACCTTGCGGCGCCGAGCAAGGGCGCCACGCCGGCGCGCAGCGAGCGAAGCCGAATCAGCCACTCTGCCCACCCCCCCCCCGCGTTGACGAGCGGCGACATATTTTCCGCGATCGGGTCTCAGCCTAAAACCAAAACGCGAATGGACTTTCTCGCCAATCTGGGAACAGCGATGGAGCGGCTGCGTTTACAGATGGCGGGATTGCCCCTCCCTCTGTAGGGAGCGGCAACTCTTGAGCTCTACTAGAAGGGTTCGGCACCAAGGGGAACAACTTACAGGGGAGTGGTTAGTAGTTTCTGGCGAACTCGACTGGCAGTTTCTCTATCACCAAGCCCGGCACTCTATCCAGGCCATCAGAACTGCGGGGGGGGGGGGGGGGGACTTGCATCAAACGCTGCTCGAAGCCCAGCAGCGTCGGCGCGGCCTTGGCTACCTCCGAGCCGGCCGGCGGCAGGCAGTTTACTCGGCCCTACGCGGGAGCGGTTAAATCCTCGAAGGGGCAGCGACAGCCGAACTCGAGCTCAAAGAAAATCTCAACCCATCTGTCAGCTGCTTCCGTGGGGACGTCGATGCATTTTCCAAATCTGTTTGCCTCAGCGGGGGGGAAGTAGCACATGCGCTCATTTGCCCGACCCCCAGCCGGCGGAAGAGCGCGGAACGCCAGGGCCATCCTGTTAGTGTTGAACGCATCGGCAGCCACACCGATGACTTTCTCGAAATGAGAATGCTTGTCGACCTCCGAGAGCAGAGCTGAGGTCGGCCGTCGGTGCAACGCTGCGGCTAGGCTCTGCATAGAACGTAAGCCAGCAATCGTGAGTGAAGTAGATGAGCCTTCCGAAACTTGTAATATGCATGCTGCAGCACGTGCGCGCATGACACCCGCCCAGTTTGACCAGCAACGCATGGGCCAGCACTTCATGCGCGTGCGTAGCGCACCCCTGCAGGCGAGCTAGATCGATTGCAGGATGAGCGCGCGCATGGAACCTGCGAGCTATGCGCGTGAATGTGCTTGCGAGCTGTAGCTACACGAGGTGCAACGCGTGCAGAGGTGATGCGGTGCTCCCAGGGGACCAGCACCCGCGCGCCATTGCTCTTCGTGCATGCCCAGGCTTGAGAACACAGCGCCGGCTGACAGGCGTGGAGTTGAACGAGAAGCTTGCGGCAAGAAGGGCGGAGGGCCGCGCGCTGCTGCAAACTAGGAAGAAAAAACGCCTGCAAGCCAGTGGGCTATCTTAGCTGCTTTGCCGGCGGCCAGATTCTTCTTCGCAAACTGCAATGTCCGTGAATCCCTGCGCGCACGCTGCACCGCGGGGTGGCCATATCCTTCAAATTTCGCATCCTGTCCTACCTTCAGCCATGCCTCGAAGTCCTTCTGAACGTCGGGGCTTTCCAGGGCCTCGAGGTCAACCTGCGCGGGCTTCCAAGCATGCATGATGGGGGCCCCTCGGATGGGCGACGCGAGCTGCATCTATAGCAGGTCGTGGCCAAACACTGCGTTTCCGAAATCAATGTCTGGGTTGACTTTGCACTCGCGGAAACGGGTCGCCATGAATGTGCGTGCACGTCGGTGCTCAGTGCGCTCGCGGGCCAGGCCGTCAGGGGAGTGCCGCGTCAGCTGCTCAAAATGGTCGGCTGGCTTATGAAGCGTCGACGGCGCACGTAATTCTCAAACTCCTGCAAGAGTGCCCGCATCTGGCTGCCTGCTGAATTCGTTGCACCTGGGTGGTGGTTGCCAACAGAAGAGGGCATGGGGGTCCTGCGCATTGCTTCCGACGAGCAGTACTGGCACATGCAATTGACGTAGGTGCATGCGCACTCGTCGAAGCAACCCCTGCCACAATTCTGGCGCAGCGCGCGCAGCGTCTGCAATGTGGGGGAACGGGGCATGACCAACAACGCGGAACAGCACGCATTCGGGCAGGGCGGGGCTAGAAGAGACAACAAACATTGCCGTCTCAATGCTAACCAGGAAGGGCGCAAGCTCCATGTGCAACCAAACAGCTCCACCATCCGCGCCTTAGAGTGCCGCCGAGCTCTGAACAACGTGCTAGGGAAAACCGCGGCTGGAAGCTCATGCTCCATCCTTGTCTCCAAACGCAGCAATTCCGTGAAACTGGCGATGTTGAAATACTTTGGCTGACATGCACACGCGGCCACCTGCGTTCAATCCACGCTGCCGCTGGCAAGGTGCAAGGGTCGATCGGCGCGCCCGCTCAGTTAACTTAGACCGCAAACTAAGCACACTAGCTAATGCCATGCTGATAGATACCCGCGTGCCACCGTGTATATACACCTGTTTCGACCTTGCGTGTTTGCCCGTCGATGCAGGGGCCGAAATCGAATGCGGGCTCAACTCGAAATCCGCCGACCCCTTGGGGATCATCGGCGCGTGAGATGCTTCCCCCTCCCCAAACCCCTCCCCCGGGAGCCCGGTCCGGTCGATTTGGAGGGGGGGGGGGGGTCGAGCGCGAGCGGGGGGGGTCCGGGACGAGCGGTTCACGGGGCTTTTCCGAGCCCAAGAGGGCCTCAAGACGGGCCAAGAAGCCCCCAAGAGGCCTCCAAGACGGCCCACGAAGGCTCCGAGACGCCAAACGACCGGTCCAAGACGCCCACGATGGCCCCAAGACGGGCCAAGAGGTCTCCAAGACGGCCTCCGAGGTCCCAAACAAGCCTCCCAAGAGGACCCCAAGAGTCTAAAATTGTTGATTTTCCATAGTGTTTTTCTATGTTTTTTGCTTTTCCGCCTTTTCGGCTTCCCGACGCTCCAAGACGGCCAAAGAGGCCCCCAAGAAAGCCCCAAGATGGCCCAAGAGGCCCCCAAGACGGCCTCCAGACGGCCCAAGACGGCCCCAACACGGCCCAAGAGGTCCCCAAGACGGCCCAAGAGGGCTCCAAGACGGCACCAACAGGGGCCCAAGAGGGCGACCAAACATGTTGAAACTCTAGCTTTCTGCCCCCAGGAGCCCCAGGGGGCCCCAAGAGTGCCCCAAGAGGCCCCCAGAGGCCCTCACGAGGCCGCCCAGACGCCCCAAGGAACCCCCAAGAAGCACCCCAGAGGCTCCGAAACGGCCCCCAAGTGGCTCCAAAACTCGCTTTTCACCCCTTCGCAGCATCTACTACCCCCAGATTGGCATAAACAAGGGGTCGGCGGTGTGGCGTAAGCCTAAGAATCTCTGGGCCTCGAGACCAAAAGCTCCCCGCTGGACAGACTCCGAAGGCACTTTGACCGCGCCCGGCGCGGGCTGGCCAGCAGCCGCCCCCACGCCGACGGCATGAGGTTCGAGTAAGAGCGGCGCGACAACAGATGGCCTCGCTAAGATATCCACTTGTTCGCCTAGAAGATCCCCGCGGCGCGCTCGCGCGCGCTGCCCCGGACCTCTCGCCCATGGGAGTCAATCGTCAGAACGCAGACTCTCACAAACTGGGGCATCGGCTTCGTGTAGCCGGGGTACTGTTCAGGGCGAACATCACGCTGAGCGCGGGTGTCGATGTGGAACTCGACTGGCCAAAGCTCCCAGCATATGTGGCACGGGCGAAATTGCCCACGCCGCGGCCAGATACTCAGCAATGTCAAAGAGCTGCTCTCGACCTGCCAAATCTACATGATCGTCGCCCGCCGGTGCTGCTAAGGATCTGCGAATGCCCAGCTTCCGACCTGAGTACTCACGGACAACAGCAATAGCGGAGGAGGGGCGATCGGGGATCTGAGCTGCAGGAGCATCCCCAGACCCACAAGTCTATATGCGCGCGCGCGAGCGGGCGATTCAAACTCCCTGACCTCAACTGGGCTGCCTAGGGTCTCCTGGGTGGTGGGCCGCAGGTATTCCAACGTAACTTGAGGCAGAGGGGCTTCTAGGGGGGAAAGAAAACCACGGCTCCAGCATCTGAGCTACGGCCGAGCGTGCATCTAAAGAAGGGAGGGCCACGCGAGGCGAGGGGGGTGGCGGGGCATCGGGCGGAAGCCCATCAGGAAAAGCCGGACAATTCAAGATATTACTGGGCAGGCCTCGCTACCTCTGGGCGCTCTCGCTGTGTTGCACGTGGGATCCTCTCGCGATCTGCGTCCGTTTCTGCCCTCTTCCGCGGGGTTGGGGGCGCCCTGGCCGGGGCCCGCGAGGCAGCTCGAGACGCCGAACTGGGCGCCCCCGCGGGCTTCATGCGAGGCTGGAGGGGGAGAGGCGGAGGCTCCGAGGAGGGAGGGTGTGGTCCGACTAGGGCGAACTGTAAGTCCATCGCTGCTGTGCTGCCTCGCTTGCCAAAGCAACCGTGGCCTGCTGCTGCCGGCTCGCTGCGGTCCCGTGCTCTTGCGCGACTGTTTGTTGGTGAAGGTATGATTGCTGGGCCTGCTGTCGCTGCATCAAATGTAAAGCTGGATTATGCTGCGCCGCCTGCGCTGGCATAGGAACCCCCGCGTTCTCTGCGCGGACGTTTTCTGCATGTGCGGTTGCCGTCACTGGGCCAAGCGTCCCTGGGGCGGCCTGTGCAGGTCTGTGGCTGACGAGCGTCTGGAAGTTTGCGGGCAGATCCATGAGGTTCTGTGCCAATACCTGTTGGGAACGTTGTAACTCCGCCAGTCCAGGAATATTCGCTTGCCACTGCGCCAATGATGATGAGCCAGCAAAACCACCTACGGGAACTGAAGCTGACTGCGTCATGGGATCATCGGGTTGGCCGGCTGGCGGTGTGGCTTGACAGCTTTGTGCGACAATGGTCTGCAAGGCGGACCCGGCCTTCTTCATGCACTCGTGATCCTGGTGCTGCCTCTGGAGATCCTGTCAATGTCACGACACGCTCCTGGGCCTTCTCTAGTTCGGTGTCGTCATCATGCGCTTCTCGGCTCTGGCAATCGCTTCCTCCTGGCGGGCAAACTGTACTGGAGGACGTCGGGCACCATACATCATGGCCGGGGCCAGGCAAGACTCTTCGGCGCGTGCGATGGGTGACGTCTTGGCCTCGCCGGTGTTTTTTAATGATGAAGGTGTCCACAGCCGATAGCCGCGATGCCACACGACTGCGATACTTTTCCTTGTCCTCCTCCATCGCTTGGTCGGTCGGCGGTGTCCCAGGATGGATGGCTTCTCGATCTCATTGGCGGCATGGCACGTAGATTCAGCAACACCTTTGCGGAATTGAAACGCAGGGTGTCGCTGCTGTCGATCAACTCGACCTCCGATGCAATTCGTTCCCGAAGCTCTCGGGATTGTACGCGGTCGCGGGCGGGTGGGTGACTCTTGCTGGCGATGTACTCTGTCGTGGTTTGTCGGCTCGATCTCGTGGGACTGAACGGTCGCGGCCTCGTCGCGGATGTGGAGACTGCTGCCTTAGCCACCGTTGTCGCACTAATCCACTGGCTTGACCTGGCGCCTTTTGGAGGAGGCTTTGGTAGCAGGCCGGAGCAATCGTCCAATTGATCGTACCACATTCGCATCTTTATGAAGCCGATTGTGGGGAATGTGCTCGAGACTTTTGCACCATCTCGTGTATCCGTGGTGGTGCGTTTCCGTGATGTTGTGGAAATAGCTGTCAGTGTCGATTTTCTCGTCATCGTCGTCTGGCTGCCGCTCTCTGCCTTCTCAGACGGCGGTGCCATGTTGGGGACCTGAATCTCTCAAGGTCCGTCTCGCGCCGTGAGGCGCTGGGGGTCTGCGCAATCGCGGGCGCCCACGCGCGGGCCCGACGGAAGGGCAAAACGGCTGCGCGCGCGGGGCCCCGCTGCGAAGCCACCTCTCCGACCAGAGAGAAGGGAAAGCGCAGGAGAAGTGGGGGGGGGGATGGGAGGCTGAGGAGACAAGACAAGACAAGAAATCCCTCGGGAGTGTCAGTGCTGACCTCAAGCTGCCAGCACTGGCAATATACACACAAGTGAATGCATGCTGCAAAAGTAAGGTCTGGGTGGCTTCACGTGCGAATTGCTACACCGTCCTGCAGGCGGGTCACGCGCGGGCGAAGTTGAGGAGGAGAAAAATGATGACGACGACGAAAACGATGAAGAATTGTGATCCTTTCCGCGGACACAACCTCCGACCATGTTTGCGAATGTCACACGTCAAGTGGCCATGCGAATCGACTCGCATTGCCACACAAACCGTGAGACACAGCCGGGTCGAGCAGGAGGGAGGGCGAGGAGTAGGGAGAGCAGAGGGGGCAAGAGACAAGGCAGGGGAGCGCAGCCCGTGCCTGCGAGCGCCACCTCCAGACGTCGTCGGAAGTGTCCCGAAGAATTGCCCCACGCAAGGGCGTGCGTACACCGACTAAGCATTGCCGATGCTGCTCGCACCATGGACCCTCGCGGGTCGCGGGATGAGGATGTGTGATCGGCTGCTTCTGCCCCCCTGCCGGGCTTGGGGCGCCCCTGCCGCGTCCTCAGCGAGCTGCTGTTCCAGCGTTTCGATGCGCCTCCTGGGCGGGAAGCTCAAACGCCCGCAGCTCCCCTGGACTTCTCCTGCTCCCTCCTCCTTCTCCTCCTCCTCCTCGTCATCATCATCATCATCATCATCATCATCATCATCATCATCATCATCATCATCATCATCATCATTTTGCTTCCCCTTCTGCTCCCACCTCCGCAGTCGTCCTCTTCACCCTCCTGCTCCTCCACGAGGGAGAGCAGATAGATGTCATCGTCCTCGTCCTCCTCATCATCATGACGGAGCCCATCGAGGCGTGGCTCCATTCTCGACGCTTTCGGCGTCGGACCATGCCTTGCAAACCCGCCATCGCTTTTGAAGGCGAAGGGAAACTGCTTCGAGCACATTTTCTTATTTTCGGCGATGACGGGCGTCATGGGTAGGGGGGGGCGGGGGGGGTTATGACGTAACGCCCCCCCCCCCCCGCCGTGTGGCTCCGGCACCACAGCCGCGCCCGCGCGCACGACGACGATGAGCGACGAGCGACAAACGACAAGCGACGAGGACGACGATGACGACGACGCGAGCAGCATTTAGGTGGGGATCTGCCCCACAGCGCCTGTGCACGTGCACCACAGCCCGCGCGTACACCTCAGCGCCTGCGTACACCGCAACAGCTGTGTGCAACGCACCGTCTGTGTACATCAAAAGTGCTTGTGTGCACCACAGAGCCGGTGTACACCACAGCGAACGAATGTGTACACCGCAGCGACCATGTGCAAAAAAACGCATGTGTACACCACAATGCTTGCGTGCACCGCAGCGCCTGTGCACACCACAGCGCCTGTCTCCACCAGAGCATCCGCGTGCAACGCAGCGCTGGGGTACACTACAGCGCCTGCGTGCACAGGACATGTAGAAGGAGCATGTATGTGAGGATCTGCTGCGGACAGCTAATCGCCAGCCCAGGGAAGTGCTGAGAAGAAAATGCGACGTTCTTCCCTCCCTCTCCACCCTTACCTCCACCTCCTCCTCCTCCTTCTCTTTCTCCTCCTCCTCCTCCTCGTCCTCCTTTTCCTCCTCCTCCTCCTCCCTCACCCTTCCACCCTGTCGCGCGGGTCGGCACTACAGCGCACGTGCGCATCTCAGCGTGCACCGCAAAATGGTATATTTGATCAGTCCACTTGGCTCTCGGACGGCCAATTTTGCTGGAGCCTTCTGGACGCAGATGGGAGGATCTGGATGATGCGGGCGGACTTGGGAGGACTCCTAAATTCCATCGGCGTTCCTTTTTCATGAGGACTCCTTTTCAAAACCTTATATCAAACAATTTTTGTTGTGGAATCCACAGGCGCTGCATTTTGTCATAAGGATTTCTTCTAAAAATAAATATGCAAAGGTGGTGCTCTGTTGCACACTGTTGCTGTGGTGCACGCAGGCGCCATGATGTACACAGGCGCTGTAGTGCACGCGGGTATTGTGGTGTACACTGGTGCTGTGTTGCGCACGGCTGATGTGGTGCACGCAGGCGCTATGGTCTACACAAGCGCTGTGGTGCCCGTAGGCACTGCACACTGGAGCTGTGCTGCACGCGGCTGCTGTGGTGTACATACGCGGTGTGGTGTACACAAGCGTTGTGGTGCACGCAGGCACTGTGGTGTACACTGTGGTGCAAATCGCCACCTAGATGCAGCTGCTACCCGCCCTCGTTCATTCCCAAGCATTCCCAGACGCCGCCGGCGCGAAACGTGACGTTATCGGCCCCCTCCACCCCCCCCAAATGATTGCTATCATCGGCCCGGAACAACAAACAGCCTTCAGGCGCGTCAGCGCGCACGACGACGATGAGCGACGAGCGACGAGCTACGACGACGACGACGACGACAACGACAACGACGACGACGACGACGACGACTGCGGAACAGACTCCTTTGAGGATTCCTAAGCGGACACGTATGCGGATCCCGATGCGCACGGCGGCAGTGCCCGGAGCGCACTGGGGGGGGAGCGTTACTTCATAAGGGGGGGCGAGGGCCATGACGCCCGTCATGCCCTAAGAAACAAAGAGACACGCTCTTCCAGTCTCTTTGGCGTGCTGATTCTGAGGTGGATGCTTTGGAGTGTTGATCGTACTGGGAATTCATACCGCTGGAGCCACTTACCAAGGTCTCTGTAGACACCATTCGGCGATCTGCAGTGAGTGTGGACGGATGTCACATGAGATTGGCCTATCCTGGAAGCAAGCCAATCAGCCGGCCACCGACGCGGTGTGGCGCCAGCTAGCCCGCTCAGGGTGCTCGGTGCGTAGTGCAGGCTGAGCCACGACCGCTTCGTAGGGCATGTGGGAGTAGTAGGAGATATGAGAGCTGTGTGGCTTGGAAGGCAGGTGCGACGGCGTCGGATCCTCAACCGCTGCCATTCGGCTATCGGTGTGTGCGTATCGTGCCGCCCGCTTCATCAACATTGCTGGGTTCCTGGGTGGGCCGTGCCTGGCTTCCCTCGGCTGTCCTTGCAGATTGCAGCCTGGCTACCACCTACGCTCGGATATACTAAATGCACACGTTTCAGAATGTCTCCCTCTCGCCGTCGGTGGGCTTAGATTTGCGTATTGATGGCATCAGGACCTCTGGGAAGAGAACGGTTCAGCAAGTTTTGTTGGAACTAGGGGGCCAACTGCTACGCATTAAGCTGTCATTAGCGAGATCAAGTGGTGCGTAAGTCCCGATAGGTTCACAAGTCCCGATAGGTCCACAAATGTTGCTAACGACCTTTCTTTCGGCTGTTTGCTCGAGAGCTGGCTGGGTGACTGGGCTGGGCCCGGTCAAAACCGCTCCACTGCTGTTACTTTGGGGACGAATGTAACGTCAGGGAAGGCTCGCAGGGTAAAGGGAAGGGCAGCAACGCATAAGAAAAGGAAGCGTAACGTTGAGCGGGAAGCAACGCGTGTAAAGAATCAGTAACACATTCAACGACGATCGACCCCCAAAAAATACACTGCAGCAGACATGTGCCTATTCTGTGATATGGAACTGAATGCCATGGGATTGCTGCCTTGTGGTCGATCCCTCTCGACGGCGCTTGTTTTTGAAGATGAATGCCGATCGTTCGCTGGAGTAAGGAGGCTTGGTCAGAACAGGTTCATTCCATGTCATGCTCAATACCCATGCCCGAACTTCGCAGGACCTGGTCATCTGTGTGTTGTGCTCGGGACTTGCCAAGGATATGGAGGAATGTCAAGGGTCCGATGGGTGCGCTGCACACGTCGGTGCTCAGGCTCGGCTGGTCGATGAAAAGTTTCACCACGCTTCCAGACCCCATGTAATAACTAACTATTGCTCACCTTCGCCAGCCCGCCGTTACTAAAGGAGTTGCTCCATCGTGCCATTGCTTGGGGATTTGAAGTGTCGATCGCGTCGAAGCTAGAGGTGCAGTGGGGTTGTGCGTGTTTCGAGTTCGTCTGAGCAGAAGCTCGGGGAGTGGATTCAATCTTATCCTTACTGATAAAAAGAAACTCCCTCGCCCGACTAACCACAAACCAAGAGCAATACGGACAACCACCCGACCATCCCTGTCAAAAAAACAACACACAATGCACAGTGTGGCGAAATGCTGATCATGTTCAGGCGCCCAGCGATAACTGTCGTTTGGCATGGACGAAAAGGGGGTCGACATATTGCCATCCCTGTCAAAACACGTGCAAGGCGCACGCTGCAGCAACATATTAGATCACGCGCGTGGGCAACATTATCATGTCGCACTGTTGTTTGACAGGCGTGATGGGGGTGCCCTGGCACGCGCGGCGCACCCTGCGGGCGTCGTGCACCTGGCTGGGGTCTGCATTGATTCCCGATGGTTGTCGACGGCGGCCCCTGTCCATGCTGATACTACTTATATGTTTGGAGGGCGAGTGGAAGTGAGCGAGACGGCGGGGCAAGGCTACTTAGGTCCCCCCCTTCTTGACTGATCGCCTCCAAGATGGCCCCAAGACTGCCCGAAACGCTCCCAAGAGGGCCCTGAGAGGAGCCCAAGAGGCCCCAAGAGGCCCCCACGAGGTCCTCGAGAGGACCCACAGCGACCCCGAAGCGGCCCCAAGAGGCCCCCCAGAGGCCCCCCAGACGCTCCAAGAGTCAACATGACGCCCCAAAAGCTGTCTAATGCTGAGGGTAGCCCCGCTGGGCATCGCGTCTGGATGAGCTGGTGATGATACCCAATGCGTTAAGAGTATTCCCCGCTGGAGGCAGGATCTATCATGAATCTGGAGTGTGACGGCTACCGGACGGCCGAAAAGGCGGTTTCGCTTGGGCATTGTTTGTCAGAGGACCAGCTGCTGTGCAACCCCCCTTTTACACGCAAACCACCGACTGGATTTTCCACAGGCTCAGGAAGGTTGTGGAAGTGTCCTGCAATGACCACAGGTAGAGCTAGCTGGACTTGTCCAGGACCCGATTCAAACTCAGGCCTAA
Source organism: Prorocentrum cordatum (assembly GCA_963575745.1). NCBI lineage: Eukaryota > Dinophyceae > Prorocentrales > Prorocentraceae > Prorocentrum > Prorocentrum cordatum. The sequence goes on from CAUYUJ010003225.1 coordinate 314,800, forward strand.
GGAGGACTACCGACTAAAGATCGGACCTCGTTCGCCCGTGATATCTTCGAGCATCCCGAGAATGCCTGTCCTCACCCTCTGAAGGTCGGCGGGGGCGAGATCCGAGCTGAGGGCGATCGTACTTTCCACGACGTTCTGATCCACTGCAAAATGTGTGATGGCAGTTGTTTCTGGCATCCTGCCCCCGAATGTTCGAAGGCTGGACGGGGAGTGGTGCAGATCTGTCCCCCAGGGTTCCCTGGAGTGTGCCATCCAGGGCCCTGTCTGGGCGCCTCTACTCCAGACTGCGCCAGGGGGCGAGTTCACGGCCCTGGGGCAGACCGCTTGGCCGCTTGGAGGCCCGAGCGATGCTGATACTACGTCAGACTGTCGGGCGGTGCGAGGTGCGAACTCATTCCCTACCTAGGCTCTGCCTAGAAGGGTTCTTACTCTCTGGGCTTAAAGGGGCCGAGCAGTGGAAAGCGCCCCGGGCGGTTCCCCCAGTATCCGCCCCGCGGTTCCCCCAGTTCGCCCCCTTAGCTTAGCTTTGCTTATCCCATCTTAGCTTCGCCTAGCTTAACATAGCTTAGCTTAGCTTAGCTGAGCCTAGCCTAGCTTAGCTTAGCATAGCCTAGCTTAGCTTAGCTCAGCTTAGCCTAGCGCAGCGCAGCATTGGCATAGCATAGCATAACATATCATAGCATATCATAGCATAGCGCAGCATAGCATTGCGCAGCATAGCATTGCATAGCATAGAACAGCATAGCATAGCGCAGCATCGCATAGCATAGCATAGCCTATCATAGCATAGCATAGCACAGCGCAGCATAGCATAGCACAGCGCAGCATAGCATAGCATAGCGCAGCATCGCATAGCATAGCATAGCCTATCATAGCATAGCATAGCACAGCGCAGCATAGCATAGCATAGCACAGCGCAGCATAGCATAGCGCAGCATAGCATAGCGCAGCATAGCATAGCATAGCATAGCATCGCGTATCATAGCATATCATCGCATAACATATGGTCGCCTAGCATAGCATAGCGCAGCATAGCACAGCATAGCATAGCATAGCGCAGCATAACATAGCATAGCATAGCATAGCATAGCGCAGCACAGCATAATGTAGCGCAGCCTAGCATACCCTGGCATAGCATAGCATAGCATAGCGCAGCATAGCATAGCATAGCATAGCGCAGCATAGCATAGCATAGCATCAAAGCAAAGGCAAATCAACAGCAGCAACAGCAAAGCAAAGCACAAGCAACGCAAAGCAAAGCAAAGCGAAAGCAAAAGCAAAGCAAAGGAAAGGCAAAGCAAAAGCAATGTGCGACAGGTGCCGAGCTAGCCTCGATGGCCCGATGGCCGGACCGGAGCCCCCGCAAGCAGTGCTGAACAGCCTGCAGCTCTTGCAGGAGCCGCGAGCAATGTCGAACCTAGTTCCCTGCCTAGGCTCTGCCTAGAAGGTTCTTACCCTCTTTCTTCAAGGGGCCGGGCAGTGCAACTCGCCCTGGGCGGTTCCCCCAGTCCCCGCCCCGCGGTTTCCCCAGTTGCGCCCCCTGGGTTCACCCAGCTTAGCTTAGCTAAGCTAAGCTTAACTTAGCTTAGCTTATCTCATCTTAGCTTAGCTTAGCTTAGCTTGGCTTTGCTCGGCTCAGCTTAGCTTAGCTTAGCTTAGCTTAGCCTAGCTTCGCTTAGCTTAGCATAGCTTACTTACCTTAGCTTAGCTAGCGCAGCATTAGCACAGCATAGCATAGCCAAGCATAGCATAGCATAGCATAGCGCAGCATAGCATAGCACAGCACATCACAGCATAGCGCAGCATCGAATAGCATAGCATCGCATAGCATTGCTTAGCATAGCACAGCGCAGCATAGCATAGCATAGCACAGCACAGCATAGCATTGCATAGCATAGCATCGCATAGCGCAGCATAGCATAGCCTAGCATAGCCTAGCCTAGCCTAGCATAGCGCAGCATAGCAAAGCATAGCGCAGCACAGCATAGCATAGCGCAGCATAGCATAGCCTAGCATAACCTAGAGCAGTGCTGAACAGCCTGCAGCTCTTGCAAGCAGTGCTGAGCAGCCTGCAGCTCTTGCAGGAGCCGCGAGCAGTGCTGAATAGCCTGCAGCTCTTGCAGGAGCCGCGAGCAGTGCTGAACCTAGTGCAAGCAGTGCTGAACAGCCTGCAGCACTTGCAGGAGCCGCGAGCAGTGCTGAACAGCCTGCTGTCGCTGGGTGCACAGCAAAGCAAGACAAAGCAAAGCGCAACATAATGTTGCACAACCTTGCTCAATGCCAAGTCGTGCGGTGTAGACCGGATACCGAGCATTCTCAAGCATATCCGGTGAGCGAATGCGAAAACATGAGTGTGTGTGTGTGTGTCTGTGCGCAGGCAAAGCAAACACAACATCAAGCAGAAGCAAAAACAAAAGCAAAACAAAAGCAACAGCAAAGGCAAACGCAAAGGCCAGGCAATGCAAAGCAAAAGCAAAACCAATGCGAAAATGTAGATGTAGATGTAGATGTAGATGAAGGTGTAGGTGTAGATGTGGATGTAGGTGTAGATGTAGATGTAGGTGTAGATGTAGGTGTGAGTCTCGCTGTTGATGTTGATGTAGATGTAGATGCAGGTGTAGATGTTAATGTAGCTGTCGGTGTAGATGTAGATGTTGCTTTCCTAGATGCTCCAACTCCTAAGTAGGGTCGCACTGGGATAATTTTCAATTGCCGTGAAAAATGGAAAGGCTTACGCTTAAACGGAAATAAGCCAGCCCGTTTCAGTATAAACCAGCGTGTGCGATATGTTCAAATCGTTCGTCAAGATACGCGCCCACTTGAACCCCGATGAACCGAAGATCAACGAGAATAAGCCCTTCCGTGGGAAGGGAAACGGCTACGCTGACACTGCGGCCCGGCAGAAGGCCCTGTCCCCTCGTGCTTCTGCGGCGGAAACACGGGCGTGTCGATAAGCGGGTAGAAGTGGCTTGTGAAGTGCGCATACAGGCGGCCATGCTTATCGCTCGATGGCCGCGCTTGAACCTGGAGGGAGTGGAGCTCCAGAAAGCACTACCAGTCGCGGTTGCTGTCTGAGACGGGGTTCACCCTTGGGCGGTAGCGGCATTTGAAGCTCGGGATGTGTTCGGTTGATCGTTGGGGGTCCAGGTCCGTGCCCAGGACTCCGCCTGGTCAGCGCCTGGATGCCAATCAGCATGTTTAAGATGTGGCCGACGCCGCTGGCCGTAACACTCACGTGCTGGCCTGTCCAGACGGCTCGGACTATTATTGGTGCATATTGTGGGGCGTGCTTCACCACCAAAGAGTGTTCACCAAGAGTGGTTTTGCAGGCACGGCAAAACAAGTTCTAGCGAGAGCAAGGACACAGAAAGGGGATCCATCCGAGACGGGCCGAGCTTCGTGTGGACATCCCAGCCAATATTGCTGCTGTTCCTCGCATGTGAACTTCACACCTTCACACCCAGAACCGCTTGTGCTGCCTTCAATTGTAAGTGAGGTCAACTCTATGTGATCTGTCCTTGTCCTCAGGCGGTATCACACCGCCATCCAGAGCGTTCCTGGCACTGTCCTGCGGATGCTTAAAACTCCCATCATCATCACCACCACCACGACCGTCATCATCAGCATCATCATTATCATCATCACCATCATCATCATCGTCATCATCATCATCATCAAGATCATCATCATCGTACCATCATCATCAGCATAGCATGTTCATCATCATCAACATCATCATAATCGTCATAACCAGCATAGCCATCATCTTCATCAACAGCATCATAATCAACATCATCATCGTCGTCATTATCGTCGTCGTCACCATCAGCACCGACATCATTGCCATCATCAATCATCAGCACCATCACGAGCATTATCATCTTCATCACCAGCATCATTATCATCAGCAACATCAGCATCATCACAACATGGAACGTGCGTGCGCGCGTGCGGCGGGAAGCAGCATGGGGCACGCAGGTGCACTACTCGGGAGGTCATCTTTTCTATGGGCCCTGGGTCTCTCACTGCCGCTGACAACTAGCAACGTTGGGACAGTGGCGCAGCTTTGGGAGACCGTGATGGCCCCCCCTGCATAGTCGGAGGCCAACCCTGGCATACAGGGAGGGGGCTGCCAGGACCCAAGGTAGGCCACCCCTGGGAACCACAGACACAGCCAGTACCCAGCATGGTGGCTGAGAACCACCCACCGCCACCACTCAGCCCACCGTCGCTGCGGCGCCACTCACGTCAGCGACCTCCTCGTCACTGGCCACCGGCGTTTGCGTCGGCAGCTGCGCTGCATCGACGGCGTCTTCGTCAAAGTACGCCAGGAACGCCCGCGACTGCCACTCCCCGGAGCGCAAAATGTCCCCAATGGAACACCAGCCTCGGCCAGAACTGTCGCCGGAACGCCTTCAGGGTGAACTGCGTTGCGCCCGCCACTGACAGCAACGCTAGGATCCGCTGCAGCCTCGCCCCGAACTGCGCGGCACTGAACGGCCACAGCGGTTGGCCTGCGAACGAAGTGGACAGGCGCGGGCCGACGCGGTGCACAGGGCACCCGCGCCTCAACAGCGAACCCTGGAGTCGTTTTTTGCGCCTAGCGAGCCTGGCGCACAGGAACTGGTTGTCAACCCACGCAGCCGAAAGCCTGCCAGGGGGCTGGTGGACAGCGTCTCCAAGGGCGCCGCACTGCAAGGGCATGCCTTCCGACTGCGACCACAACAAACATTCCCATGCAAAGACTGCGAGGTGCGCATGAAGTTGCTCCCCAATGCCGTCTGCAAGAGAAACCATCTGAGACGCCCGCTGCTCGGTGAACCTGCGCCTGGCCCCCGCGGTCCCGCCAGCGACGCGCAAGTGTTCTTGGCACCTTTTGAACGCCATCGTCAACTGCTGATTGCACCGCTCCGTGGACAGACCCTTCAGAAGACGCGCCCATTCGACATAGCATATGCAATTCGCTGCAGCGCACGGATTCCGGGAGGTGGACAAGAACATTTGCGTGCGATCAGAGCACTGGGGAGGCAGGGTGGAGTCCTCGCTATATCCGAGGACGGCCGCGGTAAAGGCATGCCAAGGTCGCAACCCCACAGCAACTGAAGGTTGAGACGTCATGTATGTCTCGCACTTCAAGAAAGTGACCCGCTGCGTCAGCCCCATCGCCACGTCGGTGCCCAAAGATGGCGCAGACGTCAATCTTGCAATCGCCGCTGCAGGCTTCAAAGACGTGCATGCGCCAGACAAGCCCAGATCACGAACGCACTGGCGCCACTGATCCTCAGCCTGCTTAACCAAATCAGGCGCGAGCTCCGCTGCAGAAACATCGGCGTTTGCTGTCGCCGCCGACGGCAGCGAGGACGATTGCCCTGGAGCCATGGCCAGCGTCGTCGCTCGCGCAGGGGCCCGCGACAACGCGCGCGCCAGAAGTGTTTTTTCCAGCGCAGCCAAGGCAGCGCCAGCGAAGTCCTCGACTGCGAACCCCTCGGGGCGCGACCAGTGCGCGAAGCCGTTCGCAGCCATGTAGTACGCCGCCGTCTGTGCGATGTGCGCGTCGACGGGGTCCACAACCAAAGACTTGAGGAAATCTCTTCAACAATGGTAAGCCTCCGCGAACTCTTTGACGCCATGCTGGCGCACAAGGTGATCTGACGTTGCCCAGCGAGCGGCAAGCTTCCGGACGCGCGCGGGCTCGTGGCGCACGGCGTCCCGCCTCTTCTTGACCGCGGTCTGCGCCAGGGCCGTAGATCGGGCATCCAGCAACTCGCGCAGCTGTTCGCTCGCCAGGAGCACGCCCAGACCGGAAGCCTTGAGGGCCACAGAAGAAGGCTTCGGCGCAGCAGTGCACAGCAATGCCAGCCACTGCGCTTCGGGCCCCGCCAGCGTGATCGCCCTGCATAAGGAAGCGCGCGCCAGGATGTAGCTATGCGCCAGAGCGGCGAGGTTCAACCGCTGGGCATGGTCGATGCCCAAATAGCCAGCGGGTGTGGGGGGGAGGAGCGTGGAACCTGAAGGTGGCCACGGAGCCCGACCTGAGCCAGAAGCTGCGTCGAACGCAACACGCGTAGAGAAAACAAGTGGCGCGGCATGGCGACACTGAAGCACCACGCAGAACGCGTGCGGGCGCAAAAAGAGGTCAGACGAATATGGATTCACGCGCACAGGATGGCATGGGCGCATTTTCAAGCCAAAGACGGGAGAGACCAAATATCCTGGACCCAAGCGGGGAACCTCGGCTCCTGGAACGTCGCGCCCAGCTGCTGTAAAATAATAAAATCATCACGGGTTGGACCATCAGCTACATCGGCCTTGCTCTTAACGCGCACTCCGTAGAATGCGATCTTGTAGCAGGCTCAATCTAGCCATATTTTGCCCACCGACATGTCGATGTCCCCTGCTGAGGCGCCGCCATGGAGGAAGTTGAAGAAGACCACAGTGATGTCGATGAACAGGGAACGCGCGCGCGCCCTCCAACATGCCGGAGAAGGAGCAGTGGCCCAGGGCCACTGCCAACAACTCTTGCATGCTAATGCGCGCGTCGCCTCGCGGCGCGAACTGGTCCCGAACCTCGGGAGGGGCCCGGGATCGTGTCCAGAACCACGCGCCACGTGCTCTGACTACAGCTGCCAACCAGCGCGTTTCCCCAGCTGCATCGGTCCACAGGGTGCGCAGCGGGCCGCGAGGCAGCACCTGCGCGCCAGGCTGCTGGGCGCAGTGCGAGGAATTCAATCCACCAGGAACACGCTGCGCGCAGCCTTGAAGACGTTCGCCCGGCTGGCATGGGGGCGTAAGACTACGCGCGGAACGGCTTGATGAAAACAGCCCCACCCTTGTCCATTGAAAGTGTCACAGCCCAGCTGAAGCGCCCGGCCAACTTCGAGGCAATGCCTGCGTCGCAGACCCCAGACGCCACGCATTCGGACAATTGCTCTGCCTACTTCTCCGCCTTGTCTGGCGACGCAGCGATGGACGCAGCGCAGTTGGCCATTTCGCACGCCGAGCAGGCCCGCGAAGACCTCCAGGCACACGCCTCCTGTGATGTTGACGCCCTGCTTGGACGCTCCGAAATAATCGTCCACGTACCGCGCAGCAGGCGCATGGCACAGCCTCCTCACTAACGCAAGTAGGAACCATCCCGTGCGATGCCACGCATGTACAGCTGACGTCGTGCCGAAAAGCACGGCATAGTGTTGGGCCGCGCACCTGATTCCAGCCACCACGGACGCAACCCAAGAGACCTCAAAGTGCCCGCTGTAAATCGGCAGTCTGCGAAATGCCCGCGACATGCCCCTCTTCAAGAATGTCGGCTACTGACCGTGCAGCTCGCTACACGTCAACCGCCCTCTCCCGCCAAGCGTTCAACAAACTGACGCAAGATCGACTCCAGGGCACTGGAATCACAAGGCAGTGAATGTCACTGAATCGACAGAAGAGCCGCCGAACAATACATGCAGACCTCCCCCCCCGAAAGCCCAACGGGCGGGCACCCCGGGCAGGGCTCGCAAAGCGGCCCGCCACAATACGGCACGACCCTCACGCACTTCGTGGCCCCAGGAAGGCATGAAACCGCGGTTTCCCAGCCCGCGGCCCGTGGGCGGCCCGGGGAGGTCTGCATGTATTGATTTTCCCCTTCAGGCGACCATGACCCTGCAATTGGCCCTGGAATAGGTGACGCGTAGGTTCGCACCTGCAAGACGCCCTTTCGCATCAAAGAGAACTCAATGTGAAATTTACCACCCTTAGGCCCTTAGGCTTGACAATTTTAACGCCGCTTTCGCCCTAAATGTAATTGCAAGCACCGGGCGCATCAGGGAGACCCCCAGGAACGCCCAGACCCCCCAACCCCACACAGCCCACCGCACATTACGCCAAGCGTAAAGCACCGGTCCACCTTGTGATCCGACAAAACGTTTCGTCGTGATGATCATCATTATTATATGAAATGGCAGCGGCGCATTCACAATGAGAGCACTGATGACAATAATAATATGAATTGGAATTAATGGTACCAATGGTAGTCTTAATAATGATCAGAATACAGAGCACTCACTTCTAATCCCGCTCAATAAAGTCCGCTTAATTCTAAGTCCTCCTGCGAATTGAATTGCAAATAAGAGATGATTAAGCCCTGCTCGCTTGCTTGCTACGTATTTCGCTTGCTGATTATATCCTGCGCAAGCCCAAAGCCCGCCCTCTCAAAGGGGCCTGGCCCTGGCAGAACACCGTCCACGACGCGCGGAGAGACGCGGCCAGGCACCCCCCCGCATCAAATTCAGATGCCGCGCCCCCGCGGCGCCACGGGGAGGCCTCAAATTCTGATGCCACCCCCCCGCCGCTTTCGCAAGGAAGAAAGCTTCTGATCCCTCTCTGGGGCGGGCCGCCTGCCGCCTTTCCTGGGCGGCCTGGGGGGTGCCCTGAGCCGCGACCTCTCGAAGGGGCACGAACCCTGGCAGAGCGCCTCCCAGGGCGCGCGGAGAGACGCGGCCGAACCAACCCCCGCATCAAAATCTGATGCCCCCCGCGGCCCCCGCATTCAAAGCTGATGCCGGGATCGGCCCAGGCATCAAAATCGGATGCTGCGATCCGGGCTCGGATCAAAATCTGATTCCCCCCGGTTTTCGCAGAAAAGCCCCTGCTCTCTTCTGCCCCCCCCCGAGGTCCCTGGCCCGACGGGCCGCCCGTCGACGAAGGCATCAAATGGTGATGCCAGGGGGACCCCTCCGACGACCGGGCCGGCGACACAGGAAAGGAGAGCGAGCACACCAGGGCTTGCCCCTGATGATGTGGTCTGCGACGGGCAACGAGCGTTGGATCATTATCATCGTTGGCGTCGCTGTCGTCGTCATCCTGTCCATCGCATCACCCGCGGGTCTACTGGAATACCAAGCTCGAGGGAGTTCAACCTTTGACACTGCTTATCTATAACTCCGACGAATTACAAATGAGACCCGCTCAAGGCCCCAGGCTGGAATTGCAATTACACCGAATTAGAAATGAGCACTCTGTAACAATCGTAGCAATAATATGTTTTATTCGTCGTAATAACAATAATAACAACAAACATAACACACATAAGTAGCATCATCATCATCACCATCATCACACATCGTAATCATCATCGTAATCAGCATCAGCATGATCAACATCATGATCATATTCATCAACATGTCATCATCATCAAAATCATCAGCTTCATCAGCAGCAGCACCAGCAGCAGCATAATCGTCATCATCAGCATCATGGTTGCCATAATCATCAGCAGCATCATCATCAGCAGCATCATCGGCAGCATCGGGCATCATAAGCATCATCATCAAGTCGTCGTCGACCTCATCTTTTTCATCATCATCAACATCATCATCATGATAATGATAATGATCGCCAGCATCATCATCATCATCATCAACAGCATCAATATCATCAACAGCATCATCATCAGCATCATTATCATCATCATCATCGCAATCATCATCAGCATCATCATCATTTCGCTGTCATCAGCAACATATTCATCGTCGTCGTCATCGTCGTTATCGGCATCATAATAATCATCAGCATCATCTACACGTCGGTGGTGCGATCTGCGCCCAACTTACTGACCTCCTATCCATAAAGAAGGGGAAGACTCTGCCAGCACCCGGTCGACGGTTGACGTTGTACGAAGGCGGGTACGCCCTAGGCAAGTTAACCCGATAAGGCAAACCTGCGTAAGCATAAACATCCGAGGTTCTGCGCGGATTTCTTGGATCTTCGCTGGACGCCCCCATGGCGCGCGAAGCGCGACATGGGCGGCACCAGAGGCGCTGGCAGGGGATTCCAGCGCAGATTCAAGAAATCCGCGAGGAGCTCCGAAAGTTTATGCTTAAATTGAGGAGCTCCAACACCCGCGAGCAGCTTCGATTTTTGACGACCCCAAACCTCCCCAGACATGCAACGCCTTGATATTTTCAATACATACCTGGTCCCCGGAAGTCCCGAACGCTCTCCCCAGAGCCAGCTTTCCTTCCCAGGTCGGTGCTTGACGGTCCCGGGGCCCAGCGAGAGCCCCCAGAGGCCTCAACTACCAAAAATTTAATCGTGTTTCGTTTTCACGACGCGAGCATGCCTGAGTCTCCATCTTCACGCTATGTAAGTTAAGCGCCTTGCGGTCGCTAAACACCCGTGGCCCACAGCAAGCAGACACGCCTCGCGACCTTCTCGAAAGGGAGGGGGAGGCACAGCGAGTCCGAGGAGGCTGAGCCGCGATCGGTACTAGCCGGGCAGATGGTGCCCGCCCCGCCCGCCAGCAGTGACAAAGATCGTCTGCTACCACCCTGGAAGAAAATGATGCTTTTCCTCTGGGCCATAGCGCGCGGTATGCTCCCTCCCCTCCCCCCCTCCCCCCCCCATGACGTAACGCTCCCCCACTCAGTGCGTCCCTGGCACTGCCGCAGTGCGCCCAGCACCAAATGCTGGGGGGGCGGGGCGTTACGTTATGCCCCCCCCGTCCCTCCCTCCCCCTGCCCCACCATAACGACTGTTATCGCGCCGCGAATTGAAAAAAATACGCTCGAACCAGTGCATGAAAAAGAAGCCAACTTCACCGTTGCAACTCACCGAGATGTGAAGGCGAAGCTAGAGCCCGGTCTTATCAGCTACAGCGCTGGGATCGGGGCGTGCGAGAACGGCGAACAGCAGCGGGTTCCCGCACCGATCTGCGAGAAGCAAGAGGCGAAGTTGGAGCCCGAGACCGTCAGCAACAGCGCTGGGTACAGCGTGCGAGAAGGACGAGCAGTGGCAGCAGGATCTGTCGCTACTCTAGGGGAACAAGCAATGACATAAACATGAAAGCTCGGAGGTCCGCGCGGATTTCTCGGATCCGCGCTGGACTGGAGGCGCCGCCAGGGGGCCCCAGTGCCGATCCCAGGAATCCGCGCGAACCTGCAAGTTTTTATGGTTATGTCATTGTTTGTTCCCCTATACTCAACAAGAGCGTGCGAGCCGACATCATCAGCACCAACGCTGGGAATAGGTCGTGCGAGAAGGGGCGCGCGGGCACCACCAACTACAATGCTGGGACAGGCCGTGCGAGGGTAGCGGGAGCGAGCGAGCAGCCATCATCAGCACCAGCGCTGGGTCTCTCTCGTGCGAGGAGGGACCAGCCAGCACCATCAACTACACTGCTGCGACCAGTTCGGGCGAGAGCATGCGGGCCGTCATCAGCAGCACCAACACTGGTAAGAGGTGCGAGGAAGCCGAGCACTGGCACCAAGCACTGTCGCTAACCAGCGAGAGGGAAAGCAAAGCAAAAGCCCAGTATCATCAGCTGCAGTGCCGCGATCGGGGCGTGCGAGAGGGGCGGACAAGGGCAGGGGCGGCTCTGGCACTCTGCAAGACGCTGGAGGCGAAGCTGGAGCCCATGGCGTCAGAAACAGCGCTGGAAGCAGTGCGTGCGAGATGCGCGAGCGGTGGCAGAAGTCTACGCCGCTACGCAGCACGATGCAGAAGAAGAAGCTGGCGCCCGATGCTGGCAGTTACCCCGCTGGCATCAGGGCGCGTGAGAAGGGCAGACAACGCCAGGCAGCTCTGGTACTGCTCTGCAAGAAGCTGGAGGCGACGCTGGAGCCCGAGGTCGTCAGAAACAGCGCGTGCAAGAAGGACGAGCAGTGGAGTCAGTTTCTGTCGCCACTCACCGAGAGGGGAAAGACGAAGCTGGAGCCCGAGGTCATTACTACCACGCTGGAATCAGAGCTCGCAAGATGGGCAAATACCGACAGGCGGCTCTGGCACAACCCTGCGAGAAGCTGAAAGCGAAGCTGGAGCCCGGTGACTCAGGGGATGCAGTGGCAGTCACCCTCTCGCCGCTCAGAGTCTTGGAGAGCGAAGCTGGAGCCCAAAGCTATCAACTGTAGTATGGCCTTGTGCGCAAGGCCAAAAGGCACGGGGCATTCGCGGACGATACGCTCCTGTGGGAGGCATCCCTTTTGCTCAAACACAGTGCGGGGATTGCGAATGCGAGGGGCTGGTGCCGAAACAACAGCAATGAGAGAAGGGCTGGGGCACCTTTCGGCCGCCACGGTACCTTCGGGGTCTGCGCGCCGCCTGGACACACGTCGGTCAGAAAAAGTAGGTAAAAACATGAAGTAGGAAGGCATACTAAGTAGATCAGGGTCAGGCCCTCACACAGAAAACACAACACAGCAAAGGCATATCAGTTCTTGAAGTATAGACTGGGATCTGGAAATCAACAAAAAAAAAAAAAACTTCCAGGGAACGGCGTGCAAACGCTCGATAGCGATGCTCCATCGATACCACTCCTTCCTCCTCCTCCTCCTCCTCCTCCTCCTCCTCCTCCTCCTCCTCCTCCTCTATCATCCCCCTCGTGCTTCACAATGTCGGGTCTCGAGCCTCGCCAGGAGGCTCGCGCGCCGCCCCGACTGCACTTGCGAGCGGACGACGCGACACGACGAACGGCGACGGCGGCGACGACGGGACGAAGAACGGCAGAGCGGTGGGGGGTTGCGTTCCTGGCCGAAGGTGTCCCTAGCTTTTCGTTCGATTTTGGAGCTCCCTGGGCCCTCGTGGCCTCGTGAAGGGTGCTCTGGAGGCGATTTGAGCCTTCCGGAAAATCCTGGGGACCCCTTGGGCCAGGGACAGCTTTGGCAACTCCTGGCCCGCCGGGCCGTCTCCTCGCGTCCTCAACCTCCCGCGCAGTGTCCGCGAACCCGGCGGCCCGCCGGGTCTCCTCGGCAGGGGGGTGGGGGAACCAACAGGTACCGATACTGCTACTCCCCAGACCTCTCTCCACGGGTGCGTTCTGACCAGAATTTCGAGGCGAAGCCAACGGTGGTGGCGAGGGCCTCCCGGGAGGCCCAAAAAGGGGAAAAGGAGGGAAACGTAGCGGCATGGATCCTTTTCCTCCTCTGAGGGGGGGCGGCGGCGACGCCGACGTCGCGGGTCGACAAATTTCGCACATCGCGCCCCGCGATGCGCGACGCGCGCTGCGCGCTCTTCTTCGCGCCCTCACGCCGCCCCTGGAAGGGCAGTCAGCTCTCTGGCCCCGGCTGCGACGCGCGAAGCGCGATTAGCTGGGCGCCCTACCCTGGCGACCCCGTCGGCTGCTGGCTGGCTAGGCAGGCCCCCCTCCCCGCTCACTGTCTTTACTAACCACACTCGAACTTGTCCCTATCCCTAAGATGGGTGAGCCAAAAGCGATGACGATCTCAGGGATGTGCCCTCAGAAACTGAGGGAATCCGGAAGATGGGCATCGAGGGGAGGTGATGCCAAACATGGGGATGGGGATATGCGTCAAACTGGTATGTTACTGCTGTCGCCACGAGGTTCGAGAACAACAGCCTGAAGAAGAACCTCACCCTGGAGTTCGGATTCAGGTGTGGGATCAATTGGCGGACGCGGCTAGTGCTCTGTGCCTGAATCTGAGCTCAGAACACTTTTGCTTAGAATGCACGCGCAGCTGCTCCGGACTTCTCTGAGACGTTTGGAGGCCAGTGTGAAGACAAAACGTTCGAAAACTGCTACTGGCACCTCCAGCGCTGTGGAAACGAAACCAGGCTTTAGAGGCCTTGGTGGACTCCGCAAACAGACATCGAACATCGAGACTGGATACCAAACTTCGCAAACAGATACACAGGGCTGGCGCACGCTGTACCTGGCACGGGGGCTGGAAAATCGGCCCCGCAGCAAAAGGGCCCAGGCCGGGCCAGGAGCGCGCCGAGCGGGCCTCTCCTGCCTTTTGTCGGTGGTCGGGGGGCGAAGCCTGCAGCCACCAGCCAGGAACGGGAGCTGCGATCGAAAAAACTGAGAGCGCGTCTTCGAATCACCGTCGGCGCTTTCGGGGTGTTCCACGACCTGCAGCATCTAAGAAAAAGACGTGCAAGCTTCCGGGGCGTCGCTATTTCTTCCCAGTTTAGCCTGCAGAAGGAGTCCTGAACTCGTACGGACAACACACGAAGACGGAATCTGCCACGGTAGGAATCTGCCGGACGTGTAAATATTCGCAATACATGGGGCACAAAAAGCAAAGCACATTCTAACAAGATCGCAAATGTAAACGTGGGAGCAATGACCAAATCCAATGGTCAAGCCCCCCTGCCACTGATGCAGGACAACAAAATCCACGGATCTGCACGGCGTCGCCACGTCACCCCTGTTTCACATTGAGACGATGGAGCCTCCACGTTCTCAAACCAGCGTCGTCCCATTCACCCGCCACTCCCCCCCACGGCAGTTTGAAGGGGGTTGGGAGGCGCAACCATACGCTTCGCCTGCGGCGAAGCCCACATCCAATTCTGTTGCACCGTAATAACGATAGTCCCAGCAGTAAGAAATCGTCGCGGGAGCGACCGGCCATGTCAAGCGAAAATGTTTTCGGTCCCAATGGCAAATAGTGTGCCTCGCGATGAGGCGCAGTCATATCTTGGCGGCCGGCCGTTTGAGCACAAACGGCCGCGGACAAACGCTCGCTATCTCTCGCCTTTGCACCAGCCTCCTTTACACTCGAGGGGGGAGGAGACGAAGCGCGAGTCCGCCGCCAGCTGTACAGCAAAACGCTATATTACACGAGGTAGGCAGCAGCAGGCGGGCTCAACAAGGCAGGTTGACCCGCACGCAGGTTCCCTTGCACGCAAGTTGCACCGCGGGTAAATTACCTTGCAGACGGTTGCTCCTCAGGCGGCTCAGACGGTTTAGTCTGGCCAACCCTGTACGGAGTGTGTCGTTTTAAGTCATGCTTGAAGGATTGCGTTCATCCCATGACTTGTAGGAGCATGCCTCTGTCGATGCTCCCTTTGGTGTGGCCGTCTGCGGTCAGATCGCGACTGTCGCACCACTGTACACAATGCGCGATACCTCGCTCCATCATCTGTCGTATCCAACTGATGTGTCCCAGAAGTGCACGCTCAGTCGGTTTCTGCCGGTCTTAAGTCTGACATGGACTTGGAGACAGATTCTGCATCGATGGTCAGGGTGACCTTTACTGCTCAGGCCACACATCTCAAGTACGTCGTTCAACTGAGCGGTTGTCAGCGGCCCTGCGTGGAGTTCGCGCAGAACAACAATCGTGTGATCGCAGTCCTCCAAGTTGTGGGCTGCTGCGAGTGTTTCCGCTGAGTAGCTCGAGCGGACCTTCAAGTGATGGGGCTCGCAGCGCGCGGCGTCGACAAGATTGGCGACGGGCTTGCCGGCATGCGCGCGTCCACGCCGCGGCAGGTTCGCCCCGCGAATGCCATGGCCTTCTGCCTCGTCGCTGGCGTCTCCGTTCAGACGTCGGTAACCAGCGTCGCTGTGCAGGTCGGCCTCGCCCGTCGGAATCATCGCTTGGCAGGCGATCTCCTGTGGGCAGGCCTGCAATTTCCTGGTAATCGCGCTCAGTCGTCGCCCTTGCATGCCGGTCGGTTCTTGGACACGCTGTAGAATGCAACATATACCATTAATCACACTTGTGTGTTCCGGGACTGGCTCACATGTCAGTGACCATCTTCGATGCCTTGGCCTCGGCGTCTGCGCCCGTGAGTTCACGATGTTGGATAGGGCTGAGCTGTTCTGTGGATTCGTCTTGATCAAATGTAACATTACCGCCGCCGTTCTGACTGCACCTCACAGCGCAGTTGGTACACGCGTGTTCGTTGAGTTTACATGTGCCAAAAAATCCTCAACACACTTGACGTACTTGTCGATGGTGTCCTCAGTACCGGCCCTGCTTGTCATCAACATGCTTGGCTGCAAGTAGGTTAGAACTTGTCTCGAACTCCTCGTCGTTGGACGAGGGGTTTGAGACCAGACCCTCTCGTGGTCTTTCTCAGCTTCAGTGAGAAGGTTATTGGTGCGTCCGTGGTGCCAGTACTGGCTTGAAGCACTGTAGGCAGTGTTTTGATTCATCGCAGTGGATCTGAACGCAGATGCTGACCCAGGTGGCAATGTGAAGCGCGCGCTCCTTTTCACCGGTTGCCTCAGCAAGTTCCTGGTAAGTGAGTTCCTTCCGGAAAGCCATGTCGATGTCATGGGAGGCAATGATCCACTGCTTCCTGCACGCTGCCGCGCTAGCGAGCAGTCGCTGGATCGACCACCGCGCCGTTCCTGAGAACGTCTCCACATCGAAGGCTTCGAGATCCATGAAGCCCCGAAGTACCAAGCGCAATCCGATGGTGCGTTCCATCTCGCCCCTCTCGTTCTTGACGAGCTTCTATGTATATACGTATCTCGAAGTCATGCTATTTGACGCTTTGGACATATCTTGTAGTCGGAAGCAAATGTTGTCATACCATGTCTTGAGTTCAGAATGAAGAGCCTTCGACACCTTGCCTGGAGTCGCCTGGATACCAGCCTTCGCAAAGGCCGCCCCCCCTGACGACTCCAACTCTTTTAGCTGTAGCGGTCACATATACTCGCATAGTGGTCACACGGTCGAAGTCCAATAATATGCGTTGTTGTTCCGATGGAACTACCTCTGGCATATCTGCCGCGAAGCAGAGTTCTACATATTGTCCGTGCTCGTCTGGGTCCAATCCATAATTGTCGTTTTCGTCCGTGTGTACAGTGGGACATGATATGCCTCCATTGTGTCTGTGCCCTGTGGGTTACCCCGCGTAGACAGGCGCCCCCGCTGTTCTTCAGCTACTGTGACCAGTGCACTGTCATCGGTGATCATCTGCGCGGGTGCAGCGCAGAGGTTGTCTATTGGAGTTGTCTCAAAAGTTCCCTTTCACCTTGCAGTTCTGTGCGCCGCGCTCCCATGATGCGTGCCTCGAGGTCCGCCCCTGGTTCCTCATATATGGTGGGAAACCGTCCGGCTTCTTGTGGGGGTTCGACTTCTGGGCCTTCTCTGGCGTCGTTGCCTTGTATTGGTACGTCAGCCAGTTCTTCGAACTTCGCAATGTCTTGGTCGAAGCCCGCTTGGGGTTTGGTTGACTTCAGACAATGGACAATCCTAGCATGTGCTGATCCAGTTGCACCATATATGTTTAGGGCAGTGCCTTCGGCTTCGTGGTAATGGAGGCCTGGGTCCACGTCGTTGTCATAGCGCACCAATGTACAATTGCCACCATAAGCTAACGAAGGTAGCTCGTGAATACTCTTAGCCAACCCGCCAGAGACTTCGTTCTCGATGCGAAAGAAGTTCCTGGTCAGGTATTGAAGACCGAAGTGCGCTTGAGGAGATAGTGGGCTCGCACTCGTCATCTGGAGCGTTCCCACTTTGGTCGGGAGGTAACCAAATGTGATTGCAAGTCGCCCCGCAGCTAGACTGGCTGCAAATGCCAACACAGCCCGCAATGCTGTGTTATCCGAGCCAATTTCTCGAGCGATCAAAGCTCCAATATATAATGAATGTCGTGCGTCGCCGCATTGGACTTGCACATCGCGGCTTACACCTCTCATGATGACTTGACCCCTGTCGGGATCATGTCGCGCGACTGGGAGGGCCCATTCCAACCGCACCAGTCGTCCTTTGTAGTGGTGGGACGATGATAATCAACCTGATTTCACTCGTCATCGTAATGCTGACCAGTAACAATAGGTCTTGGCCCGTGGTGCACGGTTCCTTTTTGCCACTGCAATGACTTGAAAACAACCTCGATACTTACCCGGCGGATAATCTGTTCCGAAGAGTGGTCGGGCAATTATGTCTGCTGTTAGTGGTCCAAAACAAGCTACTCGGGTAGCATCGCCGGATGTCAGCCGCAGCGCGTTGTAGGCATATACTTCGTTTGGCGGCAAACAAGGCTTCATGCAGTAGACGGGTAAATACAAGAGGTATGTCTAGCCTGTTGAGTTCAGCCTCCATGGCGTGAAGTTGGTGTCGTAGTGTGCCATTCCTGGCCTCGATGGTCGTAGCGTGTTGCCCACGCACACGCATCCTCAGTTCAGTGCCTTTTGCCTGAAAGACTGCCTTTGCGGCGTCGTTGTTGAATGCACCTTCCCCGCCGGAGTAAAGTGCATTGCTGGGTCCGAATTGCATCCAGCACTGATGATGCGCGTCTAAGATGCTGGTCATGGTTTTGTCGGGTATCCCGATTCCAGCAGCATATCGGATGCAGCGATCGGTCATATGAAATATCAAGTGCTCCTGTATATAAAACATCAGATCGCATTCGACTTCATCGTTAAACTTGCCAAGGAGTGCATCAAACGGCACGAAGGCGCGCCCTCGCTTTCCCCAAGCCCTGCGCTCCCAGCACGTGTCATAGACGCATTTTACCAAGTTTAGCCGGACGCTGTCCAGACAAGCATTGGTCAAGATGAGTATCTGATTAGGTTCTTTGACGTGGAACCACCGAAAGTTTAGTTTTCGCAGCTCGCGCGTTACCGCGCTCGGGCCAAGGCATCGCAAGCTCTGTAGATTAATTAGCACATCGAACCTTGACGAGTCTGGAAGCCTTGGACAAGAAGCAGGGTTGCCCGCAGGTGGTGGTGGAGGTGGATCCCCTCCTTGCTGTCGCCCTCGTCTAGCCACTACTTGTGGCAGTCGTCTGTAATCTTCCGAGCTGCCTGCCTTGCTCGAAGCAGGTTGCCCCGCAGCCGTTTCAGCAGCACGTCTGCCTACTGCGATGTTGCGGCTACTGGCACCTGCTGTTGGTCCAGCTCTGGAACCAAGCCTCGGAGCTCGTAGTCGCGCAATTTGTTTGGCGGCTGGTGCCTCGGGCGCAGCTGCCGCCGCAAGTGGTGGGGATGCCGGTTCGGCAGGAGCCGGAGGCTCCTGTTCGCGGTTGTCAGGCAGCTTCCACGGTTTGGCAAATTTGCATTTGCCAGGCGTGCGTAGGTGACCAGGCTTAGCCTGACCGTAGTTCTTCTTGCAACTTGGGCATTCCCAATAGTGATCCCCCTTGTCGTACTACCTACAGTGTCTTGGGCCCCTGTCGTAAGATGGGGAGTGCATGTTGACGCTGTCCGCACATGCTGGGCATCCTCATCCTCCTGGTCGTGGTTTCATGATCGATCCGTCAGGATGTCGACGCTTAGATGGGCCATCCGAATCGAACCCTCACGCGTTCACGACGCGAACAGATGACGCATGAGGATGATCATGGCAGGGATCACGATTTACTAAGAACACGTTGCAATTTGAACTGCCTCAACAAAGAAGGGTTGCATCTTCGGACTGTATTGGGCTGCTCTGGCGAGTTCCTTGTTGCAAACCGAGGCATGTTGATGATGGCCCGTGCACCGTTTGCTCTCACTGGGCGTTAGCAATAGACGGTGGTTGGCCATTATCTCAATAGGTTTTCGTTTTAATTCCCCATGGGAGTCACGAAGACCCGTGGTACATTGGTCTATGTTGACTTTGCGAGTGCCCTCGCATCTGGCCAATGTCGTCCATGGTGGTATTCCATCCACCCACATGCCCACTGGTTGCTCTCGCGGGTAAAACCGTCGGAGGTCGTCTCGGCGCACGGCAACCCTTCCACATAACTCGATGTGTGGAAGGTCTCCCTTGTGATGTTCACGCAACGTGTCATAGTTGACCTTTGAGTTGAGGGGGAACGGTAGTCCAATCGTTCTGCAGTAGGGTTGTAGTAAAACAACACTCACAAAACACACATCCGCGTAGTGCATGACTGCATCCTGGACTTCCTTACGAGGTCCACGTAAGAACGTCTGTCGAGATTTCCCCCTGAGGATAAGCCTCGGCTGAAGGCTAACTGCGAGATTCCCCTATTACCCCCGCGCAGTTCCAGCGCGTCTACCTCGTTGTTTCGTCCGCAAGACAAGGTTGGGATTATGAAAACACATCGGCGCGTGCATCCGCAGGTAGCCCCGCTGGTAGTGCAGTGAAGGATTCTTCACATTCGTCACTGTCGGTGCACAGGGGGGCGTCAGTGTAGCATGCCCCGCGCCCGGGGCCCTTCAGGTCCTCGTCGTAGTCGTTGCTGCCGTCTTTGACCGTCCGGGTACCTTGCGCGGTTTGATGCCGGCTTCTTTGTCAGCTTGCTGCTTTTCTTGTTGCTTTATCCGGGCATCGGTAGGTAGTGCTGTCTGTTGTTGTTCAGTATCGGGAGAAGTAAGTGTTGGAAAGTCGGGAATGGAGGGTAGCGCGCGGCCATGCTCAATCGAGGGGGGGGGGAGGCGATCGTCATCGACGGTCGCAACCCGCCTTAGGCGCGGTCGCCGTTCCTCGCTGCCGAGTAAGACTGGCGCCGGAGGCTCCCAGTGCAGTCGAATACGAATATTCACCACACGGTTTGGTAACGGTGCGTTGTAATTGTGCCCGATAGGTTGATCTTGAACCTTGATGTGCTGCATGATAGCGTTGTCGTCGAGGTTCAGTCGCGCCACCCGGCGAACCAAATAGTCCCTTTGGAAGCAATTCTTAGGGACGTGAGTCCGAACTCCTTGATCCACTCGAATGTGTACGCTGAGGCGCACAGCACTTGTATGATTTCTCTGTGTATTATGACGATATATTTGATCAATTAGCCTTGCAGTCATGATAGCGGTCGCTTGATTTCGCCATTCCGCCCCCTGGGCGCCTTGACCGTAACAGTCTAACTCATGCTCTGTTTGTTGAACAGGTTTCCCCGCGACTTGGCGCGTGCATTTCCACAGATTGGCGGGAATGCGCGTGTAAGTGGTTGCCGCCTTTAAAGTACGAGCCTCTCGGTTAACGACTCGAACGGTCGAACTTCGGGCCAAAGTGGCAACGTCGCATTCGCACGATCTGCACGCCTAAGTCGTCCATAGTATTGCGTACGGGACCCACTCTCCAGGAGTAACCAGGAGGTCCCAGAACAGAAGTACAATGGACATACGGAAAGACGGATCTTTGACCATGAAATATTGGATACGTTGATAATGTGGCCCCGCCCGCTTCCAAGGCAGTCGCGCATGCCAGTCAGCGGGCGTTGCCGCCCACAGTAGTTGGCAATCCCGAGATTAAACCACCCAAGTACTGTGCGCCCGTGGAGGTCATGACCTCAGCGCGCGCAACGCGGTCGCACATGCATCCTCGAGCTCGGAATTCCGCGCAAGTTGTTCGCATATCCTCGATGACAAGGGCGCGAGAGATAACGATGAGATGAGCGATCCCTTTCTGCGGCAGCCGCGCAGCCGGGTCCGCCGCTGTCTCTGGCGCACGCAGCCGGCGCCCGGGACAAAATAACGCAAGTGTCCCCGCGCCTGACGACAGCACCTCAGTGTTCGGCCTGTCCGAGCAAGCGCGAGCGGGCGTGGCGCGCGCCTGCCCCCGTCATTCATTTTCAAGCGATGGGGGAGTCCAAATGCCCGTGGCATGGACCCCTTAGCCACTGCTCGAAGTAAAGATGTAACACTTCTCGGCAGTGTCGCTCGGCGCAGCGGGTTGCCCCGTAGTGGCAGGCTGCCCCGCTTGGCTGTTGGGCGGCGCCCACTTGCTGCCCTTGTCGCAGATGGCCTGATAGACCTTCGCCTGAAAATTCCTCACAGCAACAACCTGATCGGCAGGCGTGGGTCTGCCGCCGAAACGCGTGCTCCTGCGATGCCAAGTCGCGAATGGAAGCAAGTGCCTCCTGGGGTGTTGTCCACCGTAGACTGCATCACGAATGAAAGCGTCTCCTCATTAATGGATAACCTGGTGCCCTTCGTGCCCTGGGACATCATGCATGCACGCGCGTCGGTAGGAGCAGGGGCCCCCGCGCTGCTAAAGGCGGGCTGCCCCGCAATCGGCTCCGTATCCGTGGTATCATTGATGAGCGCGGGCGTCTCCTCGCACTGAGTATTGGCCGCAATGGTAAAAGCTGTCGAACCATCGGCCTCCGTTGCTATTGCGCACTCCTCTACCTCGATCGCAAGGTGCCCTGATGATGTCTTCATCAGATCATGCACTCTGGCACCCTTACCAAGGTGGAGCCTGTGCATGTCTGTACCTGGGACGGCCATCTTGTCATGTCCCTGTTCAAGGATCAGGATGGCGCGCATGTTCGCCACGCTTCTCAACACCAAGATTGCAGGCAGATGTTGGCCGCACCCCTCTGCCACACAGGCTGAGTAAGTATCGAACCTGGCAATAGCCGGTGCCCCCGCGGAGTCGCCCTTATATTTGCCAGCGATTTTGCCATGTAATACCTTGTTGCAAACGGTGGCTCCATTGCCAACTCCGGTCACGTTCAACACCTTCCTCGGATCCAGCTTCTTGATATCGTGACCATGTGAGGGCGAAACTCGCTCGAATGTCTGCGCAATCTTCAAACTAATGATGTTGATGCTGCTACCGATGTCCAGCAGTCTAGACAGCATTACATCAATCATGGTTCCACTGCTCGCTGCTAGGGCTCACTCATGTCGTTCGCCGAATATGCGCGGCACAGCGGACGGCGCTGCGCCGCGCATGAACTTACGGCGCCTCTGATCCAGCACCGACTGGTCCCTCGTCATTGAGGTGAAGACGTTCATGTACCCCCTAGCCTCCCCTGTGATAGATGCTGTTGAAGAGTCCATTCACAGGGTATTCATCCTTCGAAAGGGATGCTACCGCATAAGCGGGATGTTCTCCAAGGCGCCCTCGTCGGCGCGCGCGCCTATCTGGCCAACTGCGCTGCACCGCGCGCAGCATGCCACGCTCAGATATGGCACTGGCACCGCTGCGCGCGCTCGCTGGGCTCTCGGTTCTGCGCGAGCGTGGCGGGTTTCCCCGCGGCCTGCCATATGGCGTGCGATGCCATTGTGCGATTGCCTCTGTGGCTCTCTCCATGCGTCTCAGCCACGCCTCATTGGCAGGTAACCCTGCTGGTGTCGTTGCAGCAGGTGTCCCTGCACTGGTCGCTGGCTCGGCTACCAGCGGCATTTGCGCGTCTGTAGCAGGTGTCGTTGCCGTTGGGTTTGGCCGCTCGCATGGAGGCGCAGCAAGTTGCCCCGCAGATGCAGCAGGTGCCCCTGCAGTAGCTGATGTACCTGCCATCGTGGCGGTGATGCGGTTCATCTCTTCATGTCGGTCTCTGAGTTCATTTGCCCCGCTGAGTATTTCTTCATGTCGATCCGCTGCGTTGTGCCCCCCGGCAAGGGCATAATGAAACCCAGCTGTGATGAGGCCTGCGCCTCTGCAGATGGCGCACGGTGCCTCGCCTGGGGCACATCCCAGCTGTCGCTCCACGCGTGCGCGTGCTACACGGTCCCAACACTGCGCATGGAAGAGATGGCCACATTCGAGCCTCGACACCTTGCCTTGGTGTGCAAACTCTTCGAGGCATATGGCACACTTTGTGAAATCGCAGTCGCCGATGATCGGTGGCGCTACCGACGGCCCGATGCGCGCCCGCCGCTCAGGTGTGGTTTCTCCCATTTCGCAGCGGCCAGGCGGGACTGCAGGTGCCGCTGGTGGCTCCGCAGGCATTGACCCCATCGCAAGCATTGCTGAAAGGCTTATGGCGGGTTGCCCCGCAGTTGGAGGAGCGGCGGGTGCCCCCGCACGATTCATCACGCGACGTGCTTGCCGCGCCTGATTACGCTGCTGGCGAGCAACTTGCATTGAAAGATTGGCCAGCTGCGCCTCGCGGATGGCCGATGCTTCGGGACGCAGCTCTCCCGTCCATGCAGGTACTGCCAGCTCGGGACCGCGTGGGTAAACTTCTGGGTCCATAGGGGCTGCCAGGTACCCGTCGTGGGAGACCTGACTGGGGATGCCAGCCTGGTATACAGCTCCCGGCGTTAGCTGGGACCTATAGAAATCGACTGCCGTCGCCCGTGCGCACGGGTTTTCGGGTTGGCTACCGACCCGAGGGACCCCCGTCGTCTGCGCATAATGACCAGGAAACATGGGTGAATCCATTTGTGGTGCCACTGGCCTCTCGGCAGCCGTCGGATCGTAGGTCGGATGGCTAAACATCGCCGGTATGTATCCCTGCCTTTGTTGGTGGTTCGGCGATGTATGAGTATCAGGAGCATACTCCCAAGGTGGAGCCCAGTTTGCGTTCGGAGGTTCCGTCCCGCCTTATGCTCTCCATGGCCTCCTGCATCTGCCTATGCATCCACTGCTGCCGCCCAAATTGGCTGTCGCTCCTCTGGGCAGTCTGCTGGTCCGTGAAGGCAGGTTGCCCCTCAGCGGCACGTGGGAATGCTAGCGGCAATGAGGTTTGCAATGCTTGGCAGGGCGGCGGATCCATCCTCGCGTTTTGGAGTCTGGCCTGCAAGCTACGCGTGCTCCCAACACTCTGTGGAATACCAAATGGGGTCGTGGCCCTGCTCATGGGCGCGAATGCAGCGGGTTGCCCCGAGGGCGCAAGCATCTGATGTGCCTGGTTGCGCCGCGGGTCGTTCGTATAGAGCCCGCCATTCGGCGCAGCTCCACTGGGTGTCATTCCAGACACGTCGGCGCCCTGAGCTTGGATCCGTGATCCGTCCGAACCGTCTGCAGGTGCCCCCGCTGGATGCACCTCTTGCATCCTGAATATCGAGGCATGCTGCGTATCCGCTGTAGGTGCCATCGTGGGGACACGCAAGTTGCAAGGAGTGTCCGGCACTATCCACCCTTTCAATGTAGAAAGGTCGAATGCGTACGCGTGCCATTCTATCGGGGCCAATTTTGACCTTGGCGGATCACACCGCCGGGTATCAAAACAAGATTCGTTGACCCATGCTTGCCCAACTCGGTCGTACATGCACTGGGCAGCGTCATGCTCGATGCCGATATATTGGACAAGAGAGCTCACCGGGATCCGGCCGTTGATACCCGAAGCCATGATAATGTCGTTGGCTGACCGCCAGACTAGGACGTTACCTCGGAGCAGGCTGTTGAAGCTAACCATGATCAAAACGTCGGATTCCATCCGCAGGCCTGACTGCATCCGCCCATCTCCGAACAAATACGGGCATCCATAATCATATACCTGCCGTTCTTCTTAGGATTATCTTCGCTTCGGCAGGACAAGCCGACGTTCAATGCACTCGGGATGTTCACCCATTGAGTCCCGTGTATGAAGTCATGGGGTGCTCCGAGTTCATGCAAGTCTGTAACTCGAGAGCACAGTGATTCTGGACATTCGATGCCTGGGCTGCCGCGTCCATTGCATGGCCGCAAGAAATACGTCGGGCGGGCTTCCCCGCTGAATGTGAACTTTTTAAATTGGAGTCGGTGCTTTTCCATGCCTGAATTTTCTACCATCTCGCATAATTTGAGCACGGCGAGTGCTGGGCATATCCAGCGCCTGCCTCGGAGGCACCTCTCGATGGTATCCAGGCGATGTTCGCGCCAGTCCTCGCGCGCGGTTCCTCGGCGGCCAATTCTCCGGCACGTCTCTGAGGTCCGCCCAGCCGTCGGACTCGTCGAACGAGGTGGCACTCCGTGTAAACCGATATGAGATCCTGCCTTTGCGAGAGAAAGGGGGATTCTGGGGCGGCGGTCTTCGCGCCGCCTGCAGGCTCAGCCACCCGGGAACGGGGGGTTCTCAAGTGGCGGGCTGGAGGCCAACGCGCGGCGCGCTTGATTGGTTGAATCGCATTGGAGGGCGCTGGCTGCTTCAATCACTGTCAGCGCCTGGGTCGAATGCGACGAAAAAAAGGCATCGAGGGGCGCCGATTGTTTCAAACACATTCAGGGCCAGGGCCCCGAGGCATTTTTCTGCGGGAAGGAAGGGGGGGGGGGGGGGGGGGGGGCAAACAAGAAAAAACGCCAAACCACCCCGCCCGACTGATTGTTTTAATCGCATTAGGCCCAGGGCCCCGAGGCATATTTTCTTGTATTGTTTTCCTGTCACGTTTTTTTTTTTTGTTGGGGGGGGCGGGGGGGGGGGGGGGGAGGGGGGGGGGGAAGGGAAGACCGCGGAAAAAGAGTCGGGCGGGTGGTCTGGCGTTTTTTTTTCTCTGCCCCCCCCCCCGCCCCCCCCCCCCCCCCCCCTGCCCCCCCCCTGGCCTCAGAGCCCTGGCCCTGGATGTGTTTGAAACAATCAATACCCCTCATTGTGATGCATGCTTCTAGATTAAACAATCGCATTGAGGGGCGCCGATGGTTCAATCGCATCCAAGGCCAGGGCCCTGAGGCACTCATGTTTTTTTTGGAGGGGGGCTAACAAATCGAACGGGGCGGCGCTGATTGTTTCAATCGCTTCTGGGCCGCATGCGATGAAGAACAATCGCATTGAGGGGCACTGATCGTTTCAATCACATTCAGGGCCATGGCCCCAAGGCCTGGGGGAGGGCCCCCCCCCCAAAAAAGCACCGGCCACCCAGCCTGACAGTTTTTCTGTTGTTTATCATCTTTCTTTCGCCCCCCCCCCCCTCAAAAAAAAAAAAAAAAACAAAAAAAAAAAAAACAGCCCCGGGGCCCCGGCCCTGCATGCGGTTGAAACAATCAATGCGCTCCAACGCGATTGTTTCAATATTCGGCCCTCAATCACATCGAGGGGCATTGATTGTTTCAATCAAATTCAGGGCCCTGGGCCAAATGTGAATAAAACAATGGCATTGGGAAGTGCCAGTGCCAAGCGTTGCCAAGGGGCCTTGCGGGAGAGGTCCCACAGCCTGTGTGTCGAGGCCTCGCAGCCATCGGCGGAATGCTTCGGAGTCTGCTGGGCAAGCCTGTGGGAGAACCTCGCTGGATACCCTGAGCATTGTGGGGGGTGCTCCAGAGCTGAGGAATTTGCCGTCTTGGCATGGGCGATGCATTATTAGAATTGCTCGACATCGGGTGGTCGCGATTAGCTTGGCTTGGCATTGGTTTGTCGTGTTTGGCATAGCTCGGTCGTGCTTAGTTTGATGGCCGTGCTTGGAGTTGCTTGACATTGGCGGTCGGATGGGCATTGCTCGCCGTTGTGTGGGGATTGCTCGGCATTCCTGGGCATGGCGTGGTCGCGCCTTGCAGTACCTGGTCGTGCTCGGCATTGAGTGGTCTCGCTTGGCACTGCTTGGCGTTGGTTGAACATGCCTGGGGCTGCTTGGCATTGGGTGGTCGGGCATACCATTGTCTGGAACTCGTTGTCGTGCTTGGCACTGCCTGGCGGCGCTTGGTATTGGTAGGCCGTCAGTGGCACTGCTTGGAATTGAACTGAGTGCCCCTGCTTGGCATTTCCGACCAGCGGTAACTGAGGGAGCTGTGGCCCTCGCCCCCCTGGGGTGCCCATCAGATCCAAGACTTGCTTCCCTGGTGCCCCCGCTCTCTCGATGAGCGCGACCAGCGCGTCGGCCATCGCGCTGGGGGTCATCGCGCACGTATCGAGTGGGACATTTTGAACTGGGCCATCACGCGGTTTGTTGGGCGCGGCTCGCACAGACTGACAGACATTGCCCGCTCAGCTGCGTCGCGCACGCCGCGCCAGATGAGCGCCCCCCACAGCGCAGGTGCGATTGCATGTTATCGGCGCGCGCGTGCCAAGGTCAGACGGCAGTTCGCTCGCGATTCCGGGCGGCGCGGGCGATCGCCTGAGCTTAGTTCGGTTGTTCAGCATGCGCTTCAGTCCGCGCAGTGCCGCCCCGATTCGTCGCGCCTGGATGCGGAGCGCTGCCGCTAGGTCCGCCAGGGACTGCAGCCGCGAAGTTAGAACCGCGTTTCGCGGGAACTTGGTTACAGAAGTCGGTAACTCATCGGAAATCTTTCTCGGCGCATTCTATGATTACGAAGTTCGCGCGCGCGGGAATTTCCGGTCGGTGACTCGCGCACTGCCAAGGCGATGCCAAATTAATCTGTCCCTCTGTGCTGCGTGGAGGCGCGCTCGCTGGGCTGCGCGGGCGCGATCAGGGAGAGCGTTGAACGCGCTGTGGGCGTAGGAACTTGGCGCGGTAGCCGGTGTCGAAGCGGGGGGCGATCGTTCCGCCTGTTTCTCCGCCTTCGAGCAGCGTCTCCCGTCGGCCAGGGGCCTCCGCGCACGAAGGCCAGAAGTTGGGGACGTGCAAGCCGTCAAACGGCATGGGGCGTGGCGGCGCCCCGGCCCGTGGCCGCCGGACGGCGGGCATTGGCATGGGGCGCGGCCCGGTCAGCGGCGCCGGGGCTTTCGGGCCCCCGCAGGACAGGGCGCCGCCAGGGGGGGGGGGGGGGCAATAATTCGGGGGCGCGCACGGGTTCCAGAGGACTCCACAAATATCCGTGCAAGCTCGCTGCAGGCACCGCCGCGGTAGCCTTACCTAGCGGCGCCCCCCTTGAACGATGCTGCCCCCGGTCTTCGCGACAAGGCCGCAGAGGCGGAACCAGTCCGGCCCCCTTTCGACATGCCCGGAAATGTTCGTCTGGGGGACGAAAAAGCATACCTGGTAATGTTCCTCTAGCGGACGAAGAAAGCTCACCTAGTAGTGTTCCGCTAATGGAGAAAGAACTGCCACTTTGGAAGCCCCCTGGGGGAGGCGCAAGCCACTCTGGCGGAGAAAAAAATCGACGCGCAGGGGTTGCACGGGAAATTTTGGGTTTTGGGCGGCCGAGCGCCACCCCCTGGCCCCGCCATCCTCGCGCGCCGTCGTTGCGGAGGACCAGCGCACCTTGCGGTCCCGCGAGGGCGTGTCTGGCATGCCCGTTCCTCCTCCTCCTCCTCCTCCTCCTCCTCCTCCCTGTCCTCCTGCTCTTCCTCCATATTTCTTGCGCCCCGCTCCCCCCCTCTCCGCGTCGCTTCTATCATCCTCACCACCGACGTTGATGTCCTTTCCTCGTACCCCTCCTCCACCCCTGCTCTGCATTCTCACTGTCGTCGTCTCCCGCGTGGTCAGGGTTGGATGGGAAAGGTTCGCAGCGCCGCGCACTCTCCTTCCGAATCTTTGCAACGGTTTCGCGCCGACGACTGGCTGCTGACGGCCATCCCTGCCCATTGATTTTCGAGGGCCCCCGCATTCCGGTTCAAATCATATCGCACGACGTTCAAGTGCTCTCGGGGTGGCGCCCCCCTCGGACACGCAGTGGCGCAGTCTCCCTGCTGCGCGTGGCGTAGTGGGCTTGGTTTGTTTCGATCGTTGTTGCGAGGCGCGGGTCTGTGTCATATTTTTCTTAGTTTGTCGATGCGGCGCCGTTGTATCGTCGCGCGTCAAGCTGTCGCATGTCACGCGATTGCGCCGTTTCGCACCCGATTGCCCCCATGCCTGCGCGCCGCCCTCATGGAAGCGCTTGGCCGGCTCAGCCAAAGGTGCAGGACGCATGTTAAGCCAGTGTCCTGACATCGGGGTGCTATGGGCTCCACGCTCATGTTTGTTTGGCATAGCTGTCGTAATCGTGGCGTTAGCTTGAGACGGCCATCCCAGCGCCGGGTCGAATGGGATTTCTGGCCCTGTCCAGCGTGGGGTTTCGCGCCACCTTCAGGGCTGATTCCAAGGCCGTCGCTGCTACCCTACAGCATCACAACAGTACGAAGTCTCAGGCGCAGCTGCTTGAAATTACATAAAGGAAGAATATCATCTAGAAGGGCGCCCCCAGCTCCCCCAGACCCGTGCTCCCCCAGAAATGGCTGGTGCGCATTTGTCGGTCGTGCTCGGCATTGGTTGGCCATGCTCGGCATTTGGTGCTCGTGCTTTGCATTGTTTGTCATCGCCTGTTCCTGCTCGGCACAGC
The DNA here is from genome assembly GCA_963575745.1 of Prorocentrum cordatum. NCBI lineage: Eukaryota > Dinophyceae > Prorocentrales > Prorocentraceae > Prorocentrum > Prorocentrum cordatum. The sequence continues at coordinate 344,220 of CAUYUJ010003225.1, forward strand.
TTGGCAATGTGTGGTCGTGCTTGGCGTTCCCTGGAATTGATTGGTCATGCTTGGTATTGCTTGGCAATGAGTGGTCGTCCATGGCACTGCTTGGCATTGTTGGCAATGCTATGCATCGCCTGGCGTTGATTGCCATTTTCGCTGGTTGTGTTTGGCGTTGATCGGCGTTGCGTATTTCGGCTTGGCATCGCTTGGCAATGGGGGGTCCTGCTTGGCATTGCTTGCTCATGATTGGTATCGGTTGGCTTCGCGCGGTCGTACATGGCGTAGTCTGGCATTGGGTGCTCGCGCATGGCATTGCTTGGCCGTGCCTGACATTGGCCGGTCGAACTCGGCGACGCTTAGCTTTGGTTGGTCGCGCTTGGGATTAGGTGCTCCACCCCCGAGGCCTCTCGGATAAGCCTTTAGGGACTCTCGGGGCAAGCAATGCCAAGCAATGGCAAGCACGACCAACCAATCTACAGCAATGCCAAGCACGGGCCACCAGTGGATCACCACTTGGGTGATTGGCCCAATGGAATTCCCTGGGATGGCTGGCCCACAGACAGACATTCCTTGGAGTGGATGGGTTTACCAGCGCACCCCTCCTGGCCATGGGGGGGCGGGAGGAGTCGCAGGAGCGGATGGTCCGAACTGGGCCGCCCCTGGAGTGGAGGGCCCGCCAATGGACTTTCTGGCGCGGTGAATTCTCTGGTGTGGAGATTTCATTAGCGGCCCCCCCTTCGTGTGGCATGTCCACCAGTGCCCTCGCACAACGCTCGGTCTCCTTCCTGCTGCGCTGCTGCACAGGCGCGGTGGCGGGGTTCGCCGCAGGCAGCTTGATGTGCATATATATATATATGAAACTAAAATTATATGCCTATAAATGTATATCGGTGTGTGTGTGTGTGCGTCCGGCCGTCCCCTTCGCAGCACCCTGAAGACTGCCCGATGGCCGAGGGGGAGCTCAGGCCCCGCCCAAGGGCCCATGGGGTCACGCCATCAGCACCGGGGCGCATCAACAGCAAGCACGGCCAACCATTTCTAAGCACGGCCAACCAATGCCAAGCAATGCAAGCACGACCAGCACTTGCCAATCACTAGAAACCACTAGCCATCAACGCTAACCAGTGTCAGGCATGACCAAGCAATGCCCAGCGATGCGAAGCACGACCACTCACCGTCAAACAACGGCAAGTCTGAAGCCTATGTATGTAAATATATAGACACGGCCATGCATGTTCGCACATGCACACGTATAGACTATTCTCGGAGGTCCCCATTGCAGTACCTGAACACGACCCGAAGGCCGAAGGGAAGGCAAGGGCTCTTTCAAAGGCCCATGGGGTCGCAGTCATCAGCCCTGGGGGTGTCTCAACGGCAAGCAACGCCAAACAATGTCAAGCAATGCCAAGCATGACCAACCAATGTCGATCAATGCAAGCACAACCAATCGCCACCAACCAATACAAAGCATGAAACATCAGCGCCAAGCAGAGCCATGCAGGACCAAGCAATGCCAAGCGTTGCCAAGCACGGCTACTCGTCGCCAAACAATGTAGTGCGCTACCAACCAACCCAACGCAATGGAACGCAGGATCGCTCATTGCCGAGCAAGACCGACCAACGTCAATCACGACCGATGCCAAGCACGATCACCCAATGCCAAGCACGAGATATCAATGCCAGTCCCCGACAAGCACGCCCGATCAATGCCACGCACAGCCAAGCAATGCCAAGCACGACCAACCAATACCAAGCAACGCCAGGCACGTGCCACCAGTGGATCACCACGTGGGTGGCTGGCCCACCAGTGGAATTGTCCTGGGGGCCTGGTCCACGTGCGCACACACACGCTCTCTTTCTCTCTCTCCCTCTCTGTCTCTCTCTTTTTTTCCTCTCTCTCTCTCTATATATCTCTCTCTCTCTCTCTCTCTCGCACGCGCACGCGCACACAGACACGCGCGCGCGCACGCACACACACACACCAACATCACGCCACCACCACCACCATCACCACCATCATCACCACCACCGCCACCAAGCACTCGCGCACGCGCGCAAGCCTTGAGTGGAGGGTCTACAATTGAGCGCCCTTGGAGTGGACGGCTGTGGGCGAACCAGACAATGGAGGGGCCAGCAATGGGCCACCCTCGGGGTGGACGGACACCGTCAGTGGACCACCCCTGGGCAGCTGACTTACCAATGGAGTTCCCCTGGGGTGACTGGCCCACCAGCGGACTTCCCCCCACCCAACAAAAAAGCGCGCGCGGCGCTAAGGTGAGAATCGAATGTTGCAGAGAACGCGCGCGGCGCTACAACGAGAAGCCGATATTTAACAAAAAAATGCTCCCCAGACCGCCGCCCCAGAATCCCCCGCCCTCCTTTGTGAAATGGCTTGTGCCGAGTGGCTGTTGTTGGCCACTCCGAGCATTGGCGCTGATCTTTGTCCTTCAGTAGGGTTGCATCCTCGCTCGCAGCGTAAAGTGTCCTTGACAGGTATCCAGCCTCAGAGGTTTAACTAATGGCAGGCTGCGACCGCGAATGGTCGCGGGCGCGCTGGCGTCAAAGAGCGTCTTCATCAGCGTGCGCGGCGGCGAGCGCTGTCCTGCATTGTGCACCGCTGTAGCGGCTCGAACCGTCGTCGGCATGGGGCCTGCATGCTGGGTCGACCGCCATTTTTTGACGGGTGCCCAGGGTCTCCCAGCAGCGCCTGCTTCCTTCGTTTAGCCCAGGGATAATAACATATTGCCCCGCAGATGCAAATGGCGCTTCGGCGGGTGGCCCCGCGTGGGCCACAAAGTTGCAGCCGGCGCCGCTGGCGAGCTTGCACCTCCGGATGACTTCTTGTCCTTTTCGCGGAAATCAGAGCACTGGCATCCGATAATATTCGGAGCTGCCCCCGTTGCCTTTGATGCAGTCTAGCGCGCTGTGTCGACTTCATCAGGCTGCGAAGAGTGGGTCCTGGATGAGCCTTCCAATGGTGGCACCCAGCCTGCCCCCCTATGGAGCCTGCCGGGCGCGGCGCCGCGAAGGGCTGCGGGTTCCTTCGGCTCGGGCGCGCTGCCGCTTTGGAACACTGATGCCACGGCAGCCGCTGCTGGCCCACTGGAGCGCCGTCTGCGGGCAGGTTTCCCCGCGGCTCTGTGTGATGCATTACTTCCAAGGTCGGCCTCTGCTGAGCCGGTTATTTTATTTTGCCTGGGTGGCGCCGAAGCTGGCGACCTTGCTTTTGGGGAGCTTGGCGATCGAGACAGATCAACTTCCTTCTCGCTGAGCTTCTTTTTCGGGGGCTCCAAGGTCTTGATCGGTTTCTCAGCGGGTGCCCCCGCGCTCGAAGATGCGGGAAGTTTCCCCGCATCGCGGGGCGATTGTCTGTCTCGCGGATGCTTGTGCGTCGGCTTGTAGAGCACCGCGTCCTTAATATTAGCCCCGCTTCTACAATCCAACTCGTGCCGTCCAGCACGCAATTTGCGGACAACCTGGCAGGGCATGCAACCGATTCCCCCGCCAGTGCACGCATCTGTCGCACCTGGTGCAATGTCCATGCCCTCCAGTATCTTGGCAAGGATGTCAATTTCTGCATCCGTTGAATCGCTGCTGTCGGTCTCGTAGGAATACTCCGAATCAGAAACAGGATCAGAAAGGCCTACTGCCGGAGCAAGACAGGATTGCCACCCTCTTGGTCGACCCTCGAATTACCAGCAACTTCGCGCGAGGAAGAAGCGGCTTGCCCCGAAGATGACGCCGCGGGCATCGCTCCACGATATCCGCGATTGAATCGCCTGAGGCGGTGATATTCATCGAGGTTCTTCCACTGTTGCTCAGCGCGTTTTACTTCATTTTCAATGAGCGGCTGGTAATCATCTTCGGCCAAGCACATTTCACGAGGATTGCGGGTCGAATCTATCCTGCGCCCCAGGCAGCCCCCATGGGGCCAGGTCCACGGAGTCTCCTAAGTTAGGGCTCCTTGAAGGGCGCCCCATCGGACATTCTAGTCTGTTGGCCGCAAAACGTTCGCAGCCGCAGACCTGTCCTCGATGCTCTTCTCGACCCTTAGTGATGGCCCTTCTTGCGTCCCGCTTCTCCAGCGCGGGGGCCGATAACGTGCCGCGACCTCTGCTGGCGCGGATGATTTTGCCGCGATCATCCCGCGCCACCTGGTGCAATGAATACCCATGGCGGATGGCGCGTTCGCCATGGCCCTGGCCGAGCCAACGCTGCATGTCTGCCGCTGAAACATGCTGGCGGGCAAGCCCGTGGTCTTCGCAGCTGACAGGTCGACGCGGGCGCGGGCCTTCGGGCTCGCCTGGGCGATCGTCGTCCTGAGGCGGGTTTCCCCGCGAACGTTCCCTTCTGGGTGGAGCTCTTAGAATCCTCCGACCAGGCGTTCGCGGGCGCTGTGCGCCGACGGACCGCGCGCAGATCCCTGCGTAATTGACTCGGATTGCTCACATCTTCTCATTCTTCATCGCAATCATCGGCTCGATATACTCGCCCCCGAGCCGGGCGGCTCGAAGACCAGCCGCGCAGTGCGAACGAGAAGTGGGGGCCTTCATTGCGTCCGAGCTCATATTGGACACGCTCGGAGAGGTCGCCAGCATCGCGCGGGTTACCCCGCAAAGGATCGTCGCCGCGTGGTTCCCCGTGCGCAGGGTCCCCAATGACCTGCGGCCAGAGCACCAGTTGGAGCCCCTCCTCCGCAGCTGGCATCGTCGCGCCAGGAGTCCGCCAGTTGCCCCGCCATTCCGCGATCCGAATCGGCGGGCACGTCGCAACCCTCGACGAACTCAATCTGCGCAGGTTGCCTCGCGATAGGAATGCCCGCACAGTCCGCCAATGTGATCTCGTCGCGGCCAACGCGCATCTCCACGAAGAGCTCAACGGCATATCTCTCAAGGGACACGCTGGCGCGTAGGCCGCGAAGTGGACGGCGGCAGCGGGGTTGCCGTCGGTTTCGGCGAGAGGCGTCTCCCATTCGACATGCTGTATATCGGAATCGGTTTGAGTCACATGTATTGACGGACGCCCGCCTCTCCCGTCGCCTCGGGGGCACTCGCGACGAAAATGTTGTGTGCTATGGCAGATTTCACATTCCATGGTTTTACCGTTGGCGTATTTCGTTCACCCCGGCGCCCCTTGCCTGTTCCTGAGGTGTGCCTGCGGCCTCTGCCTGTCCCCGGGAACATCTCCTCGTATTGCGGTCCCGTAAGGGATGCCAAAAATGCCAGCGTACCTCTGCCATGTAAACTCAGTCGTTTGCCTTCACCCTTACCTCTGCCCTTTCCTTTTTACCTAGACGCCCGTCGGACCGCGCGTCGTGCTGCGCGAACTGGTTTCTTCATAAAGCGTCTACATCGGCGTTTGTGTTTCTGGCATCCTAGGAATATCCACTGCGCCTGCTGCTCGTCAGGAGTCCAGGGTACCAGTCCCCTCATCCGATGAGGCGTCGGCGGCAGTGCCAGAGTCAAATCCGGACTCTGCGCTTTGCCCCGCGGGGCCTACAAGGGCAATGGCTTGGGCGGGGGCCGCCGTTGCTGACGGTCCCTGATAGCGAGCCCAGGCGTCTTGCGACCCCATGGGCTGGCCACCCTGTTGGTTTAGCGATGTGGTGGCCTCAGTTGGTTGTGGATCGCCATTCCAGGCGCTGTTAGCAGGTTGCCCTGCATTGATGATCTAGCAGAGAGTCAAGCTTCTGCTGAGTCCTTGGGATTGGGTGATTTAATGGCTGTCTTAGATGCCGCGCACGTGACGTGCCAACACCCAGAGCTCTGAACAATTTAACTGTGAGAATCTGGAAGGTGGGAATGTGGAAGCCTGCGGTCTCGGCCTCAAAGCGTGCTCTCTCAAACCGGGCTAACGCCTGGTCGATCCGCCCCCCCGCGTGGGCGCGGAAGTCAGTCAGAGCCGTTCCCGAATTAAGTTGGCGTTCCTCCTCTAGATTTTCAAACTTCGCGCTGAGGAGGAACATGATGTAGGTGGCACCATCGGTGTGGCGACCACCAATATTCACGCCGAAGTTAACGAGTGCGGGGGGGACTCTCATGGCTATGGTCCTTACAGCGTCTCCCAGACCGCGATGTAGTGCCGCGGCCTGTTGGGGGGGGGCCACGGGGCCTGTGGCCACATTGGTACAGGCGTGTACCACGCGAGCAAATTCGCGGAAGCGTGCGTCGCCGGGAGGGCCCCAGTGGGGGCCGGCGGCGCGCGCGTCGTCTCCGCCACGCTGCGCGCGCCCAAACTCGCATCCGATAGCGACCCATAGGAAGCCAAATACGGTAATACCGATCCAATGGCCACTCAGGTCGTGGTCGGATGTGCGTGGCCGCGGGTTGCGATGCGACGTCGTCGTTCGCCTGCGTGGGGGCGGGGGCGGCACAGTATCGCATCGTATGCCATGCATCTTGTCTTCAAGAAAACTTTCAAACTGGAGTGGGAGGCTGGACTTCACGAGTGTAGTAGCGCAGAGAGGTAGGACTCATGCGAGAGACCGCCGCTTGAACGGAAGTACCACTGCAAGTGTCCTTGCGGTCGTGCGTAGATATGTACAATCCTCCGCGCAGACCCACTGCGCCCTGATCATCCACCATGTCAGTAGTCCACCAGATAGTGCCGTGGATGGTGAGGAGCAGAGCTAGAGCCGACCACCGTAGGCCAGCTCCGCGACCAAGTTTGAAGGGGGTTGGGAGGCCCAACCATACGCTTCGCCTAAGGCGAAGCCCATATCCAGCTCTGCTGTACCGTAGTAGCGATAGTCCCAGAAGTAGGAGATCGTCGCGGGAACGACGGGCCATGTCAAGCGTATATGTTTCGGTCTCAATGGCGAGTCGCGTGCCTCGCGACGAAGCGCAATCATATCTTGGCGGCCGGCCGCTCGAGCACAAACGGCCGCGGACAAACGCTCGCCGTGTCTCGCCTTTGCCCCGGCCCCCTTTAGAGCGCGGCGCCCACCTCCCCCTGAAACAGCACAGCGAAAATGCAGCCACCGCGCGGCTGCACTGCCCCCCCCCTGCTCGCCTGCAGCCGGCGCCGCTCTCGACGGGGGCCGTCCTTTGCCAGACAGCGGCGAAACGATCCCCGACCAGGCTCTCTGGAGCAGGGCCGCAAGCCTTTGGGTCTGGCCGAAGCGCGGAAGCCTGGGAGAGGAGCACTTGCAGGGCAGCGAAGGGTTGCAACATAAACTCCACCAGGAACCGCGCCCACCGCCAGGGAGGGAACTCCGCTGGACGCCCAGTGAGCAGCAACAGTAGCACCCCTGACGAGGCGGGGGCGAGGGCCAGGACAGCCTCCGAGAGCTGCCGTCCGCACTTCTTGCCCCCCCCCCCCAGACGGGCGATGTCCTCATATATTCACCGCGAGGTCCCTGGACGTCCGACCGCGTCCCCAGGGCCCGCTTCTCATCTACAGCCCCAGGACCTGGCGAAGGCCCCAGGAGGCCGAGCACGGCCAAAAACTTCCCGTCCAGATTTTTGTTACGACGCGAGCATGCCTGGGCCTGGCCCCCCCCCATCCCCCCCCCCCACCCCCCCGCGCCATCCCCGCGCGCGCTCTGTGGCCATTTTGGCTCAAGCCATTTTGGCTCAAGGCTGCGCCAAGTACTCGTGCCCTCTCGAGCGCCGCCCTTCGGCGGCGAACTCAGGGACCTACTCCACGCCCTCAGCTCCCATGGCCAAGGGCGATGCCTCTGGACAGCGTTGGACCTGTGCGAAGTGCGAATGCAAGCGAAACCTGGGCGACTGGCGGAGATGCAAACACTGCCGTTCGCCGCATTCCACCTCAGGGGCCCCAGAGGAAAGTGAGGACGCTGGGGCGGGCTGGAACGAAGGTTGGTGGGGCTGGGAGTCCTACGGTACGAGCAACACGCTGACTCCTCGGCTCCGATGGGTCTTCCTGCTCGTCCTGGGCCCCAATGTCATGCCCCTGGCACGTTCGCCCCACCGACCATCCAGCCCGGCGCCGAGCTCGAGGATATCCAGGCCACCATCGACACGCTCACCAAGGTTGGGGATCGCGTTGGGGCAGCATCCCACAGCAAGATCCTGGAGCAGCGGAAGGCGAACCTCGCCTCAGTGGGTAAACAACTTCCTCTCCAGCAGCGCGTCAACACAGCTTTCCAGTCAGTGCGCACCTTGGAAGGCAAACTGGAGGAGGCAGTGGCGCACTTTCAACGATTGGAGACTCTGCTGGCTGAACAAAAGGACTGGGTGGTGGCCGCAGAGACGGAGCACACCCAGTTGGTCCGTGCACTGCATGCCAACACTTGTGGGCCGCCCAATCCTACCCCGCCAGCTCCTGCCGCGAGTGTGGCCACCATCTCGATCGACGACATTTTGGAAGGCAAGTCGGATCCACCTATTTCAGTGGGAAGCTTCGGCCAGCTCGACGACGGCATCTACGAGTTGGACCAGCCTACGCGCGACGAAGCAAAGCAGAGGATGGAGAAGTTGCAGGCAGATATCAAGGCGGCCATCGGAGTGCTCTTCGGGGACGCATCGGAAAAGATCAAGGCGGCGAAAGAGGAACACCAAGCCCTTCTCGGCCGTCTACGGAAGAAGAAGCGGAAGGTCGATGGAGCGGACGCCGATGCAGATCCTACTGCAACAGCCGTTCCTCCAGCGCCGGCCATGCCTGAAGGCACAATGCCCCCTTCTGAGCCCGTGCAGCCTGTGCCGGGCGCCCCTGCCTCTGCTTCCTCCTCAGGTGGCCCTGCGCCTTCCTCAGCGGAGGAGTCGACGCGTCGGGCCACCCGCGTGGCAGCGGCCACTATTTTGCAGCAAGGGGGACCCCCCCCCCCGGGAGGCACTACCGCAGCTTGAGGGGGGGTCTTCTCCACGCCGAACTTTCACATTCTAGCCAGCCCGCCATTTCCCAATTTTGGCCCAGGCTCACCTGGGCGAAACTACGCGCTCGGCGGGCCCTTAACTTTTTGCCCCCTGCCCAGGCCCAGGCCCAGGAGCCCCAGGCCCAGCCTCCCTCTTCCTCGCCTCCGACGACCCCCCCCCCCGACCCAGGAAGGTAGGTCCGATCTCGCCCTGATTTTGTTGCCGCCAACGTCTCAGGGCGGGGGTCTGGCCAAAAGTTTGCACTTAATACCTCCGCGCATGTAGCGTGCATGCAGGGGCATAACCTTCTGGCAGGGGAGCGGTTGGAGCAAGCGAGCGCCTGGTCTTCTCGTAACAAGTGGCGTGCCATATGGGGCCCAGCGGCTCCAGGTGACGGTTCGGGGTCAAAGGGAGGTGTCGCTATATTCGTCCGAGACTTCCTGGGCTCGCACCACGGTATCGCCTCGCCGCCTCCGTCTCGGGTCATTTCAGGGGGCGTGGGGATTTCTTGTGGTATTGTTTGATTTTCGGTGACGTCAATTTATCTTCGGGATGGTTCTGTCATCGACCAGTACAATCAGCCGCTGTTGTCGGACGCAGGTCAGGCCTCTACGGGCTCCTGCCTCCCTTGGCTTATTGGTGGAGATTTCAATCTCCCCCCGATTGGTTTACACGAGTATGGTTATCCTAAGCAGTGCGATGGTGGAGTAATTCTCTATCCCGCATGTTCTGGGACGTGTCAAGCAACGGGAAGGATGAGGATGAACGGAAATTTTGTGGCGAGCCCTGGCCTTAGCTCTGCCATCCAATCCCTGGAACGCGTGTCGGATGGAGATCTCTCACCGCACTGGCCAGTGCAAACCACGCTGTTCCCGCAGCACGGGCAGCTCCGTGCGATGACGCTCGCTCGGCCGCAGCGCATCCCAGCCGTTCGTCAGATCGGGCCGCGTGGCCCCCCGCCCGACTACCAGCCAGCCAAGGACATGCTGCAGGATGCTCTCTTGGCCGCTCGGGCTGGCAAGGCAAGGGGGGGGGGGGGATCGCAGGCTCTCCTAGTTCCTATCGTGCTAGGGCGGACTCGGCGGAAGCTGAAGTTGCGGAGTTGGCGGGGGTTGAACTCAGGCCCCCTGGGGCCCGTGGGTCCGCCCCCGGCATTGTCTGGCAACATGCTTACCTTCGCGATGTGAAACCCCCTCGCCAGCCCGAGTTGGTTTCCGTCAGGTGGCTTTGGAAAGCCATCCTGATGCTTGAGGCCAGTATCCAACACCCTCTTCTGGCTGGCCTCTCCGATGCTATGTCTCACGGGTTCGCTGTGCAGCCGACCATAGCCAAGCACCGAGGCGAGCGACGTCACCTTTTCCACCGTGCCCACGACCTGTGCTACTCCTCGTCGCTCCACCCCTGGCCTGAGGGCCTCGGTTGCAGGATCTGTGAATCTCGGGGTCTTGTCAGGGATGCCCTGCAGCAGGCTGAGCAGGTTGCCCGTCATTCTGCCTCTCAAGCTTGGAGGACGTGGCTCCTCAAGGGCATCGACAGCGGCGGTCGTCACGTCCATTTGGCCACCAAGGCCCCTGCTCCGCGGCAGCCATGTACCGTCTTGGCGGCGGGAAGTAGAATTGTTAGTGCTCCTCAGAGTCTGGTGGCTGCTGAGGCCCTTAGGTACAAATCCTTCTGGCGGGCTTCGCCCGCGCCGCCGACCCCGTCGACGGATCTCGCGCCTGCCCCCGATCTTCCTCGCTTTGAGCTGGACGTGGTTCGGAAAATATGCCTCCGACAGAAGGGGAGGTCAGCTAACCACGTCTTCCGGCGTGTGCATCTCGGCTCTCGTCATCCACCGGTAGAGTAAGTCGTAAGGCCGGGAGTCCAGCGCTCGCACAATCAGTACTGGCCTCAGGAGGGGGAAGTAGTGTGGTGCCAGGCAGAGCCACAGGGCTTTGGAGATCCAGGAGCCTGGTTGCCCATTAGCTCTGTGGTCTAATAACATGCTCTGAGCGAGGCACTGCGCCTGGTCGCCATTGACGGAGGTTCTTCCTTCGGGGGCGGGCATGGTTCCCCTGCCTGCGCCCTCCTCGTCCCGCTGTCTGGCGTCTAGCGTGCGGATGAGTCTGTCCAGGTGTTCTTCTCTCGTGCTGCCTGGTGGTAGTCTGCCCTGGGGGATAGCAACATTCGCTCGATTGAGCAGTTGTCGTATGTCCGCGTGCCGGGGGGTGGTTGTGCTCGCAGCTTCCGCAGCCGTGGCCTCTGTTCCGAGCCGTGCCCTTCCTACCTGCGTAGGCCATTGGTTCCTTGGATTCGTCCTCTGCTCGGCCCTGGCCTGCTCCGCTCGCACCCTCGCCCCCGCTTCTACTGCCTGCCGATCCCCTGACAGGATGGCTGTCTGAAGGAAGCCGCTCGCGTCTAGTTGCTCCATCATCCACTCCCGAAGCCGTGGCGCAATGTAGCTGCCCGCTTCGGGTGCCTCAAGCGTGGATCCAGTGGCCCTGGAGGATGTGTCTGCCTCTGACGCAGGGACTACCTGGGCGTCCCTGTATGAGAGGACGTCTCGCGCTCTCCACCATGTGGCTGCCTGGTTGATGATAGTAGTATTGATATTGATGGACCTAAACGCCTGCTCGAGCACGATGCGGCCCCTGTCTGTGGCGGCGCCCCATATGAAGGGGACCAGGATCCGGCTCCACCGCGTGCCTGGGGTGACGGAGTTACGCTTCTCGCTGAGACCGCTCAGCGGGGGAGAGGCCTTGCACGGGATCGGGGGGAGGTCTGTAGAGGGCTGTTCCTCTGCCTCCATCTCCGCTGGTGGAGCTTCTTCCGCCGTGCCAGGGGTCGTCCACGTCCATGGGGGCGTATCCGCCACTGGTTCGCTCCGCGTGTTCGTGGCCACGGATGCCACTGTCTGAATCTAGGCGTCGGATGACGGCGTCTGCAACGAGGTTTCCCAAGGGGGGTCCTTGCCCCATTTGGGCATGTAGTGGGCGCCAGTCGGTGCGTGCTGCAGCCTGTAGCGCTCCTCTCATAACCTCAGCTGCCTGGGCGTGTGGGCTGTCTCTGGTGTGCCACCGGCGTCTGCTGAGGTCCACGTCGTTTCGTGTGTCGCTTATTGCTCGGTCCAGGTGGTCAACGCCGATGGTGGTGTTTAGCCAGCGCAGATCGTCCAGGTCTACCACAGTGTTCGGTCCTATCGTGATCGTCGCGGTTGGCCTGCTCATTGGGGGACCCCTCCAGAGCGGTGGTGGGTGCGCGTTCGGGTCTTCGTGATAAAGCTGCTGCGGGAACCAACCGTCCAATCGTCCCTCTGGGCAAGTCCTTAGGACGCGGCGTATTTGTTGGCAGGCATTAAGGGCCCAGGAGTCTGGCGCGGAGCAAAGTATGGCAAGGGAGGCCACTGCTGTGCGCAGTTGCCACTCGCCTCCAAGGTCCGCCCTGTCGATGGAGCCGTCGTTGGCCCAGATCTCAGCCAACCCGGAGGCATGGGCCACCATGTGTCCCCAGGCTCCCAGGAGTTCGCCCACGAGCCAGGCCGGGGTGAAATCAGTGGGGCCCGGTTGAGCTGGGGAGTAGAGGTGCTCTGCGATTGGGGCACACCGCATGCCTGCCCTGACCAGCTGTAGTAGCAAGGTGCTATCAAGAAGGTCGAATGCGTGCCTGTTGAGTGGCTGTTCCGTGTCGGCGCTGGGGTGAACCTGGTGGGGGTCGCCCGATTGCCGCTCGCCCCCGTTATAGCTCCACGGGTTGGCCAACCTCTGGCAGGTGATGCAGTGTCGGCCCGTAGGGTCTCGAAGCATCCACGACCCGCAGAAGTCGCACCGTTGAGTCGGGCAAGAGAAGCCCTGTAGCAGCAGGCGGTGCGCTGTGGGGGACCAGGGCCATGCGTTGTCATTTCTGTCGCCACCTTGGATCGCTACCCCAGGGATGCCCATTGAGCTGGCCGTTGCTCCTGTTAGGGCTGGCTCTGCCCATGGTACTGGGCCTCTACCTGCTTGTCGTCTCGAGTGCACATCGTCACCAACCCGCTCGAGATTACTCCTTCCTGATGGCCCACTGTCTGACATCCCCGTGGTCCGGAAAGTGAACTATGTTTTGCCTGCGCTCATGGATTAGGACTCTATGTGCGTACGCCCTGGATTCGTCGTCCATGGGGTCCTGGGTGCCGTCTGGTCGGTGAGGGCCGCTACTGTGCGAGGGCACAGCGTCACCGGGGGACCTGGTGGGCGAGAGCATGCTGTCTGTGTCGTATCCATTCGGAAGTTCCATATCTATGTCGCAGTGGCGTGCTGCAGTCGCCATGGCGGCGTACTGGAGACGCGCTCGTTGCCTTTCCGCCACGGAGGGATCGTCTGCGTCCAGTCTTTCCCTCCTTATACTGGGGTCATGGGTGATACTCGCGAAGCGGAAGGCTAGCACTTGCGTCGGGTCTGGTTGCGCACCCCCGAGGCGTCCTTCGTGGTCTCCTCCCGCGACTGACCAAGACTAGCCAGGAGAGGTCCAAGATGGCGAGGGATGGTGCCGAGGTGGCTCGTTGCGATCCGAGCCCAGGGAGGAGTGCTTCGTTTGGAACCGCTCACAGGGGGCTGCCTACCCGTATGCCTGGATGACCAGGGCGGTGCCCCCTCCACGCGCGGTGAGTGAGGAGCTCCCGGTTCCTGGTTTCACGCGGTGTTCTCGGCGCCCCTCGATCGGGAATTTCACGCCAGGGGCCATCGATACGCGCTAGGTGGCGACGGAGGGCATTCATGGCGCCCCCCCTGCCAGTGACCCTAGCGTCAGCAACGCGCGGCCCACGCATGGGACCGTCAGCCTCCCGGCTGGCTGCCCAGTCTGCGTTCGTGTGCCCAGTGGCGTCCATCCATCCATCGAGCGTGCAGGTCGGTTGCGTACTGTCCCCTATCTTTATGGGCCTGGCTGGTGTCATCCTCGGCGTCCGAGGGGGGCGCCCTGGTTTTCCCCCCGCAGTTCCTCCTCCAGGACTAGGTCAGGAGAGGGGTAGGGGAGTGGGACGGGCGTAACGGGCGTTCTGGGAGCCGCGCGCCTCAACACGAATGGAGAACCGCTGGCAGTCCTGAGGAGGGGTCCCCGGTCAAGTCCTTGGGACGGGTCTTCGCAGCCGTGGCCACTACCGCCCAGAAGGCCGTCTGGATGCTCTAGCCCAGGGGGTGAGTCGGGAGAGGAGTGGATGGGAGGGGGGCGGGTAGGCGAGGAAAGGGAGACGCAGGGCGATCCCGCGACGACGATCGGAGGTCCGATGTGACCGATCAGATCGACCAGGGAGCCTGTCACGCCGGCGGGGTCTGCGGAGACCCTGCTGGCATCGGGTGTGCGGAGTCGGCCCGCAGACAACGCCGTCGTCGTTGCCAAGGAAGGTCGGTCGCGGTCGGTCGCTTCAACGTTATCAGCAGCGGGACGTGCCGCTCTGTAACCCCTGTCGCCCAACCCAACTGTCTCCTGCTCGCTTCTTCCTGGCTGAAGGCCTGTCCCGTCGGTGAGGTTAGCGGCGTGGGAGCTGGGCGCTGCTGCTGTAGCGGTGTCCATGTCTCCAGGGAGGGGAGCGGCGGTGTCATGGCGGCAGCCAAATGATCCGCTTGCACCGCTGGCTGCGCCAGCCGCGCGGCCCTCGAAGTGTCGCCTCTGGGACGGCCCCGTTGTGGAGCCAGTCTCCTCCACGACTACGTCGGCGGGGTCGGTCGGTCGCCCGCGGCTGGCTCGGGGATCCACCTGGTGGGGGAGGCCCTGAGTGGGTTCACCAGGGATGGCAGGGGGGTCGGTCTCGTCGCCACTCGTGGTTACAGCTTCTGCGGCGCTCTCGGCGTCCACTGGCGCTGTCTCTGGTTCTCGAGCTGAAGGCTCGTCCCTTCTGTGATTGTCCGATGCGCCTTGGAGCCTCGAGCTGAAGGCTCGTCCCGCATGAGAATCCCGAGCTGAAGGCTCGTCCCGTCTTCGACTGTCCGACTGGGGGGCGGGTGGCGGACGGGAGTCCTCGGGATTGCGGGAGTGACCAGGGAGTTGGCTGGTCGCCGCGTCGCCGTCGGCGTCCACCTGTCCGTTTGAAGCATCCCGAGCTGCAGACTCACCCAAACCTGCTGTCTCGCACGGCGCTCCACGGGCTGAAGGCCCATCTTCTGCGTGTACCACGCTGCCGCATCCAGGGAGGGCGGCGGGCGCAAGGCGAAAGCCGTCTAGACGTCGGCTCACGTCCGCGGGGGGAGTCGGCTGCACGACTGGGACGCCAGCCTCCACGGTTAGAAGATTGGCCCCTTCGCAGCTGAAGGCTGCTTCTCTCGGCATTGAAGCGCCCAAGGGGGGGGCGCTCGGCGGAGTGGAGGCGCAAGCCCATAGGATGCGGATCGGGGACATGGGCAGGCGACTGTCCGCCCCCCCCTCCTTTCGTAACCGCGGTCACCCCCTTGGGTGGCCTCAACCCTAGGCCACCCTCTGGCGGTCGCTCCTGCGCGGCCAGAATGGGCCTGGGTCTCTCGGGGGATGCTCTTCATCGGGAACGGGGCGATCTCCGAGAGCGCCTCTCTGGCGGGAACTCCTGCGCGGCCAGACTGGGGCTGAGTCCGTCGGGGGATGCATTTGATCAGGGGCGGGGCCAGAGCCCCCCGTGGTCCTGGCACCGCCGTGGGCGATCCAGTTCTGCCCTTCACCGCCAGGAGAGAAGGAAATTGGACGCCCCGCCAGGGGCAGAGGAAGTGTCGGGGTAAGGGAGGGAAACAAGTCCGGCGGGAAGGAGTCATTATTGTCATTGTCAAACCCAGGGAAGCGACTGAAGGTCGCAATATCAGTGTGTCTCGCGGCGCTAACCGAGGCACCCCCTCCTCCCGTCTGGCTGAAGGCCGATGGTTCTCGTGTGTATGCAAAGTCGACGGGAATGATCAAGGGGGTCCGCGGACGCGTTCGGACCGCCCGTGCTCGGAGGGTCCCAGGGAGCGAGGGCGACGGCTGCCCTGGCGGGATGGTGTCCTGTGATCCTGGGTGAGGATGTCTTGAACCAGCCAGTCCGTGGGCCCCCTGGCCGTCGACTGGGCTTGCACCGTCGCCCGCGGAGTTCCCAGGAATCCTAGATCCGTCGTCGATCAGGTTCCCATCCATGCTAAGCCTGACCTGCAGGCTGGCTGCCGCGCCGCGCCGCAAGGGCGAAACCCAGGGAGTCTGATATGGCCGGAGCGCGGCCCGGGGGGCAGCGCGCGGCCCGCAAACTCCTAGGGGATGACCCCTTGAGCTGGGAGACCCGGCCGAGGAGCCAGGTCCCAGAGACGGCTTGAGCCAAGGCTACGGAGTGGTGGGGATACGCCAACAATAACAGCAACAGCAATACAAACAGCAGCAGCAGCAACAACAGCAGCAACAACACCAACAACAACAATAACAACACCATAAAAGAAAACACCACCACCAACAACAACCACAACAACAACACCACCATTAACAACAGCAAAAACGATACTAAGAATAATACTAATAATAACAACAACAACAACAACAACAACAACAGTAATAAACATAAGAAGAAGACAAATCATAATAATGCGAATACAAATAACACGAATACTAACAATAAAAATAAATGGCAATCCGCACCGCGAACCCCACTTCAGCCACGCGCCCAGGGACAGTGCATGACCGTTCGGCCCCCTCACTCCAACATGTCCACCGCCTGGGGAACCGACGCCCTGCGACCTCAGGAGGCCCTGGATGCGGATATGAAAGAGCGTGCTCTACCGCTGCTGGCGGAAAACCGGGGGGGGTCACTACCGGTTCGAACCCCTCCCCCCCCCTCCCCCCCCTCCGGAAAACCGGGGGGGGTCACTACCGGTTCGAACCCCTCCCCCCCCCCCAGTTCATCATGAAAAGGGGGGGGTCACTACCGGTTCGACCCCCCCCCCCTCCCCCTCGAAAACCGAGGGGGGGTGCGGACAGTGGTGGGGACGGTGGTGGTGGGGACAGTGGTGAGGGGACAGCGGGACGGTGGTGGGGACAGTGGGACAGTGGTGGGGACGGTAGTGGTGGGGACAATGGTGAGGACAATGGTGGGAACAGTGGGACAGTGGTGGGGACGGTGGTGGTGGGGACAGTGGTGTGGGGACGTTGGGAATGTGGTGGAAACAGTAAGACAGTGGAGGGTACAGTGGTGGTGGGGACAGTGGTGAAGGCGATGGCGAGGACGGCGGTGGGACAATGGGACAGAGGTACAGTGGGGACAGTGGTGGGGACAGTGGTGGGACAGTGGGACAGCTCAGTGGGACAGCGGACGAGTCAGTGGGACAGTGGGGCTAGTCGGGCAATGGTTGGGGCCGTGGAGAAAGTTGGGAGAGTGGAGCCGTGGTGGGAACATTGGTGGGGACAGTGGGGACAGTGCGACAGTGGTGGTGGCACTGGTGGGGACAGTAGGGGCGGTGGTGGAACCAGTGGGGACAGTGGTGGTGAGTGGTGCTGGGGACAACAATGGGGGATGTGGTGAGGACGGTGGTGGGGACCGGGAGTCGTTTGCTGGCGGTGAGAGGGGGGGGTGGGGAGGGGTTCGAACCGGTAACCCCATGCCCACGATAATAATGTACCCGCCCCCCCCCTCAAGTCGTTAGAGTTTTTTATCGTCGACCAATAAGAGTTTGGTCGGGGGCGCGGGGGCGCGGAGGCCGAACTTCATTATCACTGGGAAAGTTCGCCATCGAGGTTACTTCCTTCTCATGTTGAGATAACAGCATCAAGCGAAGCGAACACGTTTTTTCATGATGCCTCAAGCGAAACCAATAATTTCGGGATGCAGGCTCAAACGAAATGATCAATGTTTCTTTCTCTTCCTCCCCGTGGCCCCTGAACTTGTTTATCGCTGTGCTTTATTATCCAAGGAGACCGAGGCAGATGAGCTACCCTACACGATCATATGAAACTTTTAATGTTCATTAAGCGCTTACAAATTAAATCTAATAAGTTTTGAACTTTTAATTTTTGCTATCTCCTTCTCCTCTCCTCCTCTTGCTGTTTCTCCTCTTCCTCCTCCTCCTCCTCTTCCTCCTCTACCTCCTCTTCTCTTTCTATATTTCTGTGTATCTCTCTATCTTTCTTATCCTCCCCCTGCCCCGCTGAACTTGTTTATCGCTGGAGTTCACTATACATGGAACTCGTTATTGGGGCCGACGCAAGCGTCAATTCATTTCTATATCAAATAATAATAAACTCATAGAGATCTATAAGGAATCCATAGGAATCCAAAGAAACCCAAAGGAATCGATCGAACTCTATAAGTATTCATATAGAAATCTATAGGGATGTAGAAACATCCATAGGGATGTCGTGGAGGATGTCTCAACCGAGACGAATCATTGTTGAGGATGTCTCATAGAGGACCAAAGACCAAGGATTCTCAAGATATCTTTGGCTTTTTGATATCTTTTGATTTTTCCTCTTGATATCTCTTTATGCTGGCTCTGGCGGGCAACTTAGATTATCCCCACGAAAACCCCGAACTTTATTATCCCTTAGGGTTTATTATCGGGGGCATGGGGTTAGTGACCGCCCCCTCCGGTTTTCGAGGGGGGGGGGTCGAACCGGTAGTGACCCCCCCCAGTTTTCGAGGGGGAGGGGGGGGGGAGGGGAGGGGTTAGGGGTTAGGGGAGGGGGGGGGGTTTGCCGGGGGAGGGGGGGGAGGTTCTAGCAGGGGGGGAAGGGGGGGGGGATTTTCGGAGGGAGGGGGGACCCCCGGGTTCCAGAGGAAAAGGGCGGCCATTTTCCACAGTAAAGCGGCGGTGGATCACGCTCTCTCGGATATCTCTTAGCCCCACCGTGCAACAACTATGTCCGTATCCACCGCCTCCCAGGGTTCTGGGAGATCGACTCCCCAAGAGGCAGATTAAATTCCAACCGCGGAGTGAGGGAGGAGGATAAACAAGTCGCACGGATTGATCAGCCTTTCTCGCAGACTTCGGCGAGAGTTAATGCACATCTCGCGTTGCACTGTTCAATGGCAGAGAGGCTGCGCTGTGAGGCCGCTCTGTGAGGCTCAGACTGCTGGGGAGGCGGGAAGGCGCGAGGGGAACCAGCAGGGGCAATGAGGAGACAAGGGTTGATCAGCCACGATGGTCACGATGGGCTCCAGAAGTGTTGCTGGTCGGGGACGTCGCTCTTGAACCCCTGGAAGCCTCCGGGGAGCTCTGGAGGCCTCCGCGGGGACCTCTTGGGGATTTCTGGGGTCCTCTGCTGGATACCTCGGTACCTCGGCAGGCCCCCCGACACCCTGGCCACCCCCTCAACACCGCATGCGACTTCTCGGGCCGCACCAGGGGCGGGGAGACGCGGTGTCCTCCCTGTTCTGCTCCGCGAGCTGGTCCAGCTTGGCCTTCAGCTGGAAGCCCTCGGCGCGCACGGAGCGCTCAGTGTGAAGCTGGCGCTCCATCTCCTCTGCGCGCTGGGACACCTCCTTCTTCAAGACCTCGGGCAAGCAAGCAAGCCACACACCGAGAGGAACGTAAGACACTGAGGTGGACAAACGGTCGCATACATGCCAAGCCGATTTACATTAATAGCGCCGGGCGAAGAAAATGCAAGCAGGAGACGTCGTTAGTCACAAGCGGGATTACATTTGCCATGCCGGTAGCTTCCGCGCTCGTCATTCGCAGCGCCTGAACTGTCCACTGCCCAGTCGGCACCTGGTCGACCTATTTGTCTTACATGCCTCGCTGAAGCTGGCCAGAATGACCCTGGACAGAACGTTGCTTCTCTCAGGAGGCTCCCTTCTGGTGACCTCGCTGCGCGTTTCCCGACAAAAGAAACTGCTGCCCTGCCAGGGCATCCGTCAGAGGAGCCTGTCCTGTACCGCGTAGAACTACGAATTGTTCACCCTTGTGGTGAAGGCGGGCGCGATTCTCACCATAGCGCGGAGGCACCAGCAATGGAAGCCCCCCCCGCGCACGCGCCGCGGCCCCGAGGCCGCAGCAACTGCCTGCCCGTGCAGCGCACACTGGAGAGGCGGGCCGCACCGCGCGCTCGGAGAGCCGAGCGCCAGGCGCGGCAGGCCTGGACGCTGCTGCGACTGGTTCACGGCCTCGTCTAGGACGCAGGATGACAGATCAGTTCTCTGCGCCCCCCTTGGAAACGCACGACTGGACCGAACATGTGGCACGAACACCTCACAATGTATCGTTCCCCTGGCGGCACGGCCAGATCAGACATACCTCACGAGTTCTGAGCGCGCGCGTCGCCCCCTGGGGGAAGGGCTGACGCACACACACAGTATAAACACGTCTGGGCGATGCTGCTCACTCGTCGGAGCGCATGTCGGCCAGGCCCGCAGCTCCAGACGGCAGGCCAGACAAGCAGGCGCGCGCCTCCTCTGCACCGAGGCAAGGAACATACGGGGGCCGAGAGGAGAAAGACAACGAGAGGACGGGGCTGCCTCGACCACGCGCCTCCGGCCCCGACGTCGGCGCTGGGGACGCGGCCACCTCCTCGTCCTCTAACGCCGGACCCTGGGATCCGCTGAGGATCGGACCCCAGACCGCCTCTGGGGCCCATCCGTGGCCAGCTTCTCGGGGGACGGATACGCCTCTGACAGTCCGACGCCACGGCGGAAAAACTTTCTGACCCACACGTCCGACGTCCTGAAATTTTGTTATACGGGCCCCCCGGAAGTCCAAACCCTGCTCCTAAGGCATTGTTTCCTTATCCTGGGTCGTTTTTGACACTCCCGAGGCCTGGCGAGAGCCCACACGGGCCGGAAACGGCGCAAAACCTCCCGCCGTGATTCTTTCACGACGCGAGCAACTCTGGGCACGCGCGCCCAGAGAGGCCAAAGACTACAAAATTACAGCCGGAGCGCAGTATCCCCAAACCGGGTTTCTTGACCCACTGCGGTTTCCAAGGTCGATCGCGTGCCCGTCCAGTGCGGGCTGGCATGGCATGTTAGAACATGATAACATGATGTTTGCACGTGAGATGTTTACACGAAAACTTGTGTGACGCATGCCTATCGGGTAGCTAACGCTAGAGGGTGTCGCACTCTCTCGCACCTGGTCAACGAGTAAGCTGTCGTGTCGGCACTGTCAGAGGCTCCACCGCCTTGCTCGGCCGGACAACCTTTTGCACACGTTCTGACAAGTCCACGTCACACTCGCTTCACGTTAGGTCCTCTCCTGCAACTCCGTTCCTTCTCCCTCCTCCTCCTCCTCCTCCCCTCCTCCTGCCTTCTCCCTCATCCACATAATCCTCCTCCTTCTTCTCCCTTCCATATCCTCCTCCTCCTCCTCCTCCTCCTCCTCCTCCTCCTCCTCCTCCTCCTCCTCCACCTCCTCTTAATCCCGAACGGCATCTCGGAGCCCAGAGTTGCGAGGATGTCTCCAGCGTAACGGGCTGGACCACCTCGCGCGCGGCATCTCGGACCCCAGAGTTGCGACGATGTCTCGGGCGAAACATGCTGCGAGGAAGTCTCAGGCGAAACGGGCCGGACCACCTCGAGCGCGGCGTCTCAGAGCTCCGAGTTGCGGGGGGCCTCCTGGGGCCTCCTGGGGACCTCCTGCGGCTTCCTCCCGGGCCCCGTGTGGCCTTCTGGACCCCACCTGGGGCTTCCTGAAGCTTCTTGGGGATCCCAGGGGGGGATATCTAACATGTGGCCGTCTGGGCACCCCCAAATGAGGGGGGGTCACAAGAGCAGGACAAATCAACGAATCGACACCGGATGTGTACCTCCAGACGGCTGAAGAGGCCCCCAAGACGCCCCAAGAAGCTTCACGATGCGCCCCTAGAGGGCCTCTAGCCGTATTAAATCGCCCGTTCCCTTCGTAAAACGTATATGTGTTCGTACGTGCGCCTTTTGGGGTGCCCCCTGCTCCTGGGCGGCCCGAGAGCCTCCCAAGACCGCGCCAAGACGATCCAAGAAGCCTCCACGAGGGCCCCGCGACAGGCCAAGAGGGCGCCCAGACGGGTCAAGAGAGGCCGAGGACGGCCCAAGAGAGCCCCAAAGACGACGCGCGCGCGCCTCGCGGTTAGATTCCTCGCAACTTGCGCTGCTTCCCACCTTGCTCGCCACTTTCCTCCGCAAGGCGTTTCGCCGGTCTCTCCGCGGCGCCCGCCCCGCCTTATAGCACTTGGCGCAAACCACCAGACTGCCTCGGTGGAAATAATTCTTCTCCTGGACTATCGACAGATGGCCGCCGTCAGTGAACGCAGGCTTTGATCCGTCCTTCTTCAGGGGACATGCGGAACGTTCCAACTTCTTCGCCACCTGCCTTTGCTCGTGGCACGCTCGGCATACCACCGAGCGATGCTCCGAGCCCATCGCGAAGAAGTGCTCCACCTGCTTATCTGTCAGATGCGTCCTGCCCGCGATTTCTCGTTCTTTTCCATCGGCTTCTTTCGGGCGCGCGGAGCACGTGAGCACTCGCGGCCGATTGCGTTCTGCCAGGCACGCGCGGCGCATGACTGGGCGATGGTCCGAACCCTTCGCGAAGAAATGCTTCACTTGCTTATATGTTAGGTGCGTCCTGTCCGTGAATTCTCGCCCTTTCCCATCTGTTTCTTTCGGTCACGCGGCGCGCCTGAGCGCCAGCGATCGCATGTGATGCGCGTCGCAGTCGCGGCATTTCACTGGCCTATGGGCTGCGCCCGTTATATAATAGCGTTTGATTTGTTGCGTTGTCAGATGCGCCGCGTCCGTGAATTCCCGCCCCCTTCCGCCTGCGTCTTCTGGGCGCTCCGAACGCCTCAGCGGCTGTTCCTGGCGCGCGCTTTGTCGAGCAGTGTTCGTTGCATTCATCCACTCCGTTTTCTTCTGCGATTGGCTCCGCTTGTTCCATCCGCCTCTCCGCTTCCCTGCGCATTTCTTGCAGAGCTTCCCCCCTGCGCCCTTCGTCGCGCGCTGGTTCGCCGTGATTTCTGCCTCTGCCTTAAGGAATTCACGGCAGTCCGCGCAACGGATCTTGAATTTGTCTCGCACATCCCCCTGCCACTTGAGAGATTATTTCCGCGACTTCCTCCGGAATGGTGGGCCTGCGCACCTGTCGCATTTGCTTGTCCGCACGAACACTCTGCTCCTTTCGGGTTCGGCTTCCGCCACTCTGGAGATCATGTCGGCCCAGTGCTCACAAGTCGTGCACCACTTCTCCCCTGCCCCCTTCAACATCTTCGCGCACTCGCAGCAGAAGCTCGGCCCCGACCGCGCGCCGAACTCTGTCGTGCTGAAGTCAGCTTTCTCCTTCAGGTTGCGACACTTCCCGCATGTTTTCCGCGGCATCAACCTCTCCTCGATGTCGGGCCGCGGCAGCGCTTCACCCCGCAGCTTCTGCAACAACAACCTCGCGCCTTCCAATTCTCCTTGCGTGCACGGCTGTCTCGAAAATGGCCGATATATGAGCAGACCCTGTCGACTCTTCACGCGCGTTATGGCCGCGTAGCTCGACATCCAACTCACGTTTCTGCCTTCCCCCAAGTCCGCTACTACCGCGTCGAGCGTTCGCCCTTGCGCTGCGCGCGCCGTGCACGCCAGCCCGGGCGAAAGTATAAACTGTCTCCGTCGCGCCCCCAGCGCGGGCTTCTCTCGATGCGAGCCCAGATGCCACGTCCAAGCGCGAGGGACTAAGGGGTGCAGTCCGGGCCCCGGCACCCCTTTCAGCGCCCACTTCTCGGCGCGAAAGTCCAGCGCGATTTGCCTCGGCATCTTGCGCAGGACTCTCGACGACAAGTCCTGCACGTCTTCTTCTTCTTCATCTACCGCCCATGAATGTATCGTCGCGCGACACCCTCGTAGCAATTGCTTCTCTGATCTGTCCAAATGGTCCGCCAGTACAACCGGCATGCCCACGGCAAGCGGCAACCATCCTGGCACGTTTGCACGGGCCTTGTCGCGGTATCCGAGCCACCGCGCTGTGTCTGCTGAGGAGCACGGCCTTTCCTGATACGTAGCGCGCGTGGCCTTATCCCGCGCATAAGCCCACGACATCTGCCCCTTCTGGCACGCAGCCCAGTCGACGGCCCGCTGCCGCGCTACTTTGCACTTCACATCCTGATTCGGATATATGGCAGTGGCTTCGACGAATTGTGGAAGTGCGAACCGTTCGTCTGCGGCGCTGGTGGCGACGAGACATCGACGCTTTCTTTCCTCTGCGCACTGTCCACGCTCCAGCCCGTTGCCCTTTGCGATAGGCGCCACGTTCTGCACGCAGGATAGCGAACCACACATTGGCTGGTCATGCAACCGAGACCCTGGAACATCTGTAGGTTTTCCATGCAGAAACTGGTGCGTCCTTTCGGCCAGGGCTCCCCGTCGGAACTCATCTTGTACTGCCAGGAGCCACTCGTCCTTCTCTTCCAAACGCTTGCACTCTACCAATTCCGTCATCCCCGCCACGGACCCCGGCCCCTCGCCCCTGGAGATGTACTGACCATGATCTTCCTCGGCGCCTGGCGCATACTGCCTCGCCTTCCGCACCCATGACGTCGGAATCGCATTCGATGGAGTTCCGCCAGGAGGTTCCAATTGGTAGAAACTTTCTGCAGAATAACACATTGACACCTCCAAACGGACGGTCTACCTTGTCGGCGCCCACCTTGCCTTGCCTCGCTGCTGACATCACAGGCCGCAAGTGCGCATCCAGCTCTGCAAGAAAATTTGCACTGACCATGCGGATTTCGTCGATGATGAGCCAACGCCACTGCTGAATTCGCTTCGCTGCCTCTACTTTCTTCGCACCTGGCTCTCCGCGCTTCCTACCAGATTCCGTACTGGCGCCGTGCGGGGTCATCCCAAACGCGGCGTGCAACGTGTGCCCATCCAGACTGGACGCGTTCGCGGCTTGTAACGCAGCAACTTGGAAGTCCAGCCCGTGTTCCCAGCCCATGACTCCTTCGAACACGTGTTTTCGTAAGGTCTCTACCACGAAGCTCTTCCCTGTGCCTGGGCCTCCGCGCAGCATCCACAGCAACGGGGGCCTCGTTGCCAAAGGAGCAGCCGCCGCGCGAAACGCGCCCTTACTCGCGACCCTGAAACAGCCGCATGCAAAGCACATTGCCAACCCAGACCGCAAGACACGATTCTCTTGGAGCAACCTTGAATAGATTGCGGAAGCGTTGCTGTCTTCGAAACTTAATGTCACACTGACACACGAGCATCCCAATGAGACTCGCATGAACGGTCTTGTCGGAGGAAGACCTGGCTGCCAAAGGATCTTGCGCCGAACGTGCGCGACCATCCTCAAGCCCCTACCACGACCGCATAGAGAATCCACGCCGCAAGGAGCGAATATCCTCACACGACAATTGGGTTTGGACTTTTCTTGATCTGGTCTCGATCTGTCCAATGCCTCCAACGCGCCTCCGAGGATGTCGCCCTCCAGAAGGCACCCCCGTTGGTCCGGAGGACAAAAAACCGGCTTCACAACCTCCACCCTGCGCGAAAGTACGTCCGCACGCTGCGAGATCCTCCTCGCAGGGTTTTTGTCGGCGTCCTCCTACAATGTTGCGGCTAAGAAGAGACAGAATCTGCATCACTAATCCCTCCTCCTTTTCTGAACCACCTCATGCCTCCTCCTTTCCCCACACTCTCGTCGCAGCAGCTCAACTCGCCGACGCTTGATTCCGTGCACGCGTGAGCCTCGCCGCAATTCGTCGGCGACGTCCAATCTGTACCTGTGCTTCAAAGACGTTGCACAGTATCTTCGGAAAAGGAAACCCACAAACCAGCATATGAAGGGGGACGCCCCGACGTATGTGTACACTTATATATGTATGTATGTGTGTATATATATATATATACATATACTTGCGTTGCGGCCTATATCATCTGGCTTATATCTATACATGCCCGGCACCGCAAAAAAAAACACATTGAGATCTGCTCGTGACTGCTGTCGCTGGCGCCTCATCATCATCCGCTGTCGCTGGCGCCGAATGAACACACCACGAGCCAATTCTTGAGCCAAAAAAACACGGTGTCGAATGGCACCGCACAGTGCCACCTCTGTGCACGCATGCCTGCCCATGTTATGTACGCGTGTGTGTATAATATAAGATTGCATGTGCTTCTGTACATATACGCATATGTATATGTATATATACAACCATTAATACATACCAACGTACCAAGCTGCTGAGACTGGACCTGATGCGAGGCCGCAGCAACCGGCGGCAATTTGGCGCGGCGACATGGGGGGCCACTGCACAAGACAAAACCACGCGCGAGATAGCGAGAGACGGATTGCTCATGCTGCACGGACCCCCCCCCCACCCAAGGCCTTCCGAGATATCTCAAGGGGTCGGCGGTGTGGCGTAAGCCCATGATCAATCAACGAATCGACACCGGATGTGTATTAACTTGACACGTTCTGATAGGGGGCCTCCTGGGGCCTCCTGGGAGCCTCCTGGGAATCTCCTGGGGACCGCTGGGGCCTGTCCTGGGCGTCCTGCGGCCTCCTGAAGCTCTCTGGGGCCTCCTGGGGCTCCCAGGGTCCCAGGGGGGATATGTAACATGTGAGCTTCTGGGACCCAAGGCTGGAACACCTCTTGCGCGGCATCTGGGAGCTCAGAATTGCGAGAATGTCTTGCGCGAAACGGGCCGGACCACCTTGCGCACGGCATCTCAGAGCTCAGAGTTGCGAGGATGTCTTACGCGAAACGGGCCGGACCACCTCGCGCAGGGCATCTCAGAGCTCAGAGTTGCGAGTATGTCTCAGGCGAAACGGGCCGGACCACGTCGGGCGCGGCATCTCCGAGGTCAGAGTTGCGAGGATGCCTCAGGCGAAATGGGCTGGACCACCTCTTGCGCGGCAGCTCAAAGCTCAGAGTTTCGAGGAGATCTCAGGCGAAACGAGCCAGACCACCTCGCGCGCGGCATCTCAAAGCTCAGAGTTTCGAGGACGTCTCAAACGAAACGGGCCGGACCACCTCTCGCGCGGCATCTCGGAATGCAGAAGTGCGAGAATTTCTCAAATGAAACGGGCCGGACCACCTCTCGGGCGGCATCTGGGGGCTCCGAGTTTGGAGGATGTCTCAAGCCAAACAGGCCGGACCACCTCTCGCGCGGCATCTCAAAACTTCGAGTTGCGAGGATGTCTCAGGCAAAACGGGCCGGACCACCTCGCGCACGGCATATCAGGGCTCAGAGTTCGGAGGACGTCTCAGGCGAAACGGGCCGGACCACGTCTGGCGCGGCATCTCGGAGCCCAGAGTTTCGAAGATGTCTCAGGCGAAACGGGCCGGACCACGTCTGGCGCGGCATCTCGGAGCCCAGAGTTTCGAGGATGTCTCAAGCGAAAATGGCTGGACCACCTCTTGCGCGGCATCTCAAAACTTAGAGTTGCGAGGATGTCTCAGGCGAAACGCGCTGGACCACCTCTCGCGCACGGCATCTCAGAGCTCAGAGTTTCGAATCTGGGAGCTTAAAGATTGGAGGATGTCTCAGGCGAAACGGGCCGGACCACCTCTCGCGCGGCATCTGGGAGCTCAGAGTTTCGAGGATGTCTCAGGCGAAACGGGCCGGACCACCTCTTGCGCGGCATCTGGGAACTCAGAATTTGGAGGATGTCTCACGCGAAACGCCCAATCCCGGACAACTCACAAACGAGAGTTGCGAGGATCTCTCAGGCGAAACGGCCCGGACCACCACATTTTTTTGAGGACGTCTCTGCTTTGAATTCCCTCGGCCGGAGTTAGCTTCTATCACAACAGCACCCCGTTCAGCAAGCTGTTTGGGGAAAAACGTCGTCTTGAATCTGTTCAATACGTTGGGTGTCTGGGCACCTCGATTCTCGGGCGCAGCCGCGAGGCCGCCGCGTGAGCCCCGCACCCTGACTTGGTTCCTGAGCACCTCCGCCTCTGACTGGGCCTCCGCGGCCTCGTTCTGGGCCTCCGTGGCCGCGGAGGGGAGGCAGGGGGGAGGGGGCAGGGGGGCGGCGAGGAGGGGAGAGCGAGGAGGAGGGCAAGGAGGTAAACGGGGCGGGGGAGGCAGGGGGAGGGGGGGCCCGGGAGAGAGGGTCGAGGAGGGGTCACGGTCAGGAACTTGTGCTCTGCGTCGCGGCGGCGGCCCCAACTACTGAGAGCGGACAGCGTGTCGCCCCGCTCCGCGGGGCAGGGAACTTCGAAAGGCTCGGAACGTGGACGCCTGGGGACCAGGACACGGATGGCGCGTCGCGCCGCAGCGCGGTGGGCCAGAACCTGCGGCGCGACACGCTAAGCAAAAGGCCCCGACAATAGGAGGAGGAGGAGGAGGAGGAGGAGGAGGAGGAGGAGGAGAGGAGGAGGAGGAGGAGGAGGAGGAGGAGGAGGAGAAGGAGGAGGAGAAGGAGGAGGAGGAGGAGGAGTCAGGAGGAGGAAGAGGAGGAGGGGGAGTCAGGAGGAAGAGGAGGAGGGGGAGTCAGGAGGAGGAGGAGGAGGAGGAGGAGGAGGAGGAGGAGGAGGATTTTTGTTTAGACATCCACGCGTCTGCCAAGACGTACGCTCTGGGGGGGCGGCGCCTCCCCCCAGAGGAAGGGGCAGGGCTGGGTGGCGCTCGCGGTCTGTTTCATCCGCTGCCACTTTCGCCACCGGCCTGCCCCCCCGCTGACATCGCGGCAACTGCGGGGGGACTCGCGCCGAGACGGGAAAAGAAGAGGGCGGAGGACGGGAAAAGGGAAACAGCTGACAATCCCGCAGTGCCGCGGAAACACCGGGAAACGAACAGGGCGCCAGCCTCAAGGAGCAAGGCCGACCTGAACTCTCCGAGCTGGCGCCACAAACAAACATCCGCCGAATGACGGAACAATTCACGATACGCCCGCTGAGCCAAGACACGCAGGGCAAGCATTTAGACCCTGCGGACGGCATCAGCGGGGAAGAGGCCGATCGGGAGTGGCAGCGAAAAGGACGGCACGAGGGCCCCAGACCGAGCCCACAGCCCAGCCCAGCACAACGTCTGACCATGCAGCCGACGGGCTGCCCCGCTGAGCAACCGACGCCGCAGGGGAAGCATTACCTTCAGCACCGCACGGCCGTGCAACAGCGGGGAGAGAGCCGAAGCAGCTGCAGCAGTGAAAAGGACGGCACGAAGGCCACATATCGAACCCACGACACCCACCACGGCCCTCACGACAGCCCGTGGCGGGAGGTGGAGGGGGAGGAGGAGAGAGAGTGCGCACCTTCCCCCTGACGCGGGGTGCATGACGCACGCGCAGACAACACCACAGCGCGCGCACGCACACGAAACGCGCGAGAGAGGCCCCGCACATGGCCAGGGGCCTGAAGCCCTCGGCGGGAGCCCGATCCCGACCCGAGCACCTTGAAACCAGAGACTGGGATCCTGGAAAAGCGAAAAGGGCCACAAGGCCACAATGAAACAGGCAGCATAAAACAAGTCAACCAGCACCAGGTGGAGGCCCCCGTCAAGATTTTTCCAACCAGGCCCGACTAAACGGGACCTTGCGGCGCGTGGGATCATGGGATGCCTTCGCGGGAAGGGGCCCTCAACACTTGGGCTGCCGGACAGAAGACGGACGATCCGCCAGAGTCGTCGGACAAATCCGAAGACAAAGAATGTGATGACTGGCCGTCAAAACCATGCCAGAAAGACCCGCGGGCGCCCACCGGTCGGCCATCCTCGCCCCGAGCTAGTGCCGCACGGCTATCAGCACTCGATGCAGCACTCGGGGCTCCTGTGGCGGCGCCTTCCAGACGCCTAGCGGTCGCCACCCGTCGGAGCACCCTCGTTCCATCGTCGACGTCGTCGCCGTCAAGGAGGGGGGGCTCGAAGGAGGAGCGGGGCACCGTTCCAGCTGGCAACGCGTCTGGCCTGCCAACATCCAAGGGTTTTTTGGGGTGTCTACCTTGCATTACTGTGTTGAAACGTGTTAAGCCGTGCCCTCGCAACTCCTTAGGGCACGCTTTTGAGCGACCCGTTTTTGTAAACGCAGCCCGATGCATATACGCTCCACACTTGAGGCAATAATGAGCGCAAAGCATCAAAATCAGAATGTGTCCGAGCGAGTCGGCTACATCCAGGTCGCGGTTGGCGACTTCTTTGCAATCGCCCCAAGGTGGGGTGGTCGCAGGACGGGAGCCTGGCCTACATGCGGTGCACCTCCACACTGAATGCTGCCACTGCCATCGGTGGGCAACCTTAGGCGCCCCTGGCTCGGCGGTCGTGCGACAAGGAGAAACAAGCGGGCAATCAGTCAGATTGAGCCTAGGCCTCAGCGGGAGCAGCTTAGCGGCAAGCCTACACACAACCGTGCTGACCTCTACACATCTGTTGGCACGCTCAACCTCGCACAAGGAAGGCCGGGGGTGGGACCGCGCCCCTCTCTGGGCAGCTTGGTCGGCAAAGTCGCTGCCGATCCGCAGCTGCCTATCCAACTCCGAAATGCCTAGCTCACCCAAATCCTGATCAACCTTGACTTTGGAACGGCCTGACCGTGATGGGACATTATACATACAAAAGAAATGAACCGCATATCTTCTACGATGAGACAGCCTTTCGCAAAGGGGTAAGCGGAAATGGTCAACGACCGCAGGGCAGTCGGAAAACAGTTCAGACTGAGTAACGACGTGCAGAGCAGCCATAGCGAGGGCACTATATTCACCAGCAAGGGCAGTTTGGCTGACGGGAGCATGCAGAGGCCCATGTAGAGCGCACAAAAGGGAGCCCTGGGGGGAGACCATACAACCCCCCCCACCCAACCCTCGAAAACTCTGAAATGGGATGCCAAAAACAACTCCCGCCAACAAATATTATTCCCTGGATGTCCCCCTGGACTAGCTCCTCCGAGAAGTCCACTTCCTCAGCTGACGGCAGAATCACCCCACCACCCGAACTAAGAGGGGAAGGCCACAAAGCTTCGGGACGCTTGAAGATACCCCGATCGAACCAGATTTTGTCACTATCAGATAAAGGACCTCGAGCTTCCTCTAAGACCTCAGCAGGGATAAGCTCAGCACGAACCTCCTCGACAGCGCTGCACTCGTATAAGCGATGATGGACGGTATCCCTGCAGAGACCACAGAGCGGGCAGAGCAACTGCTCATCGCCGAGCTGGTGCCCGACGCTGGCGGCCCTGTCAGCTGCCCAGGCCCCACCACAGCAGAGGTTCCGAATTGACTCCTTCTCAAGAGCAGAAACCTTACGAGAACGCAGCTGTGTCTTGCAAACGTCGAGACAAGCTCGCTCCCATCCCACCTCCAACTTCCTGCCAACTCCCGTTTCTATCCCCCTGGTAACCGCTTTCCTCAGGATGTCTTTCAAGAGAGCCGGGCTGACAAGGTGAGCGAGACCGAGATGCCTTCGTGCGTGCACAGCGTGGCAAAACTAGGCATAGACCAGCCAGGCGCTGAACAGGTCAGTCTAGAGCAGTGATCGGATCAGCAACAGAGCGCCACGAAGAAGGCTTGAACTTCCCTGCGAAAACAGAGGCCCAACATTTTTTGAGCTCCTTATGGGCCATACTTCCAAGATGCTGATGATACCGTGCAGCCCAAACTTCCTTCCCCCACCTAAATATTGGTGCCACCATCCCATAGTAGGTAGGATCATCTTCACACATAAGAGCAGAAGAAAGACTACGGCCCCCGCAAGAAGGACGGAAACACTTCCCTGCTTGGCGGCCCCGTGGATCCCACAGCCGAAATTAACGCCAGCAAGAGCACCACCCGTGAACATCTTCTTCGCTGAGCGTCCAAGAACTTGCCACTGCCTGCAAATCCTACTGGCACGCTTGTCGAAAGTGACTCGCCTCTATCTGTGAACGCCTTTTCACGTGTCTAGGCAACCCAGCGGTGTCGTCGGTCCCCAGGTTGATCGCCGAGGTGGTTTTCCCTGGACCCGCCCAAACGCCCAGGAACTCCTGAAGCTTCATACCCAATCTGTGCTGACTGCATGTAAGGCTGGCCTTCTCAAGGGCAATATGGCACTTGATATCGGCTTCCAACGCTTTAAACAAGCCTACCGCGCCAGACGTGATCGCCTCGAACACTTCCTGAAACCGGCCCTGGGTTGACAAGCCCATGTCATCGATGTACAAGTCAAGGCTGGAACACGGCTTCAACTGAACATGTATGAAAGCTTTCATGTAGTACACTCGGACCAAACTGGTGGCTTTTCTACAGCCTGCAATGACACCTCGGATCGCCAGGAAAGGGCCCAGGATGAACCCGCTGATGTTGATGTACCGAGGGGCCCGATCGGCCGAAATGCACAGCCTACAAACCACCATCGTGAAACCAGACTCCTCACACATGGCCTCTAAGCCCTCCAGATCTATAGTTTCGTAAAACTTGCACATGTCCCAGAGAAGAGATGCCGAGCATAAACCTTGCTGGACGGCCACCTCGCTCTTGGCAGTCTGTCTCCAAGCAACGTCGGACGCTGACTTGAAACCGTACGCCGCGAACATTATATGCTGATTACTCTCCTCTCACATCAAAGCCTCCTGCCTCCTACACTTGCCCCACAATCGGTACGGCGACGTGAAGATACCTATCGGCCTGAGGCCGCCAAGAGGCTTGGGCAGCGGAGGAGGAGGACGAGGAGGACGAGGGGGAGGGGAGAGCGACAAGCTAGAAGCACTCGCGTCATATCTGATGTCCTACCCTTCCCCCCCATCCCTTACCATGGCGTAGATATCCTCTCTATTCACACCGTCGGATGTCGAGCAGGGCAATGATCCCGATAAGGTGCGCGATGCATCGTACAGCACGGCATAGCAGGGCGTATAAGAGCACGGCAGAGCGTAGTATGTCATAGCATGGCGTGGCGTTGCGTAATGAAGAATTGCATCACACAGCTTTGCAACGCAAATAATGGCATCGCACATCGGCACATAATAGAACATGACATACCATGGCGTTGAAGATCAAAGCGTAGCATGGCATAGCATGGCGTGGCATTGTGTAGTCAAGCACTGCATATCCTAGCATTGCAGCTGAAGGCATGGCATCGCACAGCGGAGCGCCACATAACATTGCATTGCGTGCCGTGGCATGGCATTGGAAACAATGACGCCAGCGCTGCAGCGGGAGCACGATTCGGAACGAGCGGAAGTGCGGAAATGAGGCCAGCGCTGCAGCGGGAACACGATTCGGAATGAGCGGAAGCCGGAAAATGAGGCCAGTGCTTCAGCGGGAGCAGCATTGCGAAAACAAACCCAAGCGAAAACCCAACTCCCAGGAATCCTGTGTTAGAAACAGTACGCGGAGAGGCCGAACATCTCGCGGACATCACCAGGGGAGAGAGGAGAGTAGTTCTCATGATGTGCAATTGTGGAAGAGGACGAGGAAATGCAATGGAGCTGCATGCCCCTGCCGTTCAGGCGGAGACGGCCGCTCCTCCCGAAGGGCAGAGAAGATCGGCACCACCACCGCAACCGTCACGAGGAGCAAAGCAGGCTTCTCCCGCAGTGTCGCCACCCATGTCGGTTGGTCCTCCAGGTGGTAGCGTCCCGCTCGAGACATGACCGATCTCCAGCTCGGGGAGGCACCGTAGGTCCTCGCTGAACCCGTTGCGTGGTGGTGTCGCGCCTGCTCCCTCGGATCCGCCTCCAAATCCCCAGTATCTGGTCCCCTCCTCATCCGCCTCCCCGTGCTGGCAAAGCCTGCCGGAGGCGGACCAGTAACACGACGGCAATACGAAAAAAAACCAAACACATGGCCGTGCCAGGGTGGAAACAGTGGAAGATCCAAAAGAAGCTTCAGCATAAACGTTCGGAGGTCCGCATGAATGTTTTCAGAAAAAGAAAGGACGATACCGATACCGATGCCCTGCCCTCATCGCCACGGCTGGATTCGCCTCGATGTCCTGGTCAGAACTCACCCCAAGAGAGGTCCGTGGAGCAGCGGTATCGAAATCTTGTTCTTCCCCCTTTTCTTGGGTCGGCGTTGGACCCTCGTCCCCACGCCCGTCCCCGCTCGCGGAGCGCGCCAGGAGATGTGCCAGAGGCGCCGCCAGGGGTGTGGGGAGAGAGCCCAGCGCCAACCAAAGAGATCTGCGCGGACTGTGGAAACCGAAAGGTAACGATACCACTACTCCCCGTACCTCTCCTGGGGTGCGTTCTGACCAGGATTTCGAGGCTCTCCTTCTCCTCCACCTCCACACTCCTTCTCCTTTCCTTCTCCTCCTCTCTTCTCTTCTTATCATTATCCTTCTCTCTCTCTCTCTCTCCTTCTCTCATGTTCTCCTTCTCCTTCTCCGATGGTCCTCCTCCTGAAGGAACCCTTATTTAAGGAACCATCCCTGCGGAATCCTTACTGAGGAGCCCTTACATAGACATCCTTGCTGAAGGAATCCTTGAAGAGGAACTCGCGCTGAAAGATTACTTCAGGAATCATTGGCAAGGACACCCTTACTGACAGATCCTTACTACAAAAATTCTTGGCAAGGGAATCCTTATTGAAGCAATCCTTACTGAAATCTCACCTGGGGATCCATCAAAAAGGACAGTTACTGACATAATCCTTGGGCAAGGAGTCCTTACTGAAGGAACCAATACTGAGGAACCGTTGCTGAAAGAATCCTTACGGAGGACCCCTCACGTAAGGGGCCCTATCTCCGAAGTAATTCCGCAATCATGATTTAATGTGTATTGAGGTGTTTGGTGGATTGTCCAATGGATTTTGGCGTTCTAACCTTCAACATAAGAAATCACATTTGAAATCGTTGCAAGGGGATTCCCTTGGACAAAGAACTACTCACGGAGGATTTCATAGTATAAGGAGTCCTTGGTTAGGATCCTTTTAGTGAGAGTTCCTTCAATAAGGATTCCGTAAGGACTCCTCATATCAATTTAGCAAGAATTCCTTCAGCAAGGATCCCACTCATAAGAATTCCTCGAGTGAGGTCCCCCTGGCCCAAAATTCCTGAACCTTTCCAACAGTGTAAATTCACCTGTCTGAACTCCTTCATTCAAGGCTCCTGCGTAAGGACTCCTTGGTACGCATTCCTTTGGCAAGGACTCCTTTGCCAAGTCCCTCCCTCTCTCACTCTCTCTCCCCTCCCCTCCTACCTCCTTCCCTCCATCTCTCTCTCTCTCTCTGGGAAGGGTGGGCGGGTGGGGGGGAACGTTGCAAGTGCCAAAGAATCGGCCCAATGTTTCTCTAGCCACCACCAGTGGATCCACTGGCACCTGTTTGTTTTGCCTCTGGGTTCTACCCCCGGCCTCCCCAAGGGCCAGGGAGGGAGGGAGAGAGTGATGAGAAGTTGAAGGGAGAACCGCAGAATATTTAACGACACTTTAGCAAGGATTCCTGAGTAAGGATCCATTTTTGGTGAGGATGCATTCAGCAAGGATTCCTCAGTAAGGACCCCTTAGTACGGATTCGATTGGCAAGGACGTAAGGATTCCTTTAGTAAGGATCCACTCTCTCTCCCCGTCCCCCCTCCTAGCCCCTCCCTTCAACCTCTCTCTGGTGGGGAGGTTGGGGAAAAAGGCTCCCTGGGAAAAACTGTACAGTGATCCCAGCGTATGTTTGTTAGGGGTGGGGCTCGAAAAAAACTACCATTGGATCCACCGGCCCCGTTGTCCTTGTTCCTTGAACAGTCCCCCCCCTCAAACCAGGAAGAGACGCAGAGACAGGAGCAGGAGAAAATACCGAAGGACTCCTTAATAAGGAATCCTTGGTATGCAGTCCTTTAGGTAAGGATTCCTTCACAAAGAATTCCCTTGCAAGGAGACCTCAGTAGGGACTTCTCTCGGCAGTTCTTCCGAAAACCTGGTATTAGCAGTACTATTGCCTTTTTCGTGGTTTTGCCTCTGGTTTCTCACCCTCGAACGTCTAACATAAAAAAGCTTGATTGTAAATCGTTGTAGCGGGATCCAAATTAACAAGGAATGTGTGGTAAGGCCTCCTTAGTAAGGACTCCTTCAGCGGGGCTTCCCAAGTAAGGAGTTCTTGAGTAAGGACATCTTGGCCCAGGAAATCTCAAGTACCCCTTTAGTGAGAGATCCTCCTTACGTACCCATTTATTAGGCACTCCTCAGCAAGGACCCCCTAGTAAGGATGGATTGAGCAAATGTTACGTCAGCAAGGATTGCTTGTGTGACGGGGGAGGAGGGTGGGGGGTGGGGGGGGGGGAAGGGCGCTTGGGGGGAAAATCCAAGGAACAAAAAAAACATACTAGTGGATCCATCCATCCAGTTGTCGTTGACAGCAAATGGAAGACCGAGTCCACCAATCCATATTATTCCCCCGTGACATTCCCACCAACCCACGCCCCTCCCTCGTCCACATAAGGAATTCAAGTGTTGTCCGCAACACTAAGTTTCAGTCTTTGAATGTTCCCTAGCAGTCACACATGTGGTGTAAGCTATGCTGCGAGAGCTGTGTGGTGTGAGCTATGCGCTGCAAGCTATGTGATGTAAGCTATGATGTGTAAACTGTGCGGTGTGAGCTGTGTGGTCTGACCTAGATTGTGTAAGCTATGCGTTGTGTGATACGTGGTGGAAGCTACGCTGTGTAAGAGATGTGGTGTGAGCTACGTGGTTTGAGCTGTGCGGTGCAAGCTATGTTGCGCCCACGGGCGGGCACCAGGCGAAACCTCGGCGACCCCCCCGAGCGCGGGGCGCCCATGAACTCCCACGAGGCGTCCACGGGCGGGTCCCAGGCGAAACCCCGGCGTAACCTCCCAGCGCTGGGCGCCCACGCGGCGTCCATGGGCGGGCACCATGCGAAACCTCGGCCTACCCCCCCAGCGCGGGGCGCCGACGGGCGGGCACCAGGCGAAACCTCAGCGTATCCTCATGCGTGGAGCGCCCACGAACGCCCCACGAGGCGCCCACGGGCGGGAACCCGGCGAAGCATCGGCATACCTCCGCGGGGCGCCCACGAGGCGCCCACCAAGCACCAGCCGAGACCCTGGCGTACCCCCCATCCAATTCTTTACAAACCTACGTAAGAACCCCTACGTGCAAGCACTGTTCGGGGAGACCGTGAAAACTGGATGACGCCGCTACGGGGAAAAAAACACGTTTGAAAACGAGTGGTGCGGTGTAGAAGCGGATGCCTAAAAAGTGGCCCCGCGGATGAGAAGGAGGTTGGGGAAGTATTCGCTGGATCGCCGTCGGTCGTCGCCGTCGGCTTTAGAAGCTATCCTGGGGTCCATCACGAACTCCGGTCAGTGTTTAATCCCGGACCGATTTTTGGAGCGGCCCTCCAAAAGGCGAAAATAACGACAAATTATCATGGTCAAGGACCCAATCATACGCAGTTGTGAATATCGCCATTGTGGGTTGTGGGTGTCGTCTTCGGTGGATCTCTTCATGGGGCGACGAAGCGTGTAAAGGGTGTACCGAAATGGGGCGGGCACGCATGCGGGTGCAGCCATTGTGGCCTTCGGTGGCGCTCCAGATGGGGCCGCGCAACGCGTGAGGGGCGTGCCCAAGTGGAGCGGGGCCGCCATGCGAACGTCGCCACTGGGACCTTCTTTGGGGCTCCCCACAGGGCCACGAAGCGCTGAACTCAATGGGGGAGACGCATGCGAACACCGCCACTGGGGCCTTCGATGGAGCTCTCTATTGGGCCACAAAACGTTGTACTGCGTGGGGGGCATGCATGCGAACACCGCCGCTGAGGCCCTCGGTGGAGCGGGAAACGCATGCGGACACCGCCACTGTAAGCGGTGGAGCTCCCTATGGGGCCACGAAGCGCTGTACTGGGTGGGGGGGAAACGCATGCGGACACCGTCAGTAGGGCCTTCGGTGGAGCCCCCTTATGGGGCCACGAAGCGCTGTGCTGGGCGGGGAGACGCATGCGAACCATGCCACTGGGGCCTTCGGTGGAACTCCCTATGGGGCCACGAAACGTGCGAGGGGTGTGCCAAAGTGCAGGGGGGCGGCATGCGAACGCACCGTCGGTGGAGCTCCCTATGGGGCTACGAAACGTGCGAGGGGCGCGCCAAAGTGGACGGGAGGCGGCATGTGGACGCAGCCACTGGGTCCTTTTGTATAGCTGTGACCAGGCTCGCGCAGCACGAGCTCCGGTTCTAGCAGCCGCACAGCGGCGGCCGCGGCTGGCGGCGGGCGCAAGCCTGGGGGAGCCGAGCGGCAAAGGGACGAGCCAGCCAAAAGGGCCGACTCGCGGCCGCAAGCAAACCCCAAACATTCACCGAGCCTGCGCCTTCGGCTGCACCTCCTTTGGCGGCAGCCCGTGCTTGATCCTTTCGACCTTCTCGAGGCGATGCTGCAAACCACGAGCGCTCTCTGGTAGCTTGCATTATGCGGACAACCCTCTGT
Organism: Prorocentrum cordatum; assembly: GCA_963575745.1. Taxonomy (NCBI): domain Eukaryota; class Dinophyceae; order Prorocentrales; family Prorocentraceae; genus Prorocentrum; species Prorocentrum cordatum. The sequence goes on from CAUYUJ010003225.1 coordinate 382,186, forward strand.
GCTTGCCTCCGAAAATTCTCGCATGGCAATGACAGCGCGTGTGCGAATGCGATATTCAGAGACGGTTGTGAGAACGTGCTCGCCGCTCGCCACTCCTGGATCCCCCGTGCCGTCACCAGCGGACGACGACGCAACGAGGGGGCCAGAGGGGCTCTCGAGCGCCACCGGCCGAGACCGATCGGGCGTGCTCGAGCGGCGAGACGACACAACGCCACCTTGCGAGGCAACCAGACTGCTGGCCGCTCCGCAAACACTGGACGAAACGGCGGGCACACACTCGCCGCCGCGGGCTCCCCCCAGGACTTCTGCAACGGGGCTTGGAGTAGACCTAAGGAGCTCCGAAGGGAGAAGCGAGGCAGGCCCATCCTCAAAACTCGCGCCACTACCAGAACCCAGGCCACGCGGGGCTTCTGCAGCGGGGCCCACGGGAGCGCGCGTGCAAGGTCCGACTGGGGCTTCTGCGGCAGGGCCTACAGGAGCCTCACCAACACTGGCAGCATTTCAGCCGATGCCGAGCGCGCAGACCCGCTCGAGCTCGCTCCAGAAGCTTCCGGCAACAGGTAGTCTATCTTCTGCTGGGCGGTCTTGAGAACCTTGGCCTTCGGCAACTCGGTGCTGCCGTCGCCCGTAGACTCAGCAACTGTCGCCTCTTGCTCGGCCTGCGCCAACGCGGCGAAGGCCGCGGCCGCCGCGGCCGCCGTCGCCGAGGCTGCTCGGGCAGGTCGCTTCTTCGAAGTACTTACTGCCAGTGTGCGACGGGGTATACGGCTTGGGCACGCAAGGCTTGGCCCAGAATTGCGCTTTGATGTTGCTGCTGTACGCGGTCTTGAGGCAGCGCAAACAATGAATGCCACCATTCGGGACCTCGATGACCTTGTGAGCCGTGAGAAACAACTGAATATTGCTGGCCTGCTTCGTGACCTTCTCGTCCGAGATGTCAGCTCTGCCATCGGCAGCCATGCCGCCAGTAATCGACACCTAGAAGAACGCGGCGTCGAGCATAGTCTGCCTCGCCTGGGCGATCTGCCGAGAGGGGTTGGGAGGGCCGACTTGAGCAACAATAAACTTGGCACACCGATCCACTTCGATGTTGCCTCCTGCCTCTGCGGGCTCTAGCCGTGACCAGGCCCTCTTGCACGTGCTGAGCAGAAGCGTGCGCTTTGACCCTGGCAACTGCGAGGCCGTCTGCGCCGAGCACCCCGGAGCCCTGCACTGCGTGCCAGACGCGAACCCACAGCTCCGCCCAGGCTGCCCTGCTGCTCGTAGTGGCCTCGGGCCCACGAATATTGATACCATTCACCACAAACTCAGCGTCAAACTGAGCTCTCACTTGTGGAATGGTGTTCTTGAGAAGCAGGAGAAGCGCCAACGGCTCGCCGCCGTCAAGGGACTGCAAGGCGCCAGCCAATGGGAGGCTAATGCACGCGTGGCAGACCTCGGCCCAGGCTCGATGCGATCGCCGCCGCTAGGCGAAGCAATAACGGCACATCCTGCACCGGCAATAGTAGTGCCACCGTCGATGCAGGCTCCATCTGCGAACAAGTCGGGCTCTGCAAACAGCAGGCCCTCGTCGTGGCCCTTGATCCACTGCGCGCGCGCCAGGAAGTCGTCACCTGGCGGCCTCCAGCCCGTGAACGGTTCTGGCAGCCACAACCTCTCGAACAGAGTCCTGATCGTGATGGGGTCGCCCTTGTCCTTGAAGTGCCCCTGTTCCTCTGGAAGGGTCAAAGACGGCCAAACGCCTTGACGCTCCATGTGCCTGTGCCAAAGCGTCCCCATCTTGCTGGGACACAGCGAGCATACCGAGACAGAGCTGAGGCCTGCCGCACAGCGCCGCTCGTTGGGCCACTGACCGTCGACCAGGCATGATCTGGCGTACCCAGCTTCACTGGGCGCCAACGTCCTCCAAGCCGTAGCGACCTTGGTGGAGCCTCGGCCCGACGCGACCCACCGCCTGACCTGCGGCAGGAAGACTCCGCCAGCACCGTAGATGTCGTAGTGCGTGCTCTTGGCCAGCTGAGACAACTGCCACCGCTCGACGCCTCTCGTGACAATCTGCTTGGCCGCCCAGGGAGAGCGCACCGCCGAGTTGAGCTTCTCGCCCGCGTCGGTGACCCAATCAGTGAAGCAGCTGAGTGTGAACCCGATCATATGCAAAGACATCACTGCTGCTCCGAGCGGGCCACGCACGTCGCCCAGTGCCTGGCGACCCTCACGTTCCAGTCGAAAGTGGACTGCAAAATGGACGTCGGGACCCACTTCTCCCATACAGCCTTGGCCAGCAGCATGACAGGCCCCAGCGTGGCAGTGAAGATGGGGTCCAATGTCTTGGCCCCCGAGAGCATCAGCACTGCGGTGGCATTCTTGCCTGCTGGCCGTGGACCCGCGGCTCTGACCGTGATGGGGCGCGTCCTGGACAACCCGCTGGGGTTGAGGCCAACGCAGCTGGCGCCGTACATCGCCGAAGGATGGAGGCCTGTGAACGCAAACTTGGCTGCGGCAGTGCGCCCGCGCCTCGGGCCCAAAAAGGCCCGCACCTTGCCGGGGCGAAGCTCGGCGTTGGCGAGGCGTTGCTGCCGGGGGGGCCGAGCTGCACGCCGCCCCTCTGCATGATCGATGCCCAGGTTGCGCGCGTGACGAGCCCCTTGGACTCCAGCAAACTTTAGCAGGCGCCTCGATATGTTGCTGCGCCAGCCTGGTGAGCTGCCCATGACGTTCGACTTCTCGACTGCGATCTTGGGCTTGCCGTTCTTCAGCTGCTGCGCCAATGCACTAGCAGCGCCCGCCAGATCGTCCTGCACCCGCTTGGTGCCGCCCCAGCGCTGGAGCACCAGGTCGCCGACCGCGATGGCTGGCGTGACGGCCCCGAACCGCGCGACCATCTCGTCGAGCGGCTGCAGCAACAGGATCTTCATGAAGCACGTGGCGAACGCGTCTCCATCGAGCACCGCCTGTAAGACCTGCAACTCCTGCGAGCAGCACCCGTCGAGGTGAAGCACCCTCGGCGCACGGTGCAAAGAGATCTGCAGCTTGGCCAGCCAGAGCGGAAAACCGTACCTGATGGCTGCCTGCGCGAGGCACCGATGCGAGACCTATTCGAATGCCTTCCAACTGTCCAGCAGGATGCTGGCAGGAGGCCCAGTCTTGATCGGGATGAAGTTCGGCCACCATCGCAATCCACCCTGGTCACGTCTGCTGCTGCCACACCGCTCTGTTGCATGACCGCCCTGAGCACGCCCCCCAGTAGGGTCTGTCACTGGCCTTCTCTCACTGCTGCATGATGGGTCGGCGAAGCCTGCCGTGAACTCTGACCACCGCTGCCAACGCCGCGTTGGGTCGAAGGCCTCCATCTGCCTTGGGAATGAAGGCCATCTTGGCGATGAAGCTGGGCCAACCTGCTTGCTGCTCGATAGCCATCAGCAAGTCAATGACGGCCTCACTGCCTAGGCCACCCATCAGATTGAATTCACTTGGACGGATGCGGTCAACGTTTGACACAGACTGATTCCTGAAAGACGAGATCACTTTCCGCAGCTCAGCCACAGAAGGCCCGTCGGGGCGCTCTCCGAGGCCCCCAGGCCAAGGCAAACGATGCCTCTCGGGCTCGAGCTCCCTCGAGGCATTCGCAGCTGCGTCAGGAAGCGTAGCCCCGCTCAACAGCGGGGGACGGTGGCTGCGTCGGGGAAGGTCCCCCTCTTCGCCTTCAAATGCTGGTTCCGCCCCGTGCGCACCACCACCTGCTGCCTGGACTGGCAGTGCCTGGGGGGCGACGATTTCCCAGTAAATGGAGGCTCTGCTGTTTGGTGAGCGGCGCCAGACCAACTGTGTTGGCTGGCTTCGCATTCCAAGACTGAACAGTCTCCGCGACAGCATGGGCGCCGCCTGGGCCCGCAGCGACAGAGTGCAGCACCCAGTCGCTATAGTTCTTGGAGGCTTGATCCAGATCCGTCTTGACCATTGCCTCATATCAGCTGAATCACGCCGCACTGAACACATCAAGCTGATCAAGGGAGAAATTCAGCGCTCCGCTGGCGATGACGCTGACCACGCCCTGCAGCTCCGCGAGGCCGGACGACGGCCTGCTAGCCAGCCTGCCCAAGGCGCGCAGGGCTCCGAACCTGGTGAGCGGCCGCTCGATCTGCGCTGCGTCTCGGATACAGATAGCAACCGACCTGTACCAGGTCGGGGCTCGAGTGGCGCGCGGCAGCCTCGGCGGCGACGGCGCCGTGGCTGAGGTGGCTGAAAGCCTGGGCCGTTCCGCGCGGCCTGAGTGCCTGTCGAGGTCGTGGATGAGCCCGCGCGCGTCAATCACGTTGACCTCCGCCTGCTTGACGAAAGCCTGCCACATGCTGTCTAGGTCTGTCATGCGCTCGAGCTGGTCGCGAACGGCTCGCCGAGCTGGGCCATGATCCTGCGCGCGGCAGGCCAGCGGCCTGGGCAGAGGCAGACGCTTGGACGCACGCACGACGGCGACCTTATGGTGCCTGCTCGGGCCGGGCAGCTCGAGCGCAACTGGGTAGTGCGGGCTGAGGTCCAGCCCGTGGACAACGCTGTCTTCGGCCCCGCGGAAGAGCCTCGAGACCACGAAGCTGCCGATGCTCATGCCTGCAGGTCTGCGCGCGGCCTCCGCGGGCGCAGCAACCGCCGCCTGCGCCGCCTCTAGCCAGCCAGACTCTTCCAAGATCGACGGCTCCAGGTTGAAGCCCACGCACACGATGAAGGGCCTGCTGGCCGCCTGCAGGGCCTTCAGCACCGCGTGGAGGGCGTCGGCGTTGCTCTGGTTGCGCCCGACGTTGACCTCCAGATACACATTGACCCACGCGATGCCGCCTCTACAGACGCCACTGAGGTGGGAGATGATGGCGCGGCCAAGCTCCGGCGCCGCTTGCTTGCCGAGCAGGCCGAACGGCCCGAGCCCGAAGTGCTGGGGCGCCATCTGCGCAAGGCCCCCAGTGCCCAGGAAACCAAAACCAGCGTTGATCGCTGGCGCAGCTTCCGAGACCCATCCGAGCCGTCGAAGTTGTCCTTGAGTGTCTTGAGTGCGCTGCGAATCCAAGTGCGTCTCCTGAACGGCAACGAAGTCGCAGCACCTGACAGTGCCTGTGCCGAGCAGGTTGGCAAACCTCGACCGAGCGTTGCAGTTGACCGCGAGGCCAACCCACCAGCGCCCTTGCTCGTCCGCCGTCCCGGGCACGAGCGGGGAACGATTGCCACATATGGCCTCACCGAGGCACCGAGGCCGCTACCCCGAGGTCTTGGAACGCTTGGCGGCCCTGAAGCATGTCCAGTGCCTCCTGGAGCCTCTTCCTTTCGTTCTCGTCCGCAGCGCTGCCGAGAAGTCCTCCAGGATCCTCGCCCTCCATGGATTTGTCGAAATCGTCGCTACCTGGATCGCCTGCCATGGGAGCATGCGCCTCGCCTGCGCCACCACCTGCGCCTGCACCTGGAGCGCCTGGACCTGCACCTGCGGCTGGCACAGCGCGGGCAGGCTCTGCCTCGGGATGTGGTGGGACCGCGGCTGCAGCCATCTCGCCCAGAATCGTGGCGAGGCTAGCCAGGACCTCAGCACTCGACTCGCCCTCCGTGTCGATGGAGGCGACCTTGTCCTTGACGGAGCGGAGCGTGTCCTCAGCCGTGGTGGAGGAGTAGAGCTTCGCCGCCTCCTTCTTGGCCTGCTCGAGCTCCGCCTTGCGCCCGGCGAGGGCCCGATCCGCGTCTGCCAACGCCTCCAGAGCCTTGCGGGAGTTCTCCAAGAGGCGCTCACGCTTGGCTGTGGCGTCGGCGACGGCCAACGATGCTTGATCGACTGGCAGAGGGAGCTTCCGCGCCTCCGAGCCCAGGACACCAGCGGCTGCCGTTCGACGTGCCAGCTCGACCTTGTCTCGACTGCTGCGTGAAAGTCCGTCCTTGACGATCTCATACGACTCCATGGCCATGGCTGCGTAGGCTGCAATCTTCTCTGGCGAGAGCGTGAGGGTTGCGGGAGCAACAGACCCTCCGCCGTTAAGTCCGAGCCCTTTGCCACCACGCCCTTTGCCGCCGCCTTTGGGTCCCTGCTTGGCCCAGGGAGCTCCGAGACTGCCGCCGCCGACTGCCCACTTACCCCAAGGCTTGTGGTTGTCGTTCGCTGCTGGCACATTGTGGTCCGTCCGCTTGCCCTTACAGCCAGCCTTGATACAGAGTGAGAGATGTTGTGGCGTGTAGCCACCGCACCTCACGCACTGCCAGCACTTCGCCATGAGAGCCAGAGGGCCCAAGCGACCAGACAAAGTCGGAACGGGACTGCGCACCCTCGGGCTGAGGGAGGCAGGTGATGACCAGGGGCGAACCTGGCACCCCAAGAAGATGAATCGCAAGCTCGGGGAACAGAGCTATCCCGCTTTCGCCTGAAGGCTTGCAGCCTCCCAAGCATGGAGTCTTGAGCCAGAATGGCTACGGAGCCACTGGGGCCTTGGGTGGAGCTCCCCATGGGGCCACGAAACGTGTGAGGGGTTTGCCAAAGTGGACGGGAGGCGGCATGTGAACGCAGCCACTGGGGCCTTGGGTGGAGCTCCCAATGGGGCCACGAAACGTGTGAGGGGTGTGCCAAAGTGAAGGGGTGACGGGAGGAGGGAGGAGGGGGAGGAGGGCACCGTCTCTTCAAAACGAAAACCCAACACCACAGGATGGTTGGGAACTAAATTCCCTACGAGGCAGGGATCGATATTTGGAGACCTCGGCGGGCGGTGGGTATGGATACACATTCGGGCCCTGGGGGGCCCCACATCCACTGCCAACCGAGGACCCCGAAAATCCATCCACCAAGAGGTGGGTATAGATAAATCCCCGCCTCGCATTGAAGAAAACAACTGCGTAAACATACAATTTCTGAGTTCCGTGCAGATTTCGTGGATCGGTGCTGACCCCCCTCCCTGGCGAGAGGAGCGCGCCAGAGGCGGCGCTGAAGGCGCCGCCAGGGGGGCCCAGCGCTGATAAAAGACATCCACGCGGAGCCCCAACAGTTTATGGTTATGCATGTTTTTGTTCGCTATTCGAGGTTCTGAACGAATCCCACCTCGCATCCTTTTGGCGGCGCGCAGAAGGGGGTAGAGGGAAGGGGGAAGGCTTCTAAGAAGCAGGGGTGCTTTTAAGAAACCTTCCCCACTCCACCTGACCCCCCCTCTGCGCGTGTCTGATCCTCATCGTCGTCGGCGGCACCTTCCGCACCGACTGCGTCAGCTCGTCGAGGTGCTTGTCGCGGCTCTGCAGCAGCAGCTGCAGCCGCACGGCGTCGCCCGCGGGGGCCCCGGCCGGCGCCTGCTCTCGCCCGTTGCCCGTGGTCGTCGTCGTCCGTCGCCCATCGTCCGTCGCCCGGCGCCGCAGACATCCAGCGCATCGAAAAAATCGAGACGGCCGGCTTTCTCGATGTTCGGCTGTCGGAGGCCAGGCTGTCGTGGCCCTGGGACAAAGACTGACGACGACGATGCACGACGACGACGACGACGACGACGACGACGACGGCGAAGGCGACGGCGAAGGCGATAACAACAACAACGACGACGACGAAAAAACGACTCGGGATGAGAATCTGGTCCAGGGCGAGGGGTCAAAAGATCTGGGGACCCAGGTCTCGAAAAAAATGAGCCGCTGGACGCCTGGGGCGCGTCGCTCGCCGTGGAGGTGCTCGGGGACCGATTATGGCCACGCCTGGAGGCCGCCGTCCGTCGCCCGTCGCGCGTCGCCCGTCGTGCTGAGGAGCCTCGCTGAGGATGCAGGGGAAGAAAACGGGAACCACGACCAGGACTGAACACGGAATCGTCGTGCCGATGATGGTCACCGTGAATCTTGGACAGCGCCAATTCGTGGATCACCCTCGCGAATCGGAGACGGTGGACATGTGGCATGACCAAGATCGGCATCGAGAAGGTACTGCGATATCTTGGTCATGATCGCCGTGCTTCTACACTCGAAACGAAGGGCGACCAATACACTGTGTGACAAGGCGGAGCTTTGTATGTCCTCGTTGGGGCTTCCTGTGTACGCCCAACTGGGGCTTTCTGTGGCCTGGTAAGCTCCGTGTGACCGAATACTTGCATTCGATTAGTATCGCGATGTAAGACGGCCTGTATGCCACTTCAGAAAACAAGTGGTGCTCTTACCAGGGACAACTTACATTGCGGAGCACTTGATAAAAAACTCATGTTGGCCTTTCTTATCCTGTCTACCATACCACCTACCATCACCATCACCATTGTCATCAGCATCCTCTTCATCTCCATTACAGCAGCATGATTGACCCACGCTTGATTTCTTTCGCAGGACGCCCATACCTGACCAAAAAGGGCGGCTTTCAATATTTCGCTTGCGGGAAATACTTGATCGACAACCCGCCCCCACCAAATACAATCATGCTGAGCAGATTTTTTCAGTCAGCGGGGGACATGGAACAAGGTATGTCGAAGATTCGCCAGAGCAACGGGCCAAGTACGTGCTAAGATCTACGTTGGCTGGTGAACAAGATTCTAGATCGCGCGCGCGGGGCCGCCCCTGCGGGTCCCCAGACGAAAAATAAACCCGAAAGTCCCAGCCATGTCCCGGCAAAATCCCGGCCAGGTCCCGGGCAGGTCCCGGCCAGGTCCCAGCAGGCTCCCAAGAGCGTTCCAGGAGCGCTTCAAGTGGCCTCCTAGAAAGCTCGACATGGCCCGAGACAGCCCAAGAGCGATCCAAGACGCCAAATATGGCCTCCAGACAGCCCAAAGCGCCTGCAAGACGCCCCCAGAGGCCTCCAAGAGACCTCCCAAGAGGGCCCACAGAGGCAGAACTTAGTGATTTTGCAATAGTTTTTGAAGGTTTTTGGTGCTTTCGCTTTGAAGGCTAACTGGCGCTCCAAGACGGCCCAACAGGCTTCCAGGATCGCCCCAACACGGCCTAAGAGGCCTCCAAGAGCGCCCACAACTGCCCCAGAGGGCCCCAAGACAGCCCCAGAGGCCTCCAAAATGGCCGAAGAGGCTCCCAAGACGGCTCCAAGAGCGGGCCCAGACGAGGGACCCGAGCGGACATTTCGAGCTCCAGGCGCAGAGAGGTTCCCTGGAGGCTCCAAGAGGCCCCCAAAAAGCCCCCAAGAGGCCCCCGAGAGGCCCCAAGAGACCCCCAAGAGGCCTCAAGAGACCTCCCAAGAGGGCCCACAGAGGCGAAATTAGCGATTTTCCTATAGTGGTGTAAGGTTTTTGGCGTTCTCTCCTTGGGGGCTTACCGGCGCTCCAAAACGGCCCAAGAGGCTTCCGGGATCGCCCCAACACGGCCCAAGAAGTCTCCAAGAGCGCCCACAACGGCCCCAAAGGGCCCCAAGACAGCCCCAGAGGCCTCCAAGATGGCCGAAGAGGCTCCCAAGACGGCTATAAGAGCGGGCCCAGACGAGGGACCCGAGCGGACATTTTGAGCTCCTGGCGCAGCGAGGTCTAAGAGGCTCCCGAAAAGCCCCCAAGAGGCCCCCGCGAGACCCAAAGAGACCCTCAAGAGGCCCCCAAGAGGCCCCCGGACCGCCCCAGGATGTGTCAGACATACCGCCAAGAGGCCCAAAAAGAGGCCTCCGAGCATCGCGGAGTTAAACATTTCACTGCATTCTGGGGGAATGGCATTCAACGTTCTGTCTGACATCCCTTATGCACGAAAAGAGCGCGCACTTCAACGCGGATACGTGGGCGGTCCCCATGCTGCGCTTTCTCAGCTGGGCAACTTCCAACCATACCAATACAGAAATAGGAATTGAAAATGGCTTGTGTTCGTTATCGAGTGTGTAATTCGCGCAGCGCCTCCGGCGAGTAAAACCATATCAACATCAACATCTAGTTTCCATGATATTTGGGCGCTGCGCTTTGGCCAAACTCGAGTCAACCCCATTGCCGCCATCATCATTGCCATCATCATCCTCTTCATCGAACACCGTATGAGGTCATGTGGTCTTGATGTGTTCTCCCATCTGTCTATGGCACATTATTTGGTAGTTGTACAATACGCGCCCATGTAACTTATTGTATGTGAGACTGTACGTGCTACTGAATGCGTTACTGCATGTGGCATTGTCTCAGTTACGCTCTGGGCTGTTGTACACAGGTTCTACTCCGCTGGCAAATTCCAAAAATAAAAAAGCCGTCGACGTCGGGAAATACATTCTGGGGGGGGGCCCAATGCCCGCCATAGAGAATACAATCAATGAGTCCTCAAAAATCCCTCAAGAATCCATCATAATTCCGCAAGAGTCATCAATATTCCTTCAAGAAGGCCCCAAGACTGCCCAAGAGCGCCTCAAGACGGCGCAGGAAGCGTCTAAGATTGCCAAGAAAGGCCCCCAGACGGCCCCCAAAGGAACCCAACCGAGGGAATACGAACCGAAAATCCGAGCCTTCCGCCCCTAGGGGCCCGCCAACAAAAGGCCCCAAGAGGCCCCCAGAGGACTCCAACAAGCTCAAAAGAGGCTCCAAGAGGCCTCCGAACAGCCCCAGGAGGCTTCAAACTGCCTCCAAGAGACCCCCGAAGGGCCTCCCACGATATCCCAACGAATATCCAAAAGGAAACCCAGGCTCGGTGGCGGGACTTGCCATAGGCAGCCGTATAACAACAACGACGACGATCATTGTAGGACTGTTCGCTCTTATCTGATCGCGCGCCTCTCAAAGTGCATCTGACAAAAATCTCGATATCCGCGCTCCTCATCTTCGAACGTGCACCCTTTGGGGGGGGCATATTGCCTGGCCCGCCATGGGCATGTGGCACGGGCCATTAAAGAAGGGGGGGCGACGGGCGACGAAGGAGTGAGATAGGGAGGAAAGGGGGCAGGATGGGGGGCGTCTCTGGCAAGGGCGCCTCGGAAGAAATTGCGAGGGCTTCCGAAACGGGAGCCATTGTCGTCGAAGGTCGGCCTTCACCAACTTGACTGAATTGCGGGAGTGTCTCGAACGATAACGCCGCGGGCGCATCTGACATCGAGCAGGTGCCGTTGTCGTCGTAGTTGGGCCTCCACCAACCCAAGTGGTGTTCCAGGACATCTCGGACGAGAGCGCCATTCCTGAGAGCGGCGGCGTCTCTGCCCAAAGCGCCTCGGAGTGCGTCCCGAGGAAATATCGAACGAAAGCCATTGTCGTCGTAGCTGGGACTTCTCATCAACTTGACTGGATGGCGATAACATCTCGAGCAATAATGTCGCGGGCGCATCTGACATCGAACGGGTGCCGTTGTTGTCGTAGTTGGGCCTTCACCATCCCGCATGGATCGCAATCACACGTGGTAGCGCCATTCCTAAGACCGGGGGCATCTCTTACAACGGCGCCTCGGAACTAACATGTGTAAATTAATGACAACTGAGCCGTTGTCGTCGTGGTTGGGCCCTTGCCTGCTTGACAAGATGGCGGGAGTGTCTCTAGTAAGAGCGCAACGGTCGCATCAGACATCGAAGGGGTGCCGATGCCGTCGCAGCTGGGCCTCCAACAACCCCAAGTGGACTGCTATTCCAGGCGGGGCGCTATTCCTGAGAACGGGGGCGTCTCTGGCCAAGGCGCCTCCGAGCAAATGGCTGGGAATTACGAAACGGGAGCCGTTGTCATCGTAGTTGAGCCTTCGCCAATCTACTGAGCTGCGACAATATCTCGAGCGAGAACGCGGTTCCTGAGTTCTAGGGCGTCTGGCCCGGGAGTATGGGGTACATCGCTCGAGCAGGAGCGTTGTGTTCGAGGAATATGTAGCTGGCGTCGAAGCGAGAGCGCCTGGAACAGATTATATTAATGCGCAATGCGCCTTCTCCAGAAATCAAGATTCGAACTTTGCTTCAACGACTGCGACGACGCAAATTCCCACAACAACGACGAACACGACGACGACCACCACGACGACCACGACGATCAATACGACGACGGCAACGCCGACATTCAACGCGGCTTTAACGACCACGACGACAAAATTGACGACTACGATGACGACGGCGGCGACGACGACGACGACGACGGCAACGACGACGACGACGGACGACGACGACGCGGGACGAAGACCAACAGGCAGACTACGAAGACGCTGGCGACGACGATAACGACGATAACCACGACGGCGTCGACGACAACGACGACCGCATCACTTGACTCGTCGCGGGGCAACGCGAAGGCGGCGAAGAAACCACTACTCATTACTCCAATCGACTCGGTAAGGAGCAACGCAAGGAAGGGGCGGAACAGGGGGGGAATAGGAAAATATATTCGCCGCGCAGCAGCAAAAGGGGTGGGGAAAAGAGAATACTCTGCTCTACACGATACGCGGCATTACAGCGGGGACTGAAACATGAAAGTCTAACTCTACTCGTCGAGCGGCAGCGAAAGGGAGCGGGAACAAATACGACTCTACTCTACTCGTTGCGTGGCAATGCAAGGGCAGGCGACAAAACTACTACTCGACTCGTGCCGTGGCAGCGCAGGCGGGCGACTGCACTCTGCTATACTCGCTACGAGGCGACGCAAGAAGCGGGTGGGCCAGGCGGGGCAGTGAAGCGGGAGGGCGTGCGGGACATTAGAAATACGCTTCGCTCGTGGATAACGGTGCATCATTGTCGTCAATGCCGTGGTCAGTATTAGTGTCAGTGCCAGTGTCAGCGCCGCCGTCGTGCTCGTCGTCGTCGTGGTCGTCGTCGTGGTCGTCGTCGTCGTCGCTGTCGCCGTCGTCGTCACTGTTGTCGGTAGCGTTGGCGTCGTCGCCGTGACCGTCCGCGTTGCCATGATCGTCAGCGTCGTCAGCATCGTTCCTGTCGGCATCATGGCCGTCGTCGTATTCGTCGTGGTCGTCGTCGTCACGTCGTCTGTCGTCCGTCGTCGTCGTCGTCGTCGTGCTCGTCCGTCGTCGTCGTCGTCGTCGGCCTCCCCGTCGTTGTTTGCTGGCGCGCGGGGGTTGGGGGATTCTAATTCCCCCCCCTGACTTTGGGAGGGGAGGGGGGAGGGGGGGAGTGGGCTAATGAGTGCCAGGGATTGTGGATGGGGGAGTTCTAACGTGTCCCCCAACCCACGTACTTGGAGCGAGAGGGGATCGAAGCGAATGTATTTTCATGCTCTCGACCGTAGTGTGCATGGCGGCGCCGCCACAGAACTACCTCTGTGACGGGGGATCGAGTCATATGGTAAGCATCTCCTGCTGCGCGCTTGCCCGCGCCACGTATGCACTACCAAACAAATCTGAAACAAACGTCTATGGACGGTGCTACTGCGAAGAGGCAGCAGCAGCAGCAGCAGCAAACCACCTCCGTCCCCAACCACTTCACCATTCACAGCGTCACTGAATTAAGGCTTACAGGGTGCCCGAAACACATCGTGCTTCAGCCACCGCGTAAACACGCTGCATCAGCGCAGCAATCTGCGTGGCAGATGCGGCACGAGGTCATCCCCAGCGGGGGATGTATACTTTAAACGGTGGCTTGAGACCTGAGCGTGCTCACCCCACCACGTAAACGTGCTGTGCTATGTGGGCACAGCACCTGTGCCTGAAGTACACTTGTATTTGATGTAGAAGCTGGAAGAAGAAGTAATGCATGAAACAATCATTGCTACAATCATGTGAATCAATGGCGAACTGTGCATACGCTAACAATCATCCAGATGTGCTGGTCAGTAGTACGTGCGTTTGAGAAATCGGAATGGCGTAGAAGCACCCGTTGGTGCTGCCGTCGGGGCAGCAGGCGGAGAAACTTGTCGGTGCCGTCGTCGGTGCCGCTGTAGGTGCGCCTGCGGATGCAACTGCCAGTGCAGCAGTCGGTGAATTTATCGTTGACTCTGTCGATGTTGCAGTGGGCGCTGCTGTTGATGCAGCCGTCGAGGAAGCAGTCACTCAGCTTGTCGGTGCCGCTGATGGTGATGCTGCGGGTGCTGCTGTTGGTGCAGCCGACGGGGCAGCAGTCGGTGATCTTGCTGGTGCCGCTGTCGTTGCCGCCGGTGGACGTGTCGGTGACTCTGTTGGTAACGCTGTCGGTGCGACCGGCGGGGCAACGGTCGGCGATCTCGTTGGTGCCGCTGTCCGAGCGACCGTCGCTGCAGCAGTCGGAGACCTCGTCGATCGCTGTCGGCACGGCCGTCGGAGGCCCTGCCAAAGCAGAGCTGTGGGTGCTGCTGTTGGTGGAGCCGTCGGGGCAGCAATCGGTGAACTCGCCGTGACCGTCCGCGTTGCCGAGATCGTCAGCGTCGTCGTCGTCAGAGTCGTCAGCATCGTCCCTGTCGGCAGCATGGCCGTCGTCGTATTCGTCGTGGTCGTCGTCGTCACGTCGTCTGTCGTCCGTCGTCGTCGTCGTCGTGCTCGTCCGTCGTCGTCGTCGTCGTCGTCGGCCTCCCCGTCGTTGTTTGCTGGCGCACGGGGATAGGGTGATTCTAACTCCCCCCCCTGACTTTGGGAGGGGAGGGGGGAGGGGGGGGGGAGTGGGCTAGTGAGTGCCAGGGATTGTGGATGGGGGAGTTCTAACATGTCCCCCAACACCTGAAGATCTCTCAGACGACGCTCTTTCAAATATGACACCGGAGAAAAACCCCAATCAGATTTTTGTTGGGGCTATGGGGCTGTAGGGCTATGGGCTATAAAGCTATAAGGTTATGAGGCTATAGGGCTATAGGGCTATAGGGCTATTGGGCTATAAGACTATAGGGCTATAAGGCTGTAGCGCTATAAGGCTATAGGGCTATAAGGCTATGGGGCTATAGGGCTATAGGGCTATAGGGCTATTGGGCCATAGGGCTATAGGGCTATAGGGCTGTGGGGCTATAAAACTATAGGGCTATAGGGCTATAGGGCTATGGGGCTATTGGGCTATATGCTATTGGGCTATTGGGCACCCCGGGCACCCGGGCACCCGGGCCCGGCCACCGAAATCGGCCACGCACCTCAACGGCCACCCGGGCACCCGGGCACCGCCGGGCATTCGGGTACCGGGGCCCGGCCACCGAAATCGGCGACCCACCTCACCTAAACCTTTAATCTGCTAGGACCCCTACAGAGGCAAGCTCTGATTGGGGAATGATGTGTTTCGCTACGGGGAACGTCGGCTTGAAAAACTAGAGCCCCTGGGTCTGCCATTCAGGCCGGAGGTCCACTTTCGGAAGGAACCGCCATCCGTCCTTATGAGTTTCCAGCGACCCATACGCTTCAATAGAAGAAGAAGAACATGAAAACAACTGTTCGAGGAACAAACACCTCGTCCGCGTGATCAACTGCTTTACGCTCCAAGCTTCGGTTGCGAACGTTGGAAAGGCTGAAGCGAGAACCACATTTTGAAATGGAACCACCCTCGACCCGTTGCTCTGTTGAGTTGAGTTTAACAAAACCAAGTCTGAGGACATCTCAAACAATATCCCCGTGCAGAAACGGAACCGCCCTCCATCCGCGTATAAATGGCGCACATGCTTGCGACGAGTACGCGCGGCGCTAAGGCGAGAGTCACATACTCAAAACTACACCCCTACCATCAGTGCAACCGCTGGACCTGTGAATGACGAAGATGCGCGGGTTACGGCGAGAGCCGCATCTTGATTAAGGCCCGCCCTCTGACCGTGCAGCTGTTGAAAACTTGTATGACGAATGCGTACGGTGCTGAGGCGACAACCACACTTTGGAAGCCGCCCACCCCCCAACCATGCAGCTGCCGAAAAAAACGTCAAACCCCCAAAAACACGCTGCCGAAAGAAGTCAAACCCACAAAAATACCTGTGCCAGCCTGGTATCACGCTTGACAGACAGACCGCCCTACTGACACGTCTGGTGGTTCGGCGATGCGAAGCGGCCTCGAGGGAAAGGAGATGGAGGAGAATGAAAAAGCGGGTGAAAGATGGTGACGCTGGCGAGCTCAAGGGCCGACCGGGGGCGTCAACACGACGCCCACCGACACGGAATAAGCGCAGGGAGGAGGAGGAGGACGAGAAGGCGGAGGAAGCGAAGGAGTGGGAGTGGTGAAACGCTGGGGTTTCGCCCGCAAGGCCCATCGAAGAAAGGAGGCACGCGCGGAATTATCTATTGTGTCCCCCTCCTCCCGCTCTCCCGCCATTCTACCGCAGCTGAACTGGCAACGCACATAATCGTATTTCATGCTTCAAAACGACTAGTACCATAGTGTGCATCAGACGTTCGGTTGTCGCCAAGGAGATGAAGAGCTTTACGCCCCCGAGTCGCGTTTTAAATGACCCCTGCTGCTGCGCCAGCACTGTCTTGGAAGGGACCAAGAGAAAGATGGGAAACAGGGAGGGGAAGGAGGGAGGGGAAGAGGAGGGGAAAAAGGTAATGGGGAGGAGGCGAAGGAGGAGGATGAGGAGGAGGAGGAGGAG
Organism: Prorocentrum cordatum; assembly: GCA_963575745.1. Lineage (NCBI taxonomy): Eukaryota > Dinophyceae > Prorocentrales > Prorocentraceae > Prorocentrum > Prorocentrum cordatum. The sequence continues at coordinate 398,493 of CAUYUJ010003225.1, forward strand.
GCACAGGAAAGGGAGGAGGAACCGTAGAAGGAGAAAAGAGAAGGCGGAAGGGACGGAGGAGGCCTCTTGGGCGGTCTTCGGGCAATCTTGGGGGCCTCCTGGGCCGTCTTGGGCCGTCGGAAATCCGTTTTGAAGCAAATGCCCAAACCCTTCAAGAGCCGGAGAAAAAATCTACCATGCTGGCCTTTACGGGCCTTCCTGGGGAACCTCTTGGAGGGAGGAAGACCGCACCAAGCGACCAAGCGGATGGGGATGGTCCGTCCCGTCGTGCGAATGCATCCCCGGACCCTCGGGGCGGCCGACAGCGGGCCTTCGCCTCCATCTGCTCCCGCAGCTGCTTGATCAGCGCCTCCTTTGTTTTCTTGGCGGCACGCACACGGGGGTAGGAGGAGGGGGAGGGTTTTTAGAAGCAGGGTGTCTCTAAGAAGCCTTTCCCCCTCCCCCGTCACCCCACTACTGCGCGTGGCCGATGTTGCTCGGAGGTGGACGACAACGAAGACGATGTGTCTCTCTCTCTCTCTCCTTCCTTCTCTCTCTCTCCCTTTGTCTCCCTCCATCCCTCTCTCTCTCTCTCTCTCTCCCTCTCTCCCTCTTTCTCTCTTTCTCCCTCTCGTTCTATCCGTCTGTCACTCTCTCTCTCTCTGCCAACTTGTCACCTGACGGAGCGGCACCCCTCCCCTCGTGGCACGACCTGCTCAGGGCCGTGCAAATCAGCACAGGACCTCCTACAAAGCCTTTCGGCCCCCCTCATGCCAGCCCGATTCACCGCGCGGCCACTCGACATCAGTGCCTGGCTGCGGGGACGGGGGACGCCCCGTTTCCGCAAGCCGCTTAGCGGCCTAGACCTTGTCGCCTGGCCGCCAACCGGGGCTTTGCCGACCTGGTCCCTTCCACCGCGGGGCGCCGAGAGACGCGGCGCGTTGCCTGCTCAGCGCCCCGCCTTTCACCTTAGTCGCTTTGCGCCAGGGGGTCGTTGTTTCAACGTCCCCCGTACCCAAAGGTGGGCACCCCGGGACTCCCGTTTACTTGTCCGATCTCTCCCTCTCTTTCTCCCTCCCTCCCCAGCCCCTCTCTCTCTCTCTCCCTCTCTCTCCCAGACAACCAGTGGCTTACAAAAAAACGAGACGGGCGAATTATTTATGGTTTTAGGCATCTGGAGGCCAGTGCCGGGCCCTGGGACCTTGAAAAAAACGGCTCCGGATGAAGAACCCGGCCCCATGGGGGCAGGGGTCGCGGGTCGAGAGGTCGGGGGCCCGTGTCTCGAAAAACATTGGGAGGCTCGATGTCTGGGCTCCCTCTCTCTCTCTCTCTCGCTCCCACTCTCTATCCCGCTCTCTCTCTCTCTCTCTTTCGTTTTCTCTTTCTCTCTCTCGCTCCCTCTCTCTCGCTCTCTCTCTCTGCTTCTCGTCGCCGATACCCGTTCAAGCCCCTCTCTGGTGCTGAGCGGGCATGCCGAGGACGATGCCCTCCGAGTGGGGCCAGCCCAGCGGTGCGGCCAGAGTCCGCACGGCACGACTGCAGAGAGGAGGCCAGGGAGCAGCAGGAGGATAGGGAGCGGGAGTAGGATAGCAGGAGGAGGACAGCAGAAGGACAGGGGGCAGCAGGAGGATAGCAGGAGGAGGACAGGGAGCAGCAGGAAGACAGGGAGCAACAGGAGGAGGATAGGAGGACAAGGAGCAGCAGGACGAGGATAGCACCCCGCAATCCGCCAACAAAGCGCCCCCGATCCGAGCCTCCGGTTCCCTTCCTATGTTCGTCCTTGACGCCACTCCTGCGGCATATCGGCGCTCGCCCACGACAAACACACTGCCTGCGCCTAGGAAAGGGAAGGAATGAAGAGAGGAGACGTGGAAGCGGCCAGGGGGTCTGCGCTGAATGGATCCGAGAAAATTCAAAAGAGGGGGAACCGAAGGAAAATCCTTTCAAAATCTGTCCCCTTACTTATCCTGGGCCGAAACTGACAAGTTGCTCGAGCCACTTCCAGCTGTGGCGACAAGGGGGCCCTTTCTCGCCCTTCTGCTGACCATCAGTATTGTCACCGCCATCGCCATCATCATCGTAACGCTAATCGTAATCATCATCAGCAGGATCAGCATCTTCACCATCGTCAGCACCAGCATCAGCATCATCATCGTCATCGTCATCAGCATCAGCATCAGCATCAGCATCAGCATCAGCATCAGCATCAGCATCATCATCATCATCATCATCATCATCAAACTAGACATCGTCGTCCCAACCATCCCCATCTCCCCTCGCTCACCTCGGCAGCTAAAGAGCCCGTCCTCTCGTATGCATCATTATCGTCTTCCACATCAACATCACAACAATCGCCACTAACATCATCATCATCAACATCATGATCGGCATCTTCAACGCCATCATCAGCATCATCATCAATATCGGCATCGTCAGCACCGCCTTCATCATCGTGGTCGCTGTCGTCCCACCACAGTCGCATCAGCATCGTCATCATCAACATCACCAGCATCATCATAATCACCATCAGCATCACCACCATCACCATCATATAACCATCATCAGTAGAATGATCATCATCATGATCACCATCAACATCATAATCGCAATCATACATAAACATCGTACGTCACTGGCCTCGCATCTTTTCCAGACCCCATAACACGCTGTGCTTAACACGGTTCGGGTCCAAAGCGTGATCATCATCACCACGATCAGCAGCAACCGTGTCATCGATGCCCCCACCACCAACAACAACATCTAAGTTAGCGTGAACCACAAACAATAAGATGTTGCATTGCGGGTGCGCAGATCATGTAGTGCAACCGTGTGGTGTAAACGATGTGGGACAAGCAATGTAAGACAAGCTCAGCTATAAGGTGCAACCTGCGTGGTGCTATCTGCGAGATGGAAGCCGCGCGGTGTATGTTACATGGTGCAAGCTATGTGGTGCAAGCTATGCGGCGTAGGTTCTGTGATGTAAGCTATGGTGCGCATTCTACGTGGCGCAATCCATTTTACAGAACTTGAAATCGCCAACCCCGCGGCTCAAGCAAACAGTCCACCCTCCAGCCCGCAACTTTTTTTGCACAACCCATGCGGCTGCGATTGCGGTGACTGTGTGGCACTGGCTGGCGCATCTATGCGGCAGCGCTAGCGCGCGCAAGCTCGCGTGCAGAACGGCCAGCTAGCTTGGCACAACAGATGCGGCCGCGATGGCGCTTACTGATGTGAACTTCCCAATGCGTCTCCAAGGCCGCGCAGGCGCGCGGGCACTTCAGTGAGGGTCGGTGACTCGGGCGGGCGCGGTACCATAATGGCATCGAAAACGGCGTCAACGATGAAGATAGTAGCGATGGTGGTGGCGATAATCCCGATGTCGGCGACAAGGCCAGAGACGGCGCCGATGCTGATGAGGACGATGACGATGCTGCTGTACATGTCTGTGTCGGTGATGACGGTGGTTGGCTGATGACAGCAGCAATGGCGGCGACTGATGATGACGATAACGGCGGTGATGTGGCAACGCTGATGAAAGTGATAGTGGGAAGTGCGCGCTCGGAAATGTAATAAGCCTGGCAAGCTTTCTGTTGGGAAACAATTGGGTTCGTATGCTTTGGCGAACTCTCTCTTGAAATGCGTCGAAAGTGAATGGTTTTGGGAAGAATTCAACACGCGCGACTGGCGAGGCGCGCGTGGCCCGCACGGTATCCTTTGATACGGGTCCGTGCACTTGGCGCATGCTGGATCAACGCGGATGCACCGCGTGGCGAGATAAGAATGCAAGCTCTGGAAGATATTGCTCAACTCCTATAATGCTCCTATGACTTCAGAAGATGCGCGCGGGCAGAACATCTGCATCATTAGTGATGACAGGCCTAATGGTGTGTAATGTGCTTATGTTGAAGTGCTTGCAGAACTGCTGTGTTTGGTGGGATTTTGACATGTGCGCGCGAGTATGGACGTTGCGCGTGTCGTTGGACGAAAGTATATGTGTGCAAAGAATATGTAAGAAACGAGTGTCCCAAACTGGCATTAGACAGGGATGGAGGGGGGCGATACCCGGTTGAGCTGGGATGGTATGAACTCATACGGGAAATAGGCGATGCAGCAGAATAGTATGTAAGTTGCATCGTCCCAGGGGGCCCCGCTAACCCCCCGGGCGGGGGGGGGCGGACTGTATCATTCTTTTGAGAAGGGAACCTGTGTGGGGCAAGGTATGTGGTGCGAGCGAGCTATGTGGTGCAAGCTTCGTGGTGCAACCTACGTGGTGCAAACTACATCGGGGCGCCCACGACGCGGCACCAGGCGAAACCACGGAATATCCCCCCAGCGCGGGGCGCCCACCAGGCGCCAACGGGCGGGCAACACGAAAACCTCGGCACATCCCCAAGCGCGGGACGCGCCCATCGGCATACACCCCTCCAGCGCCGTGCTCCCTCAGCATCATCATCATCATCATCATCATCATCATCATCCTCATCATCATCCTCATCATCATCCTCATCAGCATCATCATCATCATCAGTATCATCAGCATCATCAGCACCATCATCAACATCATCATCATTATCATCATCAGCAGCAGCATGAGCAGGCCGCCGCGAGCTCAAGCCATCGGAGGCGCAGCGGCCTTAGAGGACGCGCCCCCCCGTGCTTTCGCAGTCTGCAGAGGGCCAAGCACCACACCCGCGCAGGGCGATGTGCACCAGCGCGTGTGCTCTGCACGCCGCACCGTGTCGAGCCCGACGTGAAGAAGGGCAATCATCATACGAGCAGGGGATGGGTGACGTCGGCTACGACAAGATCTACGACATCTACGTCCCGCCGCAGCACCTACGCCTGTTCGACGGGCCTGGCCTGGTGGCCGACACCATCATCAAACCGAACATCTCCCGCGAGACGCTGCAGCAGAACAAGATCTTGCGAGTGATCAAGAATAATCTCGTCAAGAAGTGCCTCGAGATGTTTGTGGAGATCGCCGAGAAGAAGGACGACTACAAGAAGTTCCACGAGCAGTTCGGCAAGTGCCTCAAGCTTGGCGTGCACGAAGATTCCACCAACCGCACCGAGGTCGCGGAGCTTATGCGCTACCACACCTCGAGATCTGGAGATGAGATGATCAGCCTGAAGGAGTAGGTGGACCGCATGAAGGAGGGGCAGAATGACATCTACTACATTACGGGGGAGAGCATCGCAGCGGTGTCGTCCTCGCCTTTCCTGGAAACGCTGCGCAAGAAGGGTCTTGAGGTCCTCTACATGACCGATCCCATCGATGAGTACTCCGTGCAGCAGCTGAAGGAGTTCGACGGCAAGAAGCTCTAGTCGACGACCAAGGAAGGTGTGGACCTCGAGGACGAGGACGAGAAGAAGAAGCTGGAGGAGCTGAAGGCGGAGTTCGAGCCGCTGACGAAGCTGATGAAGGAGGTGCTGGGCGACAAGGTGGAGAAGGTGGTTAACCAGGGGATGGGTGACGTCGGCTACGACAAGATCTACGACATCTACGTCCCGCCGCAGCACCTGCGCCTGTTCGACGGGCCTGGCCTGGTGGTCGACACCATCATCAAACCCACGCACGGCCTGCAGCCGAAGCCTTTCGTCGAGGCCTGCTATGGCTTCTGGCAGGACGGCGACTTCATAAAGAACGACGAGCCCCTGAGCAACGTTCTGCCAGATGAACGTGAAAGCGCAGGCCCTCCGGCATTACTGCATGCACTCCTACATGGCGTCCAACAAGATTCTCATCTTTGGCTTCCAGAGGTGGCGGGCAAGCTCATGGGCATGGCCTTCCGCGTGCCCACCATCGACGTGTCGGTCGTGGACCTGACCTGTGGGCTGGAGAAGGCGACGACCTACGAGGAGATCTGCGCCGAGATCAAGAGGCGTTCCGAGGGCGACATGAAGGGATACTTGGGCTACTGCGACGAGGCTCTCGTGTCCACCGACTTCGAGACATGCCCCATCTCCAGCACCTTCGATTCCAAGGCGGGCATCATGCTGGACCCCACGGTCGTGAAGCTAGTGGCCTGGTACGACAACGAGTGGGGCTATTCGTGCCGTGTCGTTGACCTGATCAAGCACATGGCCAAGGTCGACGGAACGTAGGATGTAGGATGGTGCCCGTCGCATCCTCACTGTGCATTAGCTGTCCCATCTTTTTTCTCCTATACGGGCCTACGCAGATCGCAGGGCGCATCCACCGCATGCTCAGCTTGGCCTCAGCAGGCCTTGGAGGATGGAGACCTGCCCCCTCTTGAGGAGATCGTGGGCGCCGCCAACGAGGCATCGAAGATGGCGAAACGTCGACTGAGATGCTGTCTCACTTCCTTTCTGACGCACCCTCTGAGCCACGGCCATATTTGCATCATTTTTACGTTAAGTGACTCGGGCACCCGCTCGCCTGCGTGTAATGGAGCTTTGAATTACTTGCGACTCGGATCGGCCACCGCCAGTCTTTCGTAAGCACCCGCTCGCATGCAAGCTAGATACACGGTCTCTGGCTGTGCGTCGAAGCACCCCGAGTGCACTCGCCCCACGCGGGTTTATCGGGACATGACTCTGTTATGCTCTCTGCGACGGACCACCAGCTGCATACTTGGTCCTGATGTCGAGGAAAAAACAGCATGAGCAGCATCATCAGCATTACCATCAGCAGCATCATCTCCACCACCATCACCATCACCATCATCATCATCATCATCATCATCATCATCATCATCATCATCATCATCATCATCATCATCATCATCATCGTCATCGTCATCGTCATCATTATCATCATCACCACCAACAGTACCATCACCATCATCATCACTATACTCGTCATTGTAATCGCCATCATCATCAGCAGCATCATCAGCAGCATCATCAGCAGCAGCAACAGCAGCATCATAAGCATCATCATCAGCAGCATCATCATCACCACCATCACCATCAGTATCATCGTAATCGTCGTCATCGTCATCGTCATCATTATCATCATCACCACCACCATCATTATCATCGTCATCATCATCAGCATCATAAGCATCATCATTATCATCATCAGCAGCAACAGCAGCATCATCAGAAACCATCAGCATCATCACCACCACCATCACCATCATCATCAGAATCGTCGTCATCGTGATCATCATCATTATCATCATCGCCACCACCACCATCAAAATCATCATCATCATCATCATCATCATCATCATCATCATCATCATCATCATATCATCATCAGCATCATCATCATCATCATCATCATCATCATCATCATCATTATCCTCGTCATCGTCATCATCATCGTCATCAGCAGTACAACAATAAGCAAGGTCATCTGCGTCGTCATCTTCATCATCATACTCATCATCATCGTCGTCGTCAACATCCTCAATGTCAGCAGCAGTCGCATCAGCATCACCACCATGATTTGGTCGTCAGCATCATAATGGTAAGAGTCCTCATCAATATCAACACCATCGTCACCATCATCATCATAATAATAATAACCACCATAATCGCTGTGACTACTACAACCCGCAACCAGCATCACAATCATGATAATGATGCTGATGATGACCATCATCATCATCATCATCAGCAGCATCATCATCGTCATCAGCATGATCATCATCATCATGATCATGATGATGATCAGCATCATCATCAACAGCATCATCGTCGTTGGATTCATCATCAGCATCACCACCATCATCATCAGCAGCATCATCATCGTCATCATCATCAGCATCATCAGCATGTTCGTCGTCATCGTCGTCGTCATCTTCATCAGCAGCATAATCACCAGCATCATTGGCATGATCATCATCATCGTCATCATCATCAGTATCATCATCATCATCGTTATCATCAGCATCATCACCACCACCACCATCACCATCACCATCACCATCATCATCATCATCATCATCATCACACGTATCGCCGTCGTTATCGTCCTCATCAACGCCATCCTCAATATCACCCCATCCGCCTGCTGGCATGAGCGGCTTGATCGGAACCTCATCGCATGGCTCCCAATTCATATCATCCAATTCCCCGTCCTGCCTCCCTCGTTATCTGTTCTCACTCTCTTGCTCCTCCTGCTCCTCCTCCTGCTCCTCCTCCTCCTCCTGTCCCACATCCCCGAATCCGCTCAAAAACAAGCACTCTGGAACCATTAGGGGGCCCAACCTGACCCATCTCTCGGGCTTCCTCCTCCTCCTCCTCATCCTCCTCCTCCTCTTCCTCCTCCTCCTCCAAGTCCAATCAAACCAATCACCCCAGACCCCTCCAGGGAGGTCCACCCTGAACCCGCCTCTGGAGCTGCCCCCGGCCGTGTCGACAAGAATCTTACAAATTGGAGGCCTGCAGGCCGGCACCAACACCAACATAAGAGGATGCTTCCACCGGTTATTTGGTGCTGATGGTGCGGTTGGTGCTGATTATGGTGCTGATGGTAATCTGGGACCTCATTCTGGTGCTCATGGTCATGTTTCGGCCACCTGAGAAACCCCAGTGTTACCACAATCACCGAAATCGGGATCGTCTTCCCTCGGTGGAGCTAACCACCGATAGTGGGGTTGGTGCCAACCTCTGGGCCTCCGACAGAGTCCCCCCCGACGTCCCCAGACATCCGATGTCTTGATTTTCACAACCCTCCTGCGTTGGGTTCTCGTTTTGAATAGAGCACTGCGGTCGCACACCTCCCGCCTTCCTTCCTTCCCGCCCCCTCTCCCTTTCTCGCCTGCCTCTCACCTCGCTCCTTCATGCGGGCCAGTTTGCCTCCTACCTGGCCATCCTTGGGGGGCTGCGATCTGCAAAACTGTCGCCGCTTTCGAAGGCTGCTGGGGGATCCAGCGGAGTGACGACTTACTCAAATTTAAATGAGGCTTCGCCATTCCTGGGTGGGCTGCGGCTTGCGGTGCTGTCGCCACTTTCGAGGGCTGCTGGGGGTCCAGCGGAGAGACGTCTTACCCCGATTCAAATTAGAGCTCGCCATCCCTGGGAGGCTGCGATTTGCGGAACTGTCGCCACTTTCGAGGGTTGCTGGGGGGTCCAGCGGAGTGACGTCTTACCTAGATTCTAGCTAGGCCGCTGCGATCTGCGAAACTGCCGTCACGCTCGAAGGCTGCTGGGGGGTCAAGCGGAGTGACGTCTCACCCTGATTCGAACTAGATACCGCCATCCCAAGGGGGCCTGCGATCTGCGACAATGTCGCAGGGGGGCAACGATCTGCGAAACCGTCGCAACTTTCGGGGGCGACTGCGGGGGGCCAGCGGAGCGACGTCGTACCCATATTGAAATTAGACTTCGCCATCCCTCGGGGGCTGCGATCTGCGAAACTGTCGCCACTTTCGAGGGGTGCTTGGGGGTCCAGCGGAGCGACGTCTTACCAAGATTCAAACTAGACCTCGCCATCCCAAGGGGGCCTGCGATCTGCGGAACTGTTGCCACATTCGCATTCGAGGGCCGCTGGGGGGTCCAGCGGAGTGGCGTCCTACCCAAATTCAGATTAGAGCTTGCCATCACTGGGGGGCTGCGATCTGCGAAACTGCTGCCCCTGTCGAGGGCTGCTGGGGAGTCCCGCGGACTGACGTTTTACCCAGACTCACACTAGACCTCGCCATCCCTCGGGAGCTGCGATCTGCGAAACCGTCGCCACTTTCGAGGGCTGCAGGGGGGTCCAGCATAGTGACGCACTGCGCAGACTCAGATTCGGCATCATTCTCGCTGGTCAGCGTCCTGCGAACTTTTCGCGACTTTCGAGGACTCCTGGGGGGTCCAGCGGGGCGCTGTCGCAGGCCGCCCGCAGACCTGGCGGCGCGTTTTGTAGCGTTCACCTCCCGCACTGAAACGTGCAGGAAGGAAGCAGGGAAATTGGCGGGCGAGATAGGCTCCTCCCATCACTTTCGTCGTCGTCCTCTGCCCCCTGCGACTTTCCCTCTGCTGCTGCCGCGCTGACGGTTCGGCCCCCCACGCGTCCTTGTCCTGCCCTGCGTTCCCGCCCCCATGTCATCCTTACACCTGGGCCCTCGCTCTTCGTTCTTCTGTCATTGTCCTGTGAATCGTGCCACGTGAGCGCATCACATGTAGCTTGCACAACATACAACGGCTCCTGCACTGTCACTGACCGGGCAAATTGGGGCCAACTCTTCTTGCCACTTGATGCAAGTGGGTTTACGTCGCAGGGTAATTCCAATACGCGGCCCCCGAAATCGGGACCATTTCACCAAGGCCAACTTTTCATCCTGAGTCGTTCTGCGACGGTCCTGAGGCCGCGTGAGGGCTCCCAAATGCCAACGACGAAAAACCTCCGTCAACATGTTGTTCAATACGCTGGATGCCTGGGCGCTCCGAGGTAGCTCAGGGCGGGAATCGCGGAGCTGCGCTGGCACGACATCTCGGAGAAACACACATTGGGGGGGGGGAAGCGGTCCTGCTCCGCGAGCTGCTTCTGCAGGGCGATGTCGGCGTTGGTGGACTCCGGGCTGGCGTTGGCGAGCCTCAGAAGGGGTTCCCCAACCTCCAATGCACGCATGCAGCCTCTCAGCCTCCAGGGAAACAAGATGAGAAGGGAGGAGGGAGGAGGGAGGGAGAGGACGTCCCAGCTTCGTGGAGGTCCTCCAGACGAGGCTGCGACGCCCTGGGGGAGATGGCCTCCAGGTTCATGTCCCTCCGCCAGGCAGGCGCCACGGTCAGCGCGGTGTTTCGCACCGGCGGGCCAGCCTCAATCCTGCACGGCGCTCGCGAAGGCCACCGCGGGCGAGGCGGGCAGGAGGCCGAGGACGATGCGGTTCGCGCTGCAGGAGGGCAAGGCTTGGAGGCGCGATCCAGCGTACTCCGCGAATGTGCGTTTCCTCTGGCAGTCGTGGACCGCAGCGGTGTTCGGCCTCTTCGGCGGCAGTCCCAGAACTGGGCCAAGGAGGCGGGGCCTGCAGGCGATGTCGAACCCTCGCTGGGAAGCGATCTCTTGGCACGCGTGGAAGGACGACCGCGTGTACCCTCCATGACCTCAGAAGGCCGAGCCCGAAGTTCCCGGCGAGCTGCATGGAGGCAAAGGCCCACCACCACCTCATGCGGGAGGCCGCGAACCACCCGGGTTTTGACGTGCTGCGGGGACGGCCGCCCGACCTGGGGCCACTTCGTTTCGCCCTCGATCACCTCCGCGCAGAGGGGCACGCGGAGATGCTGCACCTGCTGGAGGCCTTGACCTCGGGGGGGCCTGGTGTCGCAGTACGACCTTGTCGCGGAGCGGGCTGAGGTCGACCCGCGCTACTGGTGAGTGCAAGGGGGCCTTTGGGCACGACCTACCACAGCCTCTTCAGCTGCCCTGCCTCGAAAACATGGGCTCGTGAGCTGAGAAGGCGGCCCCCCGCGCTGGCCGAGCAGCTCCAGCCGAGGAGGAGGAGGAGGAGGAGGAGGAGGAGGAGGAGGAGGAGGAGGAGGAGGAGGAGGAGGAGGAGGGTGTATACGCATGCAGGGGCGAGCGTTTCTGTGGAAACCCTCGGCCTGCCTGTGGCGCCCCTCTAACACCGTTGGGCGAGAGGGGAAACCCGCGCAGGGTGCTGGAACTCCCTACACAACTCGGTACGAGAGGGGTGGGGGGCTAGGGTCATTGTCCAGCCCGAGCTCCCCTGCGCGAGCGTCACGGGCGGCGGCGCTCCTCGCCCCTCGCCCCCCCTCCCCACCCTCTACCACGGCGATGCCTCGCCCGGGCCCCCCGAAGATGGCGTAGCGCGTTTCCAAGAGGATGAGATGCATTTAGGAGGCCATGTTCGCAATGGCAATTTCGTTCGCGCAATCATAGCTGCTGCGCGCGACGCTCACTCTGTGCTGCTGAGCTCTCCACTGCAGTGCGAACGCACGCAACATCGCATTCCCACTGCCCTTGTGCGCCAGTCCTCCCTGCGCCCAGCTGGGGTGGTTTGGGTGAGGCTCTCTCTCTCCCTCTCTCTCTCGAGTGTTTTCTGCAACGCCAGGCCAACACATCGAGTCGCCAGCGTGCATCACCATCTTTCCTCCGAACCCTTCCTTCCCACTGCTCGTGTCCGAGTCGAAAGATAGAGGTCGGTGCCGCGCCAGTGGCGTCGTCTGCACTCGTCTGCACATCAATCGTATGTCGTCCAATCGTGTCTGAGATTTGCAGGTCCATCCGTCTCCAAGTCCGATGTTTCGCCCCCTGCCTTGCCCCCCCGGGTTGCCCTTGGAAGTGGCGGTTTGCCGTAGACCGTAGAAGCCGCCGTCTCGTTCCCATCTAGTTGTGCGCCCGATTTCCCCGATGCGGTTACACTCGTGGATCCCATGATCATCAACATGCGCCTTCCCAAATCGCATTTGCTTCGTAACCCTCCACATCATATTTCCCCCTGCCAATCCCTCCTCCTCTGGCGCCCGTCGTAGCCCCCATCCCGTCCACGTGCCCTTGTCCCAACAAGTTTCTGCTACAACATTGAGCATGTTCTTGGGAACTCTTCGTTCCTTTGGCATTGGATACGGAGCCGACGCATCGCGTTGAAATAGTTCTTCGCGGACTTACCATATCTCTTCGACCACGTTGGCTTCCCTCGTCTTTCCAAGCTCCCTCTCAATCTCTTCGTTAAATCAGTCGCGTCGTGGAGGAATCCAGTCACTTCCTCGAATTCCTGGCCCACCTCCCTCTCCACCATTGCCGTCCACCCCAAGTCGCCCCACCCCTGGAGCGGAGCCAGCCTGCGCGCCTTGACCCCTTCCTCAGCTTGGCCGAGGACCGTCCTGCCTTGTCTGAAGCAGTCGTCCAAGACGGCGCGGGCGGCATCGCTCCATGCCCTCCAAGCTCTGTCTGGCGTAATCTGTCAAGACAGGCTCTCCATACATCGTCCTGCGCCTCTTCTATCCTCATCTCGAGGGCCTGAAACAATCCAGGTCTCCTCTTCCATCTATCCAAACGCTCCGTTCGATTATCCATGTCGAACTGTGGTTCCTTCTTCCTCCTTCGACAGTTCAAGCTCGATCGATCACCCACATGGGGCACCAGTCCGAAAGGAATCTGGTCTCTGCGGTTCCAAGCCTTGATCAGGTGCAGTCTCTTAGCCGCCGTCCTGAAAATCATGCACTTCGTGATCAATGGTAGGGCTGCGGTCGTAACCGTTACATGGTCAGACTTACTGCAAGTCCTTTTTCGCGCAATAATGAGAGGATCCTGTGCCGTAGAATGCGGACGCGATTGATAGCGAGCTGACCTTACAGAATTTCCACAAACGCCGCTCCATCGTCATTATCAAGTTGCTCGTCCGCTTGTCCAGCCGTATTGTCACAGTTTCCTTCAATGATCCCGCCAGAGGCCCTGCGGAGTCAAACTTTGCTGTTGATGTATTCCCCATTACTATAATGGTGAAACTGGCCTGTCGGTCACACTATGTCTGTCTAGTCGGCGACCCGTTTTGTTGTTTCGTGATAGTTCTTCACATGTGTTCGAGCAAAGTAGACTGGGAAAACGCCAGAATCCACTGTCCTCGATCTGATGCGAATCCCTGCTGCCCCCCCTCGGATACTACTGGGTAGCATGAAGGAAGAACGGAGCGCTTCCCAGGAGATCGACTGGAAGACACTAACAAGTGAGCCGCATGTCTTTGCAGCCAGTTCCCCCCTCCACCCTCGAAAAAGTAAATGCCCAGCGGCGCTGTAGATTCGCAGTTGCGCACCCCTCTGCCCCCGCCCACCTCCGTGTCCCATATCGTAGTACAATGCCCCATTCGTTTAACTATTGGCTAACGCCATGGAATCGTTCATTGGTCGACGCAGCTAGTGGGTTATATGCCGCTATCTTCATCGCAACGAAGAGCAATCCAGGACATCTCCCCCGACAATTCGAACTGCCTCACTCAAAAAAACAACCTGGCGTGGCCGAGGTTGCGGTGCACGGAAACACGCGCCCTCCCAGCATGCCGGTAGATCTGGAACCACCCAGGGCAACCCAAGAGGAGGAGGAGAAGGAGGATGAGGAGGAGGAGGAGGAGGGGCAGGAGGAGGAGGGAACAGGAGGATGAGGGGCAGGAGGAAGGGGAGAAAAAGGGGGAGGAGGGAACAGGAGGAGGAGGAAGAGGAGGAGGAGCAACAGCAAGGCGGAGGGAGTAGGAGGGAGGAGGAAGAGGAGGAAGGGAGTCAGAAGGAGAAGGAGGAGGCGGAGAAGAATGAGGAGGAGGAGGAGGAGACGTAGAAGAGGGATGAGGAAGGAAGACAGAGGAGGTCGCAAGAGGAAAAGGAGGAAACTGGAGGGGGGAAGTAGGCAAGGAAGAGGGGGGAGGGGAGAAGCAGGCAGGAAGGAAGCGGATGAGGAAGGAAGAAGGAAGAGGAGGAGGAGGAGGAAGAGGAGGAGGAGGCACGTGAAAGGAGGAGGGGGGAGGAGGCAGGAGGGGGAGGTGGGAAAAACGGAAGGACGAGGGAGGAGAACGGAGGGCAAAGGAACAGGGGGAAGGAAAAGGACGAGGGAGGAGGGAGGGAGGGGCAGGCGTAAGGGCGAATGTCGCCGATAAGACGTTCGTCTGTCATTAGCCGCGGCGCGGCCCCGCTCCGCCCGAGAGGCCAAGCGGGAATCTCACGGCGTGGTGGTCGGCACCAACGGCGGCGCGTTGCTGGCTGTAGGGGGTTGGGATGGAGTCGTTTTTCGTCGTGTGGTAGACGGTAGACGCGGATGGCCACGGACATCCTGGCCACTGCGTTTGGGGCCCCGTTCTCGCCGTGGACCCCGGCGTCGAGCGAGGGGAACCCGATGCGGGACAGGAACTCGCTTTTCACCTGTCCGCGGGTAAGCTTAGCCGGTGCGGCATCTCCCCGCAGGTCACGCAATGTTGGATATGATCGTGGCCCTCGCCTGCGCCGCAGCCGAAAAGGCAGAAGCGCTTCTCGGGCGGGACGTACATTCTGTGAGACGCCGTCCAGTCACCCGTCAGCATCTCGATGGCGGGCCACCGCCGAGCGGGACGCAGGGTGGCAAGATGCACGCGGCGCCACTTCCAGCGTGCAGGTCGGCAGTGCGGAACGCGGTCGAGCTGCATAACGTCGATCTTCTTAGGCTCGTCGAAGTCGTCGATCGGGCACGCGTCCTTGACGTCCAGGTTGGGGCCGTCGCCAATTGCCTCGGGCAGCGCGTCGAAGACGCCCGAGCTGACCCAAAGACGGCGGGCACGATGTACCGCGGACTCTTCTGAGAGCAGCGACGCTTTTTGACGCGCCCACAAACACTCACGCGCTCATGCACGTCGGGCGCGCGAGGCGAAGTTCCAGGGGCGCGCGACCGATCCCGGCGTTTCCCCAGGCTTGGCGGCGCATCTCGGTGGCGACCCGTCCGCATTGACGGGCCACGCACAGCGGTTGGAAGTCTTCGCGGCCCAGAAGGCAGTCCGTTCACTGGCGCACCTAGCCCGCCTCGTCGTCGACCTGGCGGCTGCCGAGGAAGATGCCGGGTAGCCACTGCGCAACCCATGATCTCGAGCGCGCCCAAAGACGCTCTTGACTCTGTTCGGCGAATGCGCGCGGCACATCGGGCAGCGCGCGCGCGCTGACGGGCGGCGACGAAGGGCGGGAACCGCGCCAGAAGCCGGCGCGCGATAGCGTCGGCCATCGCATCGGTGAAGAACTTCTCGCGGGGCACAGTGACGCGCGCTACCTGGGCAGCGACAGCAGGGCTACAGCGCCCAGCTTGTATGCCAGGTTCGGCGCCGCGCCAGCGTGGGCCGGCGTGAACTCCAGCTAGAGCGGCCCGCTTGTAAATGGCGAGCGTGGCAGCCCGAGCTCGCGGAGTAGGGTTCTGCTATTCGTGTGGGACGAAGAAAGTGCGAGCCCTTGTCCGCGGCAGAGTGGTGGATTTGGAGACGCCATTTAAGCGCCGCGCAACTGCGATCTTGACCTGCCAGCAGTCGTTGCACCGCGAGCCTTGCTGCGCGGCGACAATGGGAGGCTCGGCGTAGGCGGCGCCGCGCAGCTTCCGCAATGCTGCCCTCTACTCTGTCAATGGTTACCGCTGTCCTCCACGTCGCTGCTGTCATGTGCGTTTCAATGCCGCTCGGGATCTCGATCTTGGCCCACTGAGACATTGCGAGCGCGTCAGACTTCGCGAAGCTGAACGGGGTGACGCGCCGCCGCGCGCGGCCATCTGCAGGGCTCCGTCGGGCGGCTCGCCCGAGGTGGCCGACGCGGCCGGGGCCAACGACGTTGCACAGCTTGATGCACTGTTGCAGCGGGGCGCGCGAGATTGCCAATTTCGCGACGCGGCCCCGCCACTTTGCGGGCGGGCCGCGCCATTGGTCAGCCAGCGCGGCGCCAGGGCCAATAACGATGCCTGGATAGCGCGCATCTGCTTCTACCTTGAAGTCCCCCCGCGGCTGGCAGGCGGCCGCGGGGGCCCAGCGCATCTCGGCAGCGAGGCGCAGGAGCGCCCAGACCGGGGCGCCGATGCACGCCCCAGCGCGCGGGCAAAGGCCAGCGAGCGACTCGGCGGCGACCAGGCGGGGGCGAGCGCGCCGACGTCGCGGAGCCCGGCGAGGGCGACGCCGAGGTCGTCGACGCAGGCGCTGAAGAAACCTATGCCCGATGAGCCGAAGCTCGCGACCGATGGCGACGATGAACGGTTCGAAGACGAGTGCCCGGATAGCGCCGCTCACAGGGGGCCCCTGCGCGACGCCTGATGATGCGACCAGAGCCCAGTCAGGCGACGGCCCAGTGGCAGCACACCTTCGGCAGCTTCATCGCGCCGCCGTGGATGCCCCAGCGCTCGAGGGCCCCCGCATCCACCAGCGGCGAGGCTGCCGCGATGCCCGCGCTGACGCAGACGGGCCGGTCAGCGCCGGCACGAGACCGCGTCGACGAGTCTCGGCGTCGACGCCCGCCGCGCTGGCCAGGGGCCGGCGGCCGTTGACGACGCCCCGCTGCTGCTCGGGCGCTGTCTGGGCGGCGATTTGGCGGGGCCGTCGGCGGGCAGCTGCTGGCTGGGGCCAGCAACTGCACGTCGGCGCTCCGCATTGGAAGAAAGCGAAAACAATCAGGAGCGCGCGCGCTCCGAACTGCCGAGGAGCCCGTCTCCCACGGGGAGCGCGGCCACGAGGGGGCACTTGAGATCGCGAGACACGTCGTCGCCGAAAACGACATCGGCGCCGAGCTCGGCGAGGGCGCGTCGGAGCCACGCGGCGCGCGCAACCAGGCGCGGCAAGGGGGGCCGCTAGGGCCAGGGGCAGAGCCCCCCGCGAGGCGAGCCGCGCGCTCGAGCGACCCGGCGCCGGGGGGGCGCGGGTGGGCGGGCGCGCGCCAGGGGGGAGGCGGAGCCCGAGCTCGGTCTGGCAATTGGACTTCATTCGCTTCCCAGCAAAAATAAGCGCCCGGCGCTGCGCGATAGCCTGGTGCATCGCGGCGGGGTCAGCGACGACGTTCCACGAAGGAACTGCGATCACTTTGATAATGGCAAGCGCTGGGCGCCGCAAGTTCGCCGCTGCCCCCCCCGGACTCGGCCCGCCGCCGCCGCCGCTGACCGAGCGAGGCAGCGCAGGCGGCGCGCGAGAACGCGGAGGCCTTCGCTTTCCGCACTTTGCCGGGGCTGGCGCGCGCGGCAGAAGCGGCGTCGATCGCGTCGTCGACGACGACCCTGCCGTCTACGAGGCGGAGGCGGTGCACGCCCGCGGCGGCATTGTCGAGCAGCCCATTGGCGAGGGCGGCGATCTGGCACAAGATCGGTCTGGCGACGCTCCGGAGGGTCATGGCTCGCTTCTGGCGAAGGAACGAGACGTGCGATGTCGGCCCTGCGTCGGGCATCTTGACCTCTGTGTCGCAGGCCATCGTGGCGGCGACTTGCGCGGAGGCCTTCAGCGACCACTGCGTCGCGCCAAGGCTCATTTGCGTCGCGTCTATGGAGTCGAGGACGCGCGCGACGCGCCCGTCGCAGTGGAGGAAGTCGAAGACGCAGGCTGGGATTCTGCATTTCACGGGGTGGTTTCGGCGTGCGCTGGCGGATGCGACCTCGCGCGACCTCGCGGTCGCTCGCAGAGCCCTTCTCGCCCTCGAGCGGCGAGTCGCCGGCGACGCAGAGGGCGCCCATCATCGGCATCAGGTGGCTGGGCAGGGCGACGAAGCATCAGTCGATCGGGGGCCCACTCGCCTCGGCTTTGGACCCGCGCGCGGCCGACGCCGCGGCGATTTCGATGACGTCGCGGAACAGTGCGCGCCAGTGGGGCGGCTGGCACTGGCAACTCTGCGCTGCTGCGGCACCCGCCTCAATAGGGGCGCTGATGGGGCGAGGCGCGAACTCCGAGACAATGACATCACCAACGATCATGGGTCGTCAGCTCGGGCGCGGAGCGCGGGCCATTGCACTTGCAGGGGCCGGCGATCAGCAGGAGGGAAACCATGCCTGTGGATTTTGAGGACGGCGACGCCAAACTGGAGGCTGGCATCTGCGACGCGCTGCCAAGCGGCGCGGCGCGGGATAACGACCTCAAACTTGCTTTGAGGCAGTCGTCCTGGTGGAAACTGGAGTTCATGTTTGTCGTGAGGCACGAGGAGACCGATTGCGCCCGCGTTGGTGACGGGCTCGCCATCCACGATCACAAGCGAGCGGAAGGGCTTCTAGGCGTGCTGCGCCAAGTTGGCGAGCAACTGCAGGCCCTCGATGGCCCTCGATGGCGCGAGCAACTGCAGCGGACCTGTTGACAGAACTCTACTGTCCCAGAAAGCAATGTCCAGGCCCTCTTGAAGAGGGGTCTCAGGGACCGCTGGCTCCAGCGATAGCTAAAGCCACTGCGCAGCTGTGATGGCGTGCGCGAAGTTCTCGGGAAACTCAACTTTGAAGGCGCGGTGAAGTCCATCGTCCAATCCTCGGCCCACACCAACGCTGGACCAGTGTAGGCGGATCGGAGCCTCAGCAGAGGATCCCACGCGTAGACGCACCAGCGCCTCACCACGAATAGAGACGTAGCCGAAGGACCGATGAACGCAGAGGTCGACGAACGGATTTTTGCTTTGCTGGAACTTTGCGAGGCGCCTGGCTTGAACAACTTGGCGAACCATCTTCGGACTCATGTCAGCAGAGACGCAGGGAGGAAAGGCTCACATCTGAACCAATGCTTTTAGCCGCTTGACGGCGTTGTGCGCGAGGCTCTGCCACCACACCACCACAGCTGACCTGGAAGGAGAGGCGCTGGGCGGGGCCGACGGCGTCGAAGGCGATGTGGGCCCTCTCGACGTTGGCAGCGCGGAGAAGCAGTCGACGAGGACACATTCCAGTTCAGGCAGGTTAAACTCTTGCGGGCTGCTGCACCAGAGTGGCTCTGGATCCAAGTATATGTAACACGTGCCGATGTAGTTGATTTTGAAGGGGGGAGCACGAGCGTCTGTTTGAGAAACGGATCTTTCTATTTGGGCGACCGATGCGTTGAGAGTTCCGCGTTCTGCGTTTCCGGGAATGATGTGCGAATCATAATGTCAGTGAGGGTGCGCTCCGTGGACTCGTGCCTCATGCTGAGGTCCGCTGTGGTGGCGGCGAGCGACTCGAGGAAATCCTTGCTGGCGGCGGTGACGGATTTGACGGTGGTTTCGAATCTGGCGGCAGCTTTTTTGACTTGATCGTCCTTGGTTCTTCGAGAGGCTTGCGTACATGGGCGGGTAGCTCATGGGCGGGAAGTTTACCAACACTTTCAGCACAGGGATCTTGACCTTGCCGTTTCTCCCCAGGTTTGTGAGGAACGACTTGGCCGAGCCATTTCCTCCAAGGGACCCCATCGTGCTGGTGTCAGGCCCGCGGCAGCCTCGAGGGAACACGCGTAATGTGAATGTCAGCAGCAGGAGAATGCAGAGGCGATGGATCTGAAACTCACCCACACGGGCGCGAGGAAGGCGCATGCTGCAGTCCGATGAGGTCCCTGGACCAGGGGTCTTTGTGCTCTGCCACGGGCAATGAACATTTTGAACCAAAATGGTTGCGTGAGGGCAGGAGGAGGAGGAGATGCCCTCGTTGCCAGGACACCATCGCGCGATCAAATCGATACGCAATCCCATGGATGCGCTCTGCGCAAAATCACACTGCATCCACAACATTGCGGCCGTAGAGTCTAGTCCGTGAGGGCGTTGATACCCAGACATCCAATGTCGTTTGTTGATGAAAACTTGGCAGGCCAGCGTTTTATCCTGAACCGCCCCCCAAAGGCCAACAACAAACGAAGCAACTCCGCCTTGATTTGCGCCTAGTCGTAGGACTCATGCTTGAGGCCAGGCGATTGCACGGCGACTGCTGAGACACTGCGCGGCCAGTGCCGGGCGACTGCCCTATATGGATGTGCTTGCCGCCCATGGATCAGCGTCGAACGAGGGGGGGAAGTGAAAAGGTGAAGGCCCTCTCAGAAGGCGGCGGGACTTCTCTCAGAAGCCCTCGCACCTTCTAACAAGTCTTCTTTGTCTTCGGGGTAGGCTCAGAGGACTTCTGAGAAGGCCTGGGGACTTCCGAGCCTTCTTAGAGTGCCTTCTCCTTGACACTTCCCCCCGGGTTCGCCGCCTATTGTTGGCGGCGCGCACAACGGGGTATGGGGAGGGGAGAGGGCTTCTTGAAAGGAGGTTGCTTCTTAGAAGCGCTGGCCCGAACTACATCTAAAGACAAGGCCCGCGCCTTCTAAGAAACAGGGGTGCTTCTGAGAAGCCTTCCCCCCTCCCCCATACCCACCTCTGCGCGTGGCCGAGTCTGGGGGGTGGGGGGAAGACGCCCGCCCCGACAGACCCAAACATGCCATGTCTTGTCCCGGAAAGCCCGACCCTTTGCCCAGGGCCAGCTTTTCATCCCGAGCCGTTCGTTGACGGTCCCGGGGCCTGACGCGGGGTCCCAGCGACCGAACATGGCGGAAAACCTGCCCTGAATTTGCCATGCTTCCGCGGCAACTCAAGGGAGCCTGCCATACCATCTTGCTGGCTCTTGCGACTCGAAGCAAATCGACGCTAAGTCGACGCTAATCGAAGGCACATCGGCGTTATCTCATCGATTGCCAGACGCTGATCGACGCTAGTGCATTCTAAAAACGAGATTACGGGGGTATACTAGGCTCCCATGATTTGCTACCGAACCAGGCGCTGCATGTATGGGGATGCCCTTTTTGAGGCGGCGCGGAACTGCTGCTCCAGCGCATGGATGTGCTCCTGCGCCTGGGCAAACCGGTATTCGATCTGCCGCCGCGCCTGGGCGGCGGGCCAGCTTGCAAAGAGAGGGGGAGGGGGGGGCGAAAACGCCTCGTTCAGGGCTTACCTACTCCTGCTGCCCTCGACTCGCGCTGGAACTTCCACGATTTCTTCTGGTTTACCTGGATACGTCCACCCGTGCTTAAATGCACTTGGATGTACATCGATGTGACTGGATGTACCTCGATTGGTCTGGCTTGATCCCTGCAAGTCGATTGGCGAAAGGTCGTCCAGCCCTTGGGGAACGCCAAGGAGCTCCAGCTGCTGGCGGGGGGCGCAGAGATACGAATGAAACCACAGGGGGAAGGAGGAGGAGGAGGTGGAGGAGCTGGAGGAGATGGAGGAGGAGGTGGAGGTAGACTCAGACATGTTCGCGTCTCGACAAAAAATACAGACGGTGCTTGGCCGTTTTCAGCCTCCAGGGGCGCTCGCCAGGCTGTGGAACAACGTCTTGGGATGAAAAACCGGCCCTGGGGAAAGGGTCGGGACTGCTCGGAACTCCGCTATTAGATAAAAATCTCCTGTGTCTGGGGAGCCACTCGCGCACTGCTGCCACCTGCAGCTCGAGATAACTCTGAAGAGCCCCACCAGCGGAACTCAAAAGTATCTGCGCTATTACTGCGTCTGCAACCTGAGAGCGCCACGCGAAAGTAAACAAGAGGAGGAGGAGGAGGAGGAGGAGGAGGAGGAGGAGGAGGAGGAGGAAAGAGTTCTCCCTCTCCTCCTCCTTCGCCTCATCCTCCTCCTATTCCTCCTCCTCCTCCTGGAACTGAAACTGAAACTGGAACTGGAATGGGGCGCAAAGCTGCCCGCATACTGGATATGCTACACAGCACGCCGCTAGCACGCGCATTATCCGTCTCCCCCTTGTCTCGGGCACACCGTAATATGGATCGCCCCCCCCCCCCGAAAAATGATGTCACTGCCGCCTCATGTGGCGACGGAACGCGTCGATTCGGTATGGAAACGGTGCCCGTCACTGATCCACGCTGCCTTAATCCATTTTGCGTTCCCTCCTCCTCCTCCTCCTCCTCCTCCTCCTCCTCCTCCTCCTCCTCCCTCCCTCCCTCCCTCCCTCCCTCCCTCCCTCCCTCCCTCCCTCCCTCCCTCCTCCCTCCCTCGAGGTCGCAGTCTCTGCGCTCTCCAGGCCGCGGTCTACTACTGCTCCTGTGTTTGAAACAAAAAAGGAGGGGGGAGAGACAGGCGGAGGAGGACGAATGGCGAGAAGATGGAGGAAAGAGGAGGGGGGAGGAGGGAGGAGGGAGGAGCGAGGAGGAAAGGGAAAGAGGAAGAGGATGGGGAGGAGGAGGATGAGTGGGAAGGAGGATGGCGGAAGACGGAAGGCAAAGGAGTGACGTGAAAAAAAAGAGGACGAGGAAAAGGAGGGAAAGCAGGCGCGTTGAGGATGAAAATAGAAGTGGCGACGAGGAGAGGAAGGCAGGAGGACAAGGAGGGCGGAGAAAGGAGAGAGAAGAGTGGGCAAGACAAGTGCGCTCACGCCACATCTGACATCGGACCCTTCCCACCCATCCCTTACTCTTGGGCTGAATGTTGTTTCTGTCCGTCGAATCGAATGTCCTGGAGGACCTTAATGTTCAAATCGCAGTTGCAGGATTGCTTCATCGTTTGCTGCGCAATCTGGCGAACGAGGAGGAGGACGAGGAGGAGGCGGAGGAGCAGCAGCAGCAGCAACAGCAGCAGCGCCCTGCGCTGTGACCTTCGAAAGAGCGCGCCCGCAGCGGCGGGAATACGGAAAGGGGGGGCCCACAGCTTCAAGCTCCCCCCCCCCTCCCTTCCAAAGGGGGGGAGCTTCCGAAGCTACCCCCCACCCCCCTCCCTTCTGTAAGGGTTTCTAAGCTAGGGGGGTCCTGGCTGAGGGGGGGGGCTTCGACGCTATCCCCCCCCTCCCTCCCTTTTCCGGGGCAGAAGGTGAGCTCGGACTTCCCTTTCAACGGGGGGGGGGCTTCGGAAGCTACCCCCCAAACCTTCCTTTTTTGGTCTCGACGCATGGGGGGGCGGCTTCAAGCTACCCCCCTCCACCCTCCTTTGCAAAGGGAGGGGCTTCCAAAGCTACCCCCCCTCCCTTCCGGGGCTATGGCAAAATTGTTAAAATCCAGCAGACAGGTGCGCACCGCAGCGCTAGAGAACGCATTGGAGAATAACATCGACCCTTGGATCGTTTTCTCGTGTTCTCCGTTCCTCGGCCCCTGGATTGTGGTCTTTTTTCTTTGACCCTACATTCCTCGTTTTCTCGTTTTCTCGGCCCCTGGGTCGTGGTCTCGTTTTCTCTGCCCCTGGTTCGTTTTCTTGTTCTCTCGTGTTTTCGGCCCCTGGGTCGCGGTCTCGTTTTCTCTGACCCTGGTTCCTGTTCTCGGTTTCTCGTTTGTCGGCCTCTGGGTCGTGGTCTCGTTTTCTCTGACCATGCTCAATTGTCTCGTTTTCTCGTTTTCTCGGCCCCTGAGTCGTGGTGTTGTTTTCTCGGGCGCTGGTTCGTATTATCGTTTTCTCGTTGCCTCGGCCCACTGGTGGTGGTCTCGTTTTTTCTGACCCTGCTTCGTTTTCTCGTTTCCTCGTTTTCTCGGCTCCTGGGTCGTGGTCCAGTTTTCTCGAACCAAGCGTTTTCTGGTGATCTCGGCCCTTGGGTCGTGGTTTCGTCGGACACTGGTCCGTTTTCTCGTTTTCTCGGCCCCTGGGTCGTGGGTCGTTTTTGCCTGTTCTCGTTTCCTCGGCCCGTGGGTCGTGGTGTTGTTTTCTCGGGCGCTGGTCCGTTTTTTCGTTTTTGTTTTCTCGGCCCCTGGGTCGTGGTCTCGTTTTCTCGGACCCTGCTTCGTTTCCTCGCTTTGTCAGCCCATGGGTCATGGTCTCGTTTTCTCTGACCCTGTGACGTCGTCGTTGTCGTCGGTCGTCGGTCGTGCGTCGTCCGTCTTCGTATGACCTCGTCCTCGTCGTGACGACCACGACAAGGTCATACGAAGACGGCGACAATGACGGCCACGGCGGCGACGACGACGACGAGGACGACGACGGCGTCGCACGAATACGTCGAGCGACAGCGACGGCAACGACGACGGCGACGGGGGAGGATCGCCCGGCAGGGGGAGTTCAAGGGAGGGGGGTGGTAGCTAATTAAGCCGCCCCCTCCCTTTCGGAAAGGGGGGGGGGTAGCTTTCGGCAGAGGGGAGACACATGGAGGGAAGGGAAGGGGGGGCTTTCGGCAGAGGGGGGTCAAAGGAGGGGCGGGGTAGCTAAGCTCCCCTCGCCTTTCGCAAGGGGGGGGGGAGCTTCCCGGGTGCCGAAAGTGGGGGGGGGGGCTGCCAAGCCCCCCCCCCTTTGAGAACCAAGTGGGGAAAGGGCGGGCAGCTTCCGGCAGAGGGGGTCAAGGGGAGGGGGGGGGGGGTAGCTAAGCCCCCCTCCCTTTGGAAAGGGAAGGGGGGGTAGCTTCGGAGCGGCGAAAGAAGGGGAGGGGGGGGGAGCTTCAGGGGGGAAGCGAAAAAGGGGGGGAGGGGGGCGTCAGCTTCCAGCAGGGGAGGTGGAAGGGAGGGGGGCAGCTAAGGGGGGGCAGCCCCCTTTGCTCCGGCGCTGTGGGCGAGCTCTCTCTGGCCTTCCTGCAAAAGAACAAATTGGCCTTTTGGTCACGCTCGACCGGGACTTGGCTGCCGACGTCGCACCATGCCCGCTGGTGCATCTAGCGCTCGACTGGGGAAAGCAGCAAGCGCCATGCGGCCGCATTGAAAACATCGGCCGACCACGCATGCTGGAGGCTGAAGGTGCCAACGACGTTAATACGGTGTTCGAGTTTGCCAACCCAGCAGCGCACGACTTCCACCTCTGCTCACGCGGGCTGCTCCTTCAGACAGCGAGGGCAAACCACAGGAAGCACCAAGGAGGCACAGTGCCGCACCAAGCTACACCAAGTCGCTTGCCCCCCCCTGGCACGCGCCAAGGGGCTGCAAACCGCGCGACGCTCGCGATGGACAAGCTCCGACGTCAACTCCGCGCCATCAATGCCCCTGGTAAGCCACCAGACTGACCAGGCTAGGCACGGCACCAGCCATGCCAAGACGTGGAACAGAAACCAGCTACATGGATGGCCGCCAACATACTGGCCCAGCGGCGTCGACCGATTTGTCTCAACAAGTTCCCGCAAGCGTGGAAATCGAGGAAATCGAACGAGCTGCCCACTGACCTCCAGCTGAACAACCTCGCAGCACCCACCGAAGCCGATCACCAAAGGTGCAGCCAACGCGATAAAGTCCCACGCAACCGCATGGCGCAACCGAGCGCGAGCTAAGGACGGGGGCAGTGCCGAGCTGCTGACGACTCCAGCTCCTGTTATCAGCGCACGCCACACAAAGGCCCCCCCCCCCCTGGGCGCCACCAGGCACGTGGACTGGCCCTCGAGGGGACGATGAGCCCGCAGGCGAAACCCCACCTGCGCAAGGCACACCGGTGTCACATGCCAAGCCACCAGACCCACCATCAAACGAGGACGACACATCCCCCGATGCCCCCTTCGACCCGGCACCCGACTGTTCGGGGGGCTCGGAGCTGCGAGGCCCCTGCTCCCCCGAGAAAACCGAAACATGGTTCGCGCCGGCGCTCAAGCACCGCTCGAGCTCATGGCGAACACCCGGGAACCGACGCTCGGGGCGATGCCGCAGCACTGGGGCCGGGGCCGCCGAAGGATCCCCGCCGCGGGAGGGGCGCTCAAGACGGAGTTCCGCCAAGAACTCCCCGAGCCTGCTCCCGAGCAGCCGCCTGCCTTCATCGGCGAAGCCCTCGTCCGCCACATCCGCGCCCGTCCTGCCATCCGAGCGGGGGGCGCGAAAGTCTGAACCGCCGCAGGGGGCCGCGACGCTGCCTGGCGGGGCCCTGCGCTTGTTCGCCGAAGCTCCGAGAGGCGCGCAGCGCGCGGGTAAAAAAGCTCGAGCCACTCCTCCACGCCCCCAGCCCGCGCCCCCGCAAGGGCTCTGGAGAGCTACCCGCGGATCAACGCCCCCCCCCCCTTCCGCCGTGTCCACGTGGATGCGCGCCTGGGAGGCACCAGCCCGCCCCTGCCTCGCACCGTGGAGAGCGCGCTGTCCCCGCCCCGCCAGTTTCGGCGAAGCCCCGCGCGCCGCCGTCAGCGACGCCAGCGCGACGCTCGCCGCGCAGGCGGAGCATCCCCGACGCCTGAACGAGCCACTCGCGGGCGCGGCGCTCGACGACCTGGTCGCGGCCGCATGCCTCAACCTCGCACTCCGCGCAGGGTGCCCACCCGGCGCTGCCAGAGTCTGAAGGGGCTTCTTCTACGCGAGCCAGCAGCGATGCATTCGCATGGGCGGAGCCTACTCAAAATCCCCAGCGCGCACCAATGACTACCAACAGGGTAGCTCCTTCTCGTCTGGCAACATCAAACTCCTGCTGTGCGTTTGGGCCAAACGACAGGACGGGCGCGCGCCGCGCCCCCTCGGCGCCACCTTTGTCAGCGACAGCAACTCCATCGCCCCCGCGGCCAGCGAACTCCAAGCGTCGCTCGGGGAAGCTGTCCTGCTCGACCGCACCTCGGCCCAAGAAAACCCACCCAGGCAAGGTGGCGAGATGGGCCACGGGCAAAGAGCTCCACCACCAAGCGGAGGCCGTCGACTGCAACGGCCAACCCGTCAAACGTCGCCACCAGGCGAAGCTCGCAAGGAGTTCAACGTTGTTCCAGCAGCGCAGGGTCCGAACCTCAACCCCTCTACTACTGCAGATGCCCGAGTCCGCCGCGCCGCGGCCAGACCCCCCCCCCGGCATCGGGCACGCCCCCGAACGCACCTACGCGAAAGCCCGCTCCGCCAAGCCCCTCGCGGCAAGCACGCGCACCACTGCCGCTGGCCCAGCGCCAAGGTTCGACGCCTTTACAACAACGTACCGTTCGCGGCGATTCGCCCCAAAGGGAGATCATAGATATCTCGATGGGCCACTCGTGCCCTCACCCCCCAGGCCACGCCTTGGAACTCGATGCCATCACGCAATGCAAGGCCATCCTCGGCCCGCGCATGCGGGCGCGAAAGGGCGCCTGTCTCAACGCGAAAGCCGAAGCGGTCCGTGATCACGCACAAACTGTGCGGCCCCGTAGGAAGAGCATGGCGAACCATCGCCCAACTGGCAGGGAGCTGGCCAGCCTGCGTCACGATGCGTAACGACTAGGGTATGCACTTTTCATGGCCGAGTATCCACGGCGGGACAGTTACGCACAAGCTCCGAGCATCACGGAGACGCGCCTTCCTCGGAATCCCCCCACCAGACACGACCTCGGCGCGGCGGCAACATCTCCAATACCTGGCTCCAAAGAACCAAAGGCAAAGCTCAACGCACGGCTCGGTAACTTGATTTCCTGCGCAACTACCTCTGCGGGGGTGACCGCGCACAGCAGAGAAAAACGGAGGCTGGCATCTTGGCCGACTGGCCCCCGCCGCGCTGGCGGTGCAACCAAGAAGAGGAGACGCAGGAGCATGCCGTTAGGAGATGTCCGAGCTGGGTCAACGAACGCATGGTAATCATCCTCAAAATCATCATTCACATCATTATCAGCATCATCGTCAGCATCATCGTCGCCGTCGTCATCATCAGCATCATCAGCATCAACATCATCATCATCATCATCATCAGCATCATCATCAGCATAATCATCCTCAGCATCGTCATCGTCAACATCAGCA
Source organism: Prorocentrum cordatum (assembly GCA_963575745.1). Taxonomy (NCBI): domain Eukaryota; class Dinophyceae; order Prorocentrales; family Prorocentraceae; genus Prorocentrum; species Prorocentrum cordatum. The sequence continues at coordinate 426,326 of CAUYUJ010003225.1, forward strand.
TCAGCATCATCACCATTACCATCAGCAGCAGCATCATCAGCAGCAGCAGCATTGGCACCACCATCATCATCACCACCACCTCCACCACCATCCTCCTCATCATCCTCATCGTACTCATCATAATCATCCTCATCATCCGCATCATCAGCATCGTCGGCATCCTCCTCCTCGTCGTCATCGTCATCAGCTTCATCATCCTCGTCAAGATCAGCAGCATCATCAGCATCCTCGTCATCAGCATCATCATCAGCACCATCGTCCGCATCAGAATCATCAGCATCAGCATCAGCATCAGCATCATCATCATCATCCTCATCAGCATCCTCATCATCATCCTCATCATCATGATCATGCTCATCATCAGCCTCACCACCATCATCATCATCATCATCATCATCATCATCATCATCATCATCATCATCATCATCATCATCATCATCATCATCATCATCATCATCATCATCATCATCATCATCATCATCTTCATCTTCTTCATCCAAATCCTCATCCACATCCTCATTATCATCCTCCTCCTCCTCATCGTCATCATCCTCATCATCATCATCAGCAGCAGCATGATCATCATCATCGTCATCCTCATCGTAATTCTCATCCTCGTCCTCGTCCTCATCCTCCTCTGCTCCTCCTCCTCTTTTTCCTCCTCGTTCTCCTCCTCCTCCTGCTCCTCCTCCTCCTCCTCCCATCCCGCCGTTCCGTCCCACGCCCACCAAGCCGTGGCCTGGCTCGGCGACTGCTCGCCAGACGAGGCGGGGGCCCGCCGCATCTCGTCTACCTGTTGCCGAAGCTTGGAGCTCGTCTGCTGCTCCACCTGGGGCGGTAATCCTCCTGACGCCTCCCTCCGCCACTATACCTTCCTCCTTCTCCTGCTCCTCTTCCTCTTCCTCCGCCTCCTCCTCCTCCTCCTCCTCCTCGTCCTCCTCCTCCACCTCCTCCACCTCCCTCCCTCCTTCCCTCCCTTCTCCTCTCCCTCCCTCCCGCCTAACCTCTTTCCATCCCTCTTCCCTCCGTCATCCCTCCTCGTCCCCAGCATCATCACAACAAGACTCGCCAGCATCCTCATCGTGATGATCGCCGTTGTCGTCATCATCGGCATCAGCATCATCATCATCATCAACATCCTCATCCTCAGCATCATCATTATCACCATCGCCGGCGTCAGCATCAGCGGCATCATCATCATCAGCATCATCATCAGCATCATCATCATGATCATCAGTTTCATCATCATCATCAGCAGCATAATCGGCAGCGTCATCATCAGCAGCATCAGCAGCATCAGTATCATTATCATGAGCATCATCATAGTCATGATCAGCATCGTACTCGTCAGCATCAGCATCATCAGCGTTCGCATCAGCAACATCATCATCATCATCATCAGCATTATCGCCAGCAGAGCATCACCATGATCAGTGTCGCCAGCAACATCATCATCCTCATCATCAGCAGCATCAGCATCATCAAAGTCATCATCATCAGCATAATCAACATCATCGCCATCGGCATCATCATCACCATCATCAGAATCATCTCCATCGGCATCACCAGCATCAGCAACATCATCATCAGCATCATCATCATCATCAGCATCATCATCATCATCATCGGCATCGTCAGCATCCTCATCATTATCATCGCCATCACCATCATCAGCATCAGCATAATCATCAACATCATCATAGCAGCAACCTCATAATGAGCATCATCATCACCATCATCAGCAGCATCACCAGCATCGTCATACTCACCATCACCATCATCATTAGCATCATCGTCGGTACCATCGTCGTCGACAGCATCATTATCGTCATCATCCGCAGCATCATCAGCATCATCAGCATCAGCATTCACAGCATCATCATCATCATCGTTGTCTTCGTCTTCGTCGTCATCATCATCATCATCATCACCAGCATCACCATCATCAGCATCATCCTCCTCATCATCAGCATGATCATCATGCTCGTCAGCATCATCATCAGCATCATCATATTGATCAGCGTCATAATCATCACCATCATCATTATTATCATCATCATCATTCACAACATCATTATTGTCGTCGTCTTCGTCGCCGTCGACGCCGCCTTCGCCACCGCTACCGTCGTCATCATCATCATCATCATCAGCATCATCATCATCGTAGTCATAACCATCATCACCATCAGCAACGTCATCATCACCCCACTGCCTTGCATCGTTGCTTCTCCACCCCGTCCTCCTCCTCCTCCCGTCTCTTCCTTCTTCTCTTTGTCCTCATCCTGTTGTAGTCGATGTTGAGAGTTCGTCTGGTCTTTCGTCGAGCCCATCTGAAGTCCCCCCCGCGCGAGACAAAGATACATCCGAGCACGTGTGCAAAAGGAGGGGGTCCCCCTCATCGAGGATAGTCGAAACGCATGCAGAGAAGAAAGAGCAGCAGAAGCACAGGCAGAGAGACAGATCGGGATAAGAGGAGGTTTATCTCGTTAGCCTCTGGGCCTCTAGGCTCGACATGGTTCGGTAAACTTCTTTGTCGTCTCGGTTCTGCTAAATCTCTCTTCCATGAAAAACGCAAACAAACCTAACTCTATCAAACTATGAAATGCCAACTCCCACAATACCTGCTGACCGCTGGAACATGCCCCGCAAGTCATGCGTCCGTAAAAATGATGCACACACAACTGCAGAGGACTCGGGCTTTTAGATCCTGCTGCGCAGCTGCGCTCGCTACGTCCCAGCTGATTATTTCTCGGCCTTGATATTATTCTGGTGGTGTCTCGATTCCTTGTCAATGGCCTGCTGCCGCACTGATATGTGTGAAGAGTGCACTCCCCTGCCCCTCTGCCGCCCGTGCCGCCGTGTACGCATGATGCACATGCTTTTCATGTTTGTGGCGTGCACGCTGCCCGCCGCTGTTTTGGCCCTAGTCCTAGGGCCCTGGGACCGCACCCGCAGTTGGACTGCCGCGCGGTCCGAGCTAAAAGAACTGCACTGACATTGGTAGCGGAGCTCGTAAGCTCCAGCGGACGCACTGCGTGCTCTGCTTGGGTGGCTGCGACCACCCGCGCGCGCCGCCATGGCCGGCAGCCAGGACGGCGGCTCGGACGCGGAGGCGATGTCCTCCGCCGGCGCAGGTTCTCCGGACCTGCACGCGGTCCTGCGCGTGATGGCCGAGACCCAGAGGGAGATCCTGGCCATGCAGCGGGATCGTGGCGACAGCGGTCCCAGGCGGGCACGCCTACTGCTGTCACAGGTGAAGCTCCCGGACTTCGACGGTGCCGTCGGTACTAGCACCAAGAAGTACCGAGAGTGGCGCAAGGCTGTGGAGGTCATCCGCAACCTCAACCAGCTCTCCGACGTGGAGCTGGGCCTGATCATCTACAGTCAGGTGACAGGTCGGGCCAAGGAGCTCATCGAGGTACTAGACGCGTCGGACCTCCGGCGTGAGGACACGCTCGAGACCATCTTCGCTATCTACGATGACGCCTTCGAGAAGATGGACCACGAGCGCCTGGATCAGGTGCATCAGGAGTGGGAGCGTGCTCACCGTCGGGCAGGCCAGCCCATCATGGATTGGACAACGTACTTGCGCAAGAAGCGCATGGAGTTGCAGCTCGAGGATCCCACTTCAGCGATCAGTGATCGCGCGCTGGCGAGCAAGATGCTCCGTGGTGCTGGGCTGTCGCAAAGAGAGCGAGCGCAGGTGCTCTTCAATTGTGGCGGCATCTACGACTCGAAGCGGATGGAGGTCGTGCTGAAGGCAGCCTACTCGAAGGTGCACGACACCGAGAAGCGCTCGGTGCTCCCTCGCCGCTCGCCGTTTGTGGCGGCGCAGCGTGAGCACGGGCGCTCCTCTGGGAGCTCGGGCGGTCGCTACCCGCACCCTCCCTTGGCTCGTAGGCCGTACGTGCTTCGAGGACGCTCTGGCCAGCATGTGCACGAGGTGGAGAACGGTGAAGACAACGATGAACACGACGGCGACCTGGAGGAGGCGCAGCACGACGACGAGGAAGCAGACGACCAGGACGACGGAGACCCCGGAGGGGCCGAGGGCACCCTCTTCGAGGACGGCGCTGAGGTCGACGAGGAGCTGGCGTCGGACAACGATGGGCCTGACGACGAGGAGTACGAGGCACCGGAGGATCTTCAGGAGGCGTTCTTGGCCGGCTGGAGGGCCAAGCAGAAGACTGCAGTACAGCGTCAGAAGCGCGGGTTCGTTGCCCCTCGGCAGCGGGACCCCAAGAAGATCAACGCCAGCGGCTCCTTCCAGGCTGGTCGCAAGCCGACGGACCAGCGCAAGGCTAACAGCCGGTGTGCTGACTGTGATCAGCCCGGCCACTGGCGTGGCGACCCAGAGTGCCCCAAGGTGAAGAGTGGCGAGCGTGAGCCGTACAACAAGACCGGGCCTAAGAGTGGCCAGCCAGCGTCGCCCAACCAGCGGAGCTCTGCGAAGCCGCCGGTTCCAAGGCAGGTGCATGGGCCGGTCATCCACTGGGTTGGCATGGCAGGCAGTGCCGAAGAGCGTCGTGGCCGCGCCCCATGGCGCCGCGCTCCCCAGTCGGTGCCTGCCCAGAGGCATTCGGTAGAGGTCCGAGCCGATGCTCCGGGGAGGATCGTCATGAATCCTCGGCCCAAGAGTATGCCTGCGCCAAGTCTACGCCGGGACGCCGACGATGGCCCCGGGCCCGGACAAGGCAGTGATGAACGTGCGCGCGCCCTTGCAAGGCGCGGGGAGGATCAGGAGGACGAGGATGCATGCGTGCGTTGCCATCGCATCCTGGCCAACACCCACCCAAAGGGGCACAGCGTGGAGTTGGAGTTTCCTGACCTTGCCACGGTCCATCACATCGTGGAGCGTGTGACGAACAAGAAGCCCATCTTCTTCAAGCAAGGCCGCTTCGAGGCTCTCGACTTCGTCCAGGGTCGGCTCATGCGGCTGCAGCTGACCACGTCGAAGCCTTGTACGGCGGCTGAGGTGGATCTCGATGAGATCACGGCAACTATGTTCAAGATCGTGATGGGCGGAAATCGTGATACCAAGCACCGCGACGATCGGCGCGGTGAAGGCGGGAATCGTGACACCAAGCATCGTGAAGATCATCATCGAGATCGTCGTGACGACCGCCACCGCGATCGGGGAGCTGTTCTCCGTGAGCATCGCGCCCCTCCCCCGCCCGAGGCGGGGGCCTCATCGCGTTCGAGGTCGCGGAGTACACCGGAAGGCCGCGGTGAGAAGGAAGAGAAAGAAGAGAAGAAAGAGAGGAAGAAGGCGAGGAGCAGCAAGGAAGTGAAGAAGGAGGCCGAGGTGAAGAAGGAGGATGAGGCCAGCGAGGAGGATGAGGCCAGCGAGGACGATAACGATCAGCGGCGTGAGGATAAGGAGCTGCCGTTCACGCCGGAGGAGATGGATGAGATCTTCTGCAGCTGGTATCCGCGTCAGGACATCTTTAGGGATTACCTGACGCCGCCGGCAACCATCCACTTCATCACGAAGAACGACCGCATCGTGCGCCTCAACCTCTACACGCGCCGCTGCGAGAAGCCGGACTTATCTCCAACCAGTGGCCCTGCGAGGGCCCATCCTGTATTCGTGGTGGATACCGCAGCGGCGCCGTCGGCGAAGGGGGCATCGAAGACTAAAGGATCGAATGTTCCGGGGGAACCTCCCGGGAACATCCCAGACGGAGCTGTGCCAGGACTAACGTCCGCCGCTCCGACTGGGGAGGCCGCCGCCGCTCCTAAGGACGAGGACTGGGTCATGGCAGGAGCCTCCGAGGACGTGAGGAAGAGCGAGGAGAAGAAACGACTGGAGGTCTTGCAGCGTGACAAAGCCGAGTTGCTGGACCGCCTCGCGCTGATAGAGAAGCAGGAGTCGGAGATGCATACCCGATTGAACCCAGGCGAGGTCTACGACGGCCTGCAGAAGCGACGTGAGCAGGCACCTCCGCCAGAGCGTGCACTGCCTACATCTCCTGAGCAGCAGGGGATCGGAAGCGTGTGGAAGAACATGGAGGGAGTTCGACGACGTGCTCATCTTCCAGCGCCTCCAGGAGCCGCGAGCTCAGGTGCGCCTACCGCTGCGACGGCATCTCCAGCCGCATCTGGAGCCCCGCGCGTAGTCACTGCCTCTGGACGGAGCCACGTTATGAGTGCCGGTGCCACGCAGAGCGACCTGGAGAAGCAGCAGATGCACCGAGCCATGTACGACTCGCAGTTCGACGGCGAGAGGCTGGTCCCAGGTCCGAAGGCGAAGTTCGACCCAGAGCTCATGCAGCAGCAGGCTGCGTGTCCTCATCCGGCTGACGAGCTGAAGTGGCAGTCAAACGGCACTGTGATCTTCGCGAAGTGCAAGAAGTGTTCGTTGAAGTCGGTGATCCATTACACGCTGGAGAAGCCCAAGGCGGATGAGGAGGACTCACTGCAGCGCGCGGACCCTGGGGCAGCAAAGGGCGCGGACCCTGGGGCAGCAAAGGGCGCGGACCCCTGGGCAGCAAAAGGGGCGGACCCTTGGGCAGCAAAAGGGGGATCTGCGACCCACATGGTCACTACCCGAGAGGAGTGCCCCCGCGAGGTGAGAGATGAGCAGTCCGTCATGCTCGTTGTCTTGCCCGCGGGGCTGGTTATGATTGACACGAGCTGCAAGCGGGCTGTCGGTGGACGTCCGTGGCACGTCGAGCTGCAGAAGACTTTGGATGCCATGGGCGTGCCGTACCACAGCATCAACCAGCGCGAGTACTTCAAGTTCGGCCCAGGCGTGCCGCTCATGTCAGAGCGTGCGTGGTGCTACACAGTTGGCATCAATGGTACGCAGTGCGAGGTTGTGATCTCCGAGGTCGATGCCGAGGTGCCAGGTCTCATCGGCCCTGACGAGATGGCAGAGTGGGACGCAGCAATCAGCTTCAGGAACGGCACTTTCACGGCGAACGGTGTGACCAAGCCGTTGGTCCCGGCTGCGTCCGGGCATCCGTGCGTGTCATTGCTGAACTTCCCGGCACTGGTCGCGGGTGCCTTCCCCGTCGGACAGCCTGAGGGGCAGGACGAGCTCGCCGACGAGATGTTCAGCGGAACGGCGAGCCACGTGGAGAAGGATGAGCGCAGCGTCGCTGAGACCGTCGAGGAGGAGGACACGCACGATTCTGATAGCAACGATGGCCAGGACGCAGGCGATTCAGAGCTGAGTACATCCCACTATCACACCAGCGACCCGGAGTCCGCGGAGACGGCATCGAGTGACGAGGAGGTTTTCATGGAGAACGCGGACAACGAGGTTTTCATGACGAAAGGTGCTCGCAGGCATGTCCGGAGCAACCTGAAGGAGCTGGAGGTTTTGATGATCGAGGAAATGGCGAACAGGAAGCTTCGGGCTGATCGGCAGGAGCAGGACGCCTTCAAGCACTACCAGGAGGAACGTGTACTACCTCTTCGGCGGGAGACCCGGCGGCGACGGGGCCCTGGAGGATCGTGGAGATCTTCGCATGGGCTTGCCAACTCACGATCCTGGCGGCGAACATGGGATGGGACGCCCACCAGCCCATCACAGCGCCAGAGTTCGACCTCCTGACGGTCCAGGGCAGGAACGAGGCACGGGCGTACCTGGTTGCAGTTGACCCAGACTTCGTGGCTTTGTCCCCGCCTCCTACGGCATGGAGTCGACTGCAGAGTGTCGACCAGCGAAGGCCTATGCGAGTGCGCCGGCAACGCCGAGAGCGGACCGAGTACCGCGTGTTGCTCTCGTTCACGGACGAGGTGATGCAGTGGCAAGCTGCAAGGGGACGCGCAGCCATGGTAATGGACCACGCGCAATCGACAGTCTGGAGCCAGCCACCCATGAATGCAACGAAGTCGAACCCAGCATTCGAGGACGCGATCTGCCTCCAGAACACCACGAGGGTGTTGGCGAACCCTGAGGTTTGCACGGCTGCGCGCGGAAGCTGCGCGGAGGAGTTCGCCAAGGCTGTGATGACCGGTGCCACGGACTATTTGGTCCGGCAGTTCGAGAACTCGAGTTTCCCTGCGGCGCACCTCCCGGACCCCACGGAGGAGCCCAGGAGTTATGGACCCGAGCCCGCGGAGCATGGTCCTGGAGAGGCTCCCGGAAACGTTTCGGAGAGACCTGAGTGGGGCAAAACACCGCAGGAGATTCGAGCCGAGATTCGCGAGGCATTGCAGAAGACGGTGAAGGAGGAGTCCATGCAGCACCCTGCGGAGGAGGAGGAGGTTGCAGCCTCCTGGTCAGAGATGGAGCTTCCGGAGGTGGTGCGGCAGGACATCATGACGAAGATTCCCCGGAGTACGCGACGTGCCGTGCGGAAGGCCCATCGCGGTCTTGGACACCCCAGCCGACCAACGTTCATCAAGATGCTGCGTCTCGGCGGTGCAACGCCCAACGCGTTGGCATACGCGAAGCATTGGCAGTGTCCGACTTGTGCTGAGTCGGAGGCGCCGCCCCGTCCAGTGCAGGGGACGGCGGACGTGCGACCATTCGGCTTCAATGTGACGGTTGTGATCGACGTGAAGTACCTACGGGACGCGGCCAAGGAGCAGCTGGTGGTCCTCAGCATGGTGGACGCTGGTACGGGATGGCACTGTGCATGCCTTCTCAAGAATAGGACGGCCAAGCACGTAGCGCGCCAGATCATGAACGAGTGGTTCAAGCATTACGGCGTGCCAGAGAACATCGTGATCGACCAGGGCGGCGAGTTCGAGGGCTACTTCAACGCGCTGATGGAGCAGTTCGGTATTAATACGAAGACGACGGGAGCTCATGCAGCATGGCAGCATGGCCTGGCAGAGCGCCACGGAGGATTGCTCGGCACTATCTGGGGCAAGGTGGTGCACGAGTTCCACGTCCAGGGCAAGTCGATGTCTACTGTGGCCCTGGCTGCCATCGTCAACGCGAAGAATTCGACGATCAGCCGCAATGGGTTGACCCCGGAGCAGGCTGTCTTCGGGCGGATCTTGAATTTTACGGAGGTGACTAACAGGGACGACGATGAGGTTCTCATGTCGGTTCTCGGCGCTAAGGGCATAGCTTGGCGTTCGTCTCAAATCCGCACCGCAGCCAAGATGATGTTGCTGGAGCGCGACGCGACGGACAAGGTGCGGAGGGCGCTGCTGCGACAGGCGCCGACGGTCGTCGGCGATCTGTGCCCAGGATCGCGGGTGTATTTCTGGGCACCGAATCCGTTCAAGGGACGTCGTCGGCAAGATCCTGAAAGATGGCGGGGTCCTGCGACTGTGATCGCGAAGGAATCCAACAGCCGGTATTACGTATCATGGCGTGGTCACGTGCTACTTGTTGCTCGTGAGCAGCTCCGGCACGCCTCCTCCCAGGAGGCCGCGGCTGCGGAGTCCATCCAGACGGACGTGCGGCTGACACAGCAGCGAGATGATCGCGCCTACCACGACATCGTGGACGTCACGCCCAAGGTGAAGGTTCAGAAGGTGAAGAAGACATTCCTGAAGAAGGAGCGTGACCGACATAGTGAACTCGAGGGGTCCAGGCAGCCTCGTGTGGATCTGAGGGCCCTGGACGCCATCGAGGCGCAGGCTAAGGAGGAGGAGCCACCTGAGCAGGAGCAGTTGCCGCAGCTTCCGCCTCCGAGGAGGGCCCGGTCTCGTTCCCCTCCAGGCCGGATGTCCTCTGGGACGTACCCGGAAGCTTCTCCGGGAGCAACGGGCTCTGGCGGCCCTTCGGTGCCGCCGATTCCCAGAGACGATTTCGAGCTCGAGCGGAAGCGGAAGTTCCTGGTAGATGACGTGCCGAGTTGCATTAAGAGATCGCGTCTGCAGGCTACCCCTACGAGTGGCTTGCCGGCTCTCCGCGAGGTGGCCATGAACGCTGTGGTGCACTCGGGGCCCCAGGAGTGGTTCGACCAGAATGCCTTGGATGGCGTCTCCACGCTCGTTCAGAAGGTCGTACGAGGAGTACGTGTGCATCGAGAGCCACGGCGGAGACTCTATGATCACGACCGCCACCGGGAGTGCAATCGCCTGTCGGTGATGCTCTCCGCCACGGGCCAGTGTGCCTACAAGGACGACGGCGCGAGCCGTACCAACGAGCGCATGGAGGACAGCTGGGTTGGTCTCACGCTCTTCTACCACGACAAGCCGGACGCTCAGGCACAGGGGGTGTACTATTTGGACACTCCGGAGGGTCTTGTACGGCAGCCGATGACTTACGAGGAGTGGATCAACGTGTCATCTGTGTATGACGCATGGCTGCAGGAGGCGCGGTACGAGCACGACGTGTTCGCACTCGTGATGAAGCAGAACGCGAAGGAGCTAGACCCACGTCACTTCGACCAGCACGAGAAGGCTAAGTTCGACGAGGCCGATGCCGCCGAGTGGCGGCAATGGATCGCCAACAACACGGTCGAGCTGGTCACCGAGGAGGAGGAGAAGAGCATTCCAAAGGATAAGATCATCTCGGTGCCCATGCGTTCGGTTCGCACAAACCGGGGGCGAGGGCTGGAGTTGGAGGCGAAGTCGCGCTTGATCATCCCTGGCCACCTCGACCCGCAGCTTGGTCTATTCAGGACGGATTCGCCTACTACTTCCCCTTTGGCCGTGCTGGTGTGTGCGTCTATCACAATGGCGATGGATTGGACATTCGAGTGCTTCGACGTAGCGACTGCGTTCCTGTCGGGGCTGAAGCTGGAGCGGGAGCTGTACGTGAGGGCTCCTAAGGACGGACTTCCGGCCGTCGACGGCGCGGGATGGCCGGCGGTGCGGCCTTATGCGTTGCTTCGTCTGCTGAAAGGGGCGTACGGTTTGACGGAGGCGCCTCGGTTGTGGTATCTCCGAGCCCGCCAGGTGCTGACGGACGAGGTCGGCTTTGTGGAGCTGCGCTGTGCTCGGGCTGTCTTCGTTTATCGGGCGTCCGGCAAGTTGATTGCTATGTTGACCTTGCACGTCGACGACGGCATGCTGTTTGGGGACCCGCGCGACCCCCAGTACCAGGAGGTGAAGGCGAATATCAACAGGCGTTTCAACATCAAGCACTGGAAGGAGGGCAATGACAAGGAGGCAGTCGCCTATCTCGGTGAGGAGTGGTGGCGCCACCCCGATCACATCGAGATCAGCATGCACGAGTACATCGGCAAGCTGACAAAGCACCCCCTTGCAAGGGGGGACGACGAGGAGCGGGAGATGACTCCCGAAGAGCACCACGACTTCCGGAGCTTGCTCCAGAAGGTGCGCTGGCCTGTTGCACGTGTGGTGCCACAACTCGCGTACAGTGTGTCGGCGCTCGCACAGAAGGATCCGAAAGGTCGGAGGTTACTGCACCTGCGAGTGCTCAAAGACATCATCGACCGGCTTCAGGACTACGACAAGAGAGGTCTTGCGACTCTCCGGATCCGCCGTGTGGACATCGAGCGCTTGCAGGTGCTCACGCTTATGGACGCTTCGTTTGCGAAGGAACCCGGCTGTAAGAGCCAGATGGGGTTCATGAGTATGATTACGGATACCCGAGTGTTGAAGGAGCTAGCTGTATGTTGTCTAGTGGAGTTCCAGAGTAGTACTATTACACGAGTTGTTGGATCTACGATGGCCGCAGAGTCTGCGGCTATGTCCGTGGCTTTGGATCGGCAGCTCTACCTCAGGCTGCTGATTGAGGCAGTCTTGCACGGGGAGCCGCCCTTGCAAGGGGACTGGAGGCTGGCGCTGAAGGTTCCGGGGGCGCTGGTGACGGATGCGAAGTCGCTCTACGACCACACGTCCAAGATCGGCTCGATGCCGGTGTCTCGGCAGACCCTCATCGACTTGTTGGTGGCCAGGGATTTGATCGAGCAGGAGGCCATCAAGTTCAAGTGGCTGCCCAATAGCCACATGCTGGCGGACGTGCTGACAAAGGCCGTGCAGCCTAACGAGGTGCTATCGCAGTTCCTCCGCCACGGACTGTTCAGCATGGTGCCTACTGCTGAACAGGAGGATGAGGAGGCACACCGTCTGCGGCTGCGCCGCGGACAGCGTGAGAGAGCCAAGGAGCGGAAGGCCCAGCGTCGGGCCGCCGTTCCGGGGCCTGCGAGCCCGTGAGGTCCTGTTGCAGCCGCTGCATGGACCTAGTGAGGGCTACGGTGATGTGCGCACGTACATTGAGACGACAGTCTGGACTAGTGAGTCTAGACATTCATATTTCATACTTTATATTTTGAGCCTCAGGCCGCACTTTGCTTGAGGTGTTTCGGCCCGTGGGCCGGTATAGGCGATGACTGCGTGCAGCGTTTCACGCTTGTAGGGAGCGGCATCGGGGCAGCATTGTTCTCACCCAGTGTGAAGAGTGCACTCCCCTGCCCCTCTGCCGCCCGTGCCGCCGTGTACGCATGATGCACATGCTTTTCATGTTTGTGGCGTGCACGCTGCCCGCCGCTGTTTTGGCCCTAGTCCTAGGGCCCTGGGACTGCACCCGCAGTTGGACTGCCGCGCGGTCCGAGCTAAAAGAACTGCACTGACAATATGGTCGCCCAAATCGCCCTGTCGATTACGAGCTTACGCGATCCAGTCGTCATATCTGATGAGCCAGGCTCGCCGTGATGAATACAGCTGGAAGGGGGTCACGGCCCCAACGCTGCACCTGACCAACCCGTCTGACAGGTTGAGGTCTTTCGAAATCCGCAAACAACGTGTTGCTGACAACACGTATGAGAATTCGCTCTCACATATCACACTTTTATGCCTCTCCGGGCGTCGCTGAAACCGACTCCGAAACTCTCATTGTTGTGTATGGGTTGTTGCGTATTGAATCGACGACTCCACGACTGCCTCAAGCCAGCATTGATTCGACTTGGCGCAGGACATCTTATTCAGTGGAACCATTAACTTCGCCTCCACGCGCCGCTGCCCACAACAGTCGCATCTGGAACGCTGCGGCTCATGGATGCCAGGGCCGCGGCCTGGGCTGCCAGGCGCAATGAGCTCAAGGTCAGGGACATGCCCCTGACGCTGCACGACGGCGATGTCGACGTGGTGCTGAAGTCGATCACACCCGTCCCCATCTTTCCGCAGATACTGGAGCTGGAGCAGAAGGCCGCGGCTGTCGAGCCCGACGGCACCCGTGCGAGACGAGCTGCAGCAACAATCTGCAGGCTCGCAACCTGGATCCCAACGCCATCCCCTACTGTACGACGACAGCCACGACGTAGGCAAGGACGGCGAGCAGTGGAAGCAGGCGTAGGCGCCCCCCAGGAACATGTGAATGCTCACATCGAGGCCATCGTCGACAGGTGTGTCCAGGATGCGAAGATGGAGGGGCTGAGGTGTCGACGGCTACGACGCTGGCAACGACCCATGTGAGAAATGCGAGTAGCGGGAGCACGTTCGTGCGCCCCTCAGCGAATGGCTGTTAGGCGATTTCGAGCCCACCGTCATCCGCGAGAGGCGCGACGTGGCGCTTAAGCCCAATACCGTCAAATCTGCTGACACAATCGAGAAAGTCGCCCACGACATCCAGAGTGTGAGTGCGAATGCGGAGCCCGACGCCCTCTCCTGCAACGCCTGCCCCCTAATTACGTAAGCGAGACCGGCAACCAGTGGAAGCGGGCTCATCACCCCCTCAGCGTGCCCAAGGATTACCACTTGGATAAACATGGGATGAACACATTGTCACTCTGCGACACCATGGCCAACGTCGGTCCCGCCACTCAGACGATGCCTTGCGCGAAGGCATTGACCAAGAACTCGCGATACGCCGAAGTAAAGATGCCCACTTGGAGGACATCGTCGGCTCCGAGTTGCAGGGTGCGAACCTTGAAGGTGGGGGCTGGATGATGGCACCGCCGTGAACGCGACGCAGCAGGTGAAACTTGAACCTTGAACCCAAACGTCATCTGCATCGACGCTGGCAACTCTGCGTGCGACCTCGCCACGGCAGGCTCCGACGTTGGCAACAATGCAGGTCCGAGGCGCGAGCAGTGGCAGCAGGTTCCGGGGGAACAGCAAGGCACCGACACCGCAGCTCCCAGGACTTCTCCAAGGGTGCATTCGGACCAGAATTTTGAGGAGAGCCCTGACGTGGCGACCAGGTCTCTCCAAGACGAGCAGCAAGATCGGTATCCCCTGACATCCACCAATCTGATTTGTTCAATCCGCGGCACAAACAATCTCGACCGCTTCCCAATGTAGTTTTCTGTCCCGGCTCAATTCCTGATGCCCGAAAATCGGGGGACCCAAAACCGTGTGGTGACAGACCGCGCGGTCCGTCACCGCGCGATTTTGGGACCTCTGAGGTATCAGTCGCCCGATATGTCCTCGGAGAACGACCCGAGACGCAAAACCGTGCGGTGACCCCGAATCTTCATTGACTCACCACGCGGTATGGTCACCACACCGTTTGGAAGGGGGGCCCGAGACACGGCCCCCGAGGGCCGCAATCGAGGAAAATCCGCCGGTTGAAGAGATCAGATCGTCGGAGATCTGGGTTTTTAAAGGTGCCCGGGGACACACAAATGAATAGACACAAATTCAATGATTCCCCATTCTGTTCCCTGATTCTGAGCCATCCCATCAGCGAGCAGCAGCACGCAAAAGCTATGAGCCTGGTCTCGACCGCGAATGCCGCGGCGTGCGGGCGGGGCCCCGCGGACATCAGCTGCGCGCCGCGTCGCGCCGCCGCACAGCTCCCAGAGGGCCACAAACCAAAATGTTCGAAGCTCTGCGCGGATTTCTTAAATCAGCGCTGGGCACCCCGCCCTCCCCAGCGCGCGCTCCGCGCGGCAGGGGCGGCGCCGATGACGCCGCCAGGGGGGTGGGGGTGGGCAGGCGCCGATCCGAGAGATCCGCGCGGAGCTCAGAAAATGTACGTTTATGCCCTTCCTTGGTCTTAGATTCGAGGGCACCAGATCACCAGCCCAACGGCTCCACCCATGGCGGCGCCTCCGGCGCCGCCCCTGGCGCGCTCAGCGCCGCCAGGGGGGAGGGCCCAGGCGCCGATCCGAGATTTCCGCGCGGAGCACCAAAAGTTCATGCTGCGTCTCTGGAGAAGCCCACTGGTGGCACGCATAGACAATGGACTTTCCAGAGACGCAGATCAATGGGCGCAGTCAGTGCACCACATGGTGCAATGGCATATCTAATCCATCGTCGTTGTCATCTATCATCTTCATCTCAGTGCCGACGTTTAGCCGTGCTCTCTCGCCCGTCGCCGCTGCCAACAACGCGTGGCTGTTCGCTTGCCTTGCCTACGCGTCTACTGAGGAAACCAAAAGGCACCAATACCGCTACTGCCGGACCTCTCTCAGGATGCGGTACGACTGGAATTTCGAATCAAATCCATCGGCGGCGACGAGGGCCTCCGAGGAGGCCTCAAAAGGCGAAAAAGCAGAAGGGTAGCGGTATGGATACCTTTTCCTCCTCCGATCCGCGGGGGGGAGCCCAAAACCCCTGAGCGCAGCAGCTCCTCCAGCGGCAGCGGAAGTCACCGCGCAGCGCGCAGAGCGAAGAAACCCAAGGCACCCTGATGAAAAAAACTCGATGATTTGATGCGCCTCCCTTCTGCACGCTCCCACTTGGATGCACTTGCCATCCCTCGGGCGTCCATTCCCCGTGTTTTGTCGGTTTCGCGGGCGCTTCTTTTGCAAGATGATCCAACATGCTCCTCGATCGTCCCCGCCGAGGAAAAATGCACACGTCCGAGCGATGCCCAGTGCAGGGCCGCTGTACTGCACTGCGCTCTCCCCTGCGGGCTCCGCCCCGCCGGCTCGGCGACGCCGAGAGACTGTCCGCCTGCGGCACGGCCGGCCCCGCGCAGGGAGAAGCGAGGGGAGGGGGAGAGGCGCTCCGCCCGCTCTCCGGGGAGGGCCCGGGGCGGGCACCCGTGGGCACGAGACCAAACAGCCGGCGGCGACTAGAACGGTGAGTGGCCCAGGGGGCGGGTAGAGGGCCAGGGCGGGCACCCATGGGCATGAGACCAAACAGTCGGCGGCGACCAGAAGGGTGAATAGCGCAGGGGCGGGCATTACACGCCTTCGCCCGGGATCCTCACCGAAAACATGGACCACCGGCGCCTCTGGATACACGTACTGCTCCGCCCTAGGCAATTCGCCCCTATCGTCGTCTCTGACGGAAAGAAAGCAACAAACATCAGAACCCGATACCCTCGGGACCCGCTTGCTCCATGGCAAAGAAGACGGGGAAGGACGAGGAAGGGGGAGGCGGAGGACGAGGAGCCACGAAGATCGAGTGCCGATGTGTTTGAAGACTTCCCGTTTGGGGGGCACCTGCAGTCACCGGCGAACCCGGGCCACGAATAGGCCCCCCTGCCCCCTGCCCAAAGCTACGGAGCGGTCCGAACACCAGAGCCCCTCCAGAGCCCAAAACGGTTCTTGCTTCAGCGCCTTAACTGTAGTCATCACCCTGCTGCCCACACGCAGCTCGCATACAACTTCTTCTAAGGCATCCCCGCGCCGGTTTTGATGATCTAAGCGGGTTCCTTTCTCTTCTTCCCTTGCGCTCTGTAGCTTATCCCTTATCACCTTCGTGCCTCCATTCGCTCCCAGCGCACCCCACCGCTTGCTGACCAGCGTTCGACTGTCGTTGTCCACCAGGCGCCCACGGGCTGAAAAGTGTAGCCATCTCCTCCCCCTGGCCGCCCTCGAACTCGGGCGACGGCGGTTTCCCGTCCTCGGAAGCCCCCGGGGGCGAGCCGCCGACCCGTCCCCCGGCCGCCGACCCCTGCCCTGGCGCGGGCTGTGCGCCGCGCCGCGGGCGGGAATCACTGCGGCACCATGGGATAGGAAGGGCGCTCGTTCGCTAGCCTCGCTCGGCGATGGGGCCACTCAGAAGTGTCACGATTAACGCGCGCACAATGGGGACGCACGGTAAGGACGCAAGGGACTGGGAAGGCCATGTCGACACCTTTCGAGCGGGGCGCGGCCAGCGAAAAAGGCCAAGGATTGGCCGAAGGGGAAGAACGCAAGGGTAACTTTGGAAAGTCGCTCATTATTACTATACGCGCTGACTGTAAAGCACCCGTGCACACGCCTGAGCCAGGGCGCACGTTTCGACCTGGGCCAGGGCGCAGCTTCGCGCGGGGGGGGGGGGCAGGGCGCGCGCGTCGAGCCTGGACGGGGCGCAAAGATGAGCGAGTTTCGCCTCGAACAGCGCGGGCCTGCGCACCTCGCCCCAAGGGGGCCAGGCTCCACCTCTAGGGCCAAGGCCCCCCGACCACGAGGTCGAAGAGGACGACCTCGCACCTCGAGCACCAGCGTGCGCGCGAGGCCCAGCACCCGGAAGGCGGCGGAGGGCGACAGTGGGAGGAAGGAGGAGGAAGAGGTGGAGGAGGACAGGACAGGACATCCGCAGAAGGGGCCAACGCCAACACCAACGATGGTGCCGCGCGCGCGACTAGCAAAATCCCCTGCGATTAAGTTGTGCCGCGGCCCAGAATTCTCACGGGGGCCGGCAGGGGGCATGCCCCGAAGTTTCGAGGGACGAGCTCCGAGGTGGCCCCGTAAGAAGGGGCTCGCTACCTTGCGAGTGCGAGTCCCTGCGGGTCAGTGCGGGGGGGGGCAGCTGTTGGCCCTCTCGCGCACCCATGACGACGGGGGCGCGCTGGACGAGCAGGGCTCCCAAGCGAGGGGAGGAAACGACGACGCGACCACTCAGAAAGGAGAAGAAAAGGGAATGCGGGAGGCCCTTGCAGTCCAAACTTTGCTGGGGGCCGAATTACTTGCCACCTACGACCAGCTGTTTTTGCATGCTCACATTCGTTATTTGTTTTGCTATCTCTTTATATATACATATATATATATATATCGCTCTCTCTTTCTCTCTCTCTCTCTCTCTCTCTCTCTCTCTCTCTCTCTCTCTCTCTCTCTCTCTCTCTCTCTCTAGGCTCACTTACTTATCCTCCTGAACATGCTGGCCGTTGGTTGCCCCATGCATTGCCGCATCTGTACCCTGCTACCCTGCAGTAGTATATCAGAGTGCCCCCTCGGTGAGTAGGTGGGGGCGAGCGCGCTTGCCGGTCCGCCAGCTGTGCCACGGTAGATTCGAGATAGGAAGGGCCCTTAAGGATGCTCTCTGGTGGCCTTCGCGGCTGTCTGGTTTTCCTATACTCGCCCCCTGCAGTGGCGCACCCGTCGGTGTATTTGTTGCTGGTTTTTGTATATATATATATACATATCTTACAAAAAGGAAAGAAAACAATAATTTCTAAAAAATGGCGCTGCCTGCGCGAGTTCTCTCCTAAGGGCCCTCGCGCCTAGATGTCCCCGCTAGCGATGGCCCCGCTGGGTCTGCACGCCGTGCCCACCTGGAGTGGCGCTCCGAAGTATTTTGGACACTGCACCGCTTGGCGTTGCATGTGGGCTCTCTCGCGCGCGGCCGCTGGAGCTGACCGCCTTTCTTGACTTGGCGTACTTCTCGAAGATCTCGGTGCCATCCAACGAGGTCTTCGCGCTGCCACGGGGCTGCTGGCGTTTCGGGGCCTCTCGACCTCCCCCGGGTCGAGCGTTGTCTCGCTCTTCATCTCCTTCAAGGCTACCTCCATGACGCAGCGCAGTTTCTCCGCGCCGTTCTTCGAGGCCCTCAGCGCCAGCTCGCGCCGGCTTTGCGTAGAGAAGGACTCTTTCCTGTTCTCCCCCACGCGCCCACTTGGCACGTCGCGATCAGCGCGCGGCCCTCGACCTGGTGCGTCATCGGGAAGGACGGCGGGATCAGCTCGCGCAGCTCCTCTGGGCCCATCTTCTGGGCCGCGTCGTAGAACTTGCAGCGGCCCCCCTCGATGGCGCCATCGAGCTTCTGCGGCGGCCTTTCCGCTGCGAGCGCCCCCCCCCCCCCCCCCCCCCACGCACACACGCGCACGCGCACGCGCGCTTTCCTCCGACCTCGAGCCCCGCCGCCGCGGAAGGCCCCCCCCCCCCCCGCCCCTGCGCGCGCGGGACTCCGCTTGCACCCGATGTCGGGCCAGCTCTCGCAGTCCTCGCCGAAGTCCCTCTTCATCTTGTCCACCCACTCTTTCCTGAGCTCGTCTCCTGGGCGGCTCTCCTGCGTCGCCACCAACTGCTTCCCGCCCTCTTAGCGCCAGAACTCCCGCTGGCCCCCCCATCGAATTGGGGCCGGGGCCTTTCCACCGCAGTTTGTTGGGGCAGGCCAGTCCGCGCTAGCAGGCGCAATGCTTCTTTCTGCCCCATCCAGTGCTCCTCCTGCGCGCGCTGAACAGCTGCGCGTCGTCGCTCCACTTGTCCGCGGAGTCCAGCGTCTTGAGGTGCTTTGTCTGTTTCTCCCCCAGGTCTTCTGCCGTCCTTTAGTCGCCCATTTCGCGCAGCTCCTTCTCCTTTCCTTCCAGTTCCTCCTTGGCTGCGTTCAGCGCTTCCTCGTCATTTGCGTTCATGGCCACATGCTGTTTTCAGCAGGATCTCGCGCTCTTCTGCGCGTCTTCGGGCATCCGCCATGTCTTCTCCTGCTTCGCTGAAGGCTGCGAAGATGTCCCCGTTCATTTTGATGCCCTCCAGCAATGCTTTTGGCATCTCCATGGGCCTCTCAATGACCATATGGTTCCTCTGGTTGCGAGGCTTCCTCCTAAGTCCTTCCTCAGCTGCTATGATCGCCTTCGCTGGCCGGATCTGCCCCAAAGACTGAGCTGGCCTCGCGGCGCCTTTAGCTTTCCTCTTCTGTTGTCGGCATACATGCTCCTTCGTGATGCACTGTTCTCCCCCATGTCGAATCTTCTTCTCGCGTCCACTCCTCCTGCCTGAGCGCCAGCTCGCAGTCGATGTGCGCCCTCTTCCATTGACTTCCTTTGCTTCTTTTTTTTTTCCATGTTCCATGTCCTGGCTCGCGATTAACGCGCCCCCTGTGGCTCTCGATCATCTCGCAGTACTGCCGCAGCGGCCGCATGCCCGTAGCTTGTCACTGCTGGCGAAGACCGCGGGCAGCCTCCAGCGCCCTGCACTCATAAATATCCCCACTAGCGCGCGACGCGCGCGCACCTGGGTCGTCGTTGAGCCAGATGGTCTGCGGGGCCGAAGGTGATCGATGGAGGTGGATGCGTTGTGCCCAGCGGCCCGAAGGGCATCACATAGCACTCTGGGTTATTGATCCCGCTCTTCCCCCCCGCTGTCCGTGGCCCATCGCTGCGTTGCGCGTGTGATGACTGCGCAGCATGCAAAACCCCCCCGCGCACCGCATCTCCGTAACTGTAATAGAGTAGGTGGGAAGTATATAAAATATCGTTTCGTCACGCATGAAGACGCCGGCCACTGACTGGGACGGGAGGTCTGGCTGCTGCCCGGGAGGTCTCTTCCCAAAGCGTTTCCCTACAACGCCGCTTCCAGTTCTGCTCGAAACTTTAAGGCCTGGATCAAAGAGTCCGAGCTTGGCGAGGCGCGCAACGTCCATGCTGATTGCATCCGCTACGTTTTCATCATCTGAAAAGTGCCATTTCGCATGTCCGCTGTTGGGCGCCCCTGCTATGCCCGACTGCCCTGGGGTGGCTTCCCGAGGGGCGGCGCTCTCAAAGCTCGGTGCTGACGCAGTCAGAGGGGCAGAGAAAGTGCTTGTCCGCGACAGCCGCGATCTGGCACTCTGCCCCGGGGTTTTTGCGCTCCGAGATATCCTCGCCAATGCAAGTGCCCCCTCCTCTCTCAGCTGCGCCGACGCTGGAGTTCTCGCCCCGCCATCTTCTCCAGCTCCGACTTGGGCGCCGCCGACGGAGACTTCTTGCCTCCCACGAAGACTATCAGCATCACCATTGCCGCCCTCAGATTGCGGCCCGAGAACTTTCCCAGCTTCGCCATGGTCTCTTCTTTCGTGCCCTTCGGGAGCACTGCCCTGGAGTTGGGGGTCTCGTTGATTCCGATCTGGATATTGCCTAGGCCCTCCTCCAAACTGCTGATCGTCCTCGTTCGGGCTCCTGTTATTGCTGTTGCTGGCCATGTAGCTCTCGCTGGCCTTGTGCATCTCGGTCGACTTTGTGGTCATGGCTTGGCCGCGGGCGTTGTTGCCGCCCACCATCATCAGGAAAGCGCGTCAATCACCCGATCCATCGATGCCACCACTGTTGTGGGATCGTCTCTCTGCCATTCCGACGCATCTCCCGGGTGCCCTCCATGAGCGCCAGCCCCGCGTGGGTGCCTGGTGGCCCCAGCAGGTGCCCCTTGCCTCTCTCCCTGACTTGGTTCCCGTAGCTGTGCCCCGCTGCCGTCGACTTCTGAAGCGCTCAATAGCTGACTGGCGCGAGGTAGAAGTCCGTGGCCACGCGGTTCATCTCTCCCATCCCTGCCGCTGAGCTGAGGGCCAGGCACTGAAGCCCGCTGATGCGTCCTCTGAGGTCGGGCTCCTCGTAATCTTCCGCTGCGCGGGGCAGCTGGCGGGGGGGGCCGCGCCCCCCCCCCCCCACCCCACCCCAAGCCGCCCACTCACGCAGCCGCGGCCGCGGCCGCGGGCCCCGTTGCCGCCTTGGCGCCGGCCGCGTCTATGGCCCGCTGGTCCTTGCCTGCTCCCTCGCCGCCCTCGCGGCGCTTCGGCCCAGGCCTTCCATCTCCGCGCCTGCCCCTCTTTTTCTGGGGGGGGCAGTCGCCGGGGAACGCTCTCCATCTTTAGGGGCCAAGACGCAGCGGGGCCCTGGGCGGCGGCAGCGGACGCGCATCTGAAACTCCCCCAGAGATCGAGTCTCGAAGCCAAAGAGGGTGCAGCCGAAGGAAGGAGGCCCCTGAACTGGGTGATTCCAACAGCTTCTGTTTGCATAGTATACCCCATGACTCTCCGCGGCCCTCGTGAAATGGTCGATCGTATTTTTCGGTCGCGAGTGAGCTCAAGCACCATGGGCAGCGACTGGTTATCACTAGACTGGGGATCAGTGGTAGACAGTTGTGCACCACGTTTCTGCGCGCCGCAAGCGCTGCTGCCGCTGCGAATTGCGCCCCGTGCACTTGCCCCCCAGGACTCGTCGCCCAGTCGCACCAGTAAGGGGCAAGGAGCTCTTCTCTCACTGATACTTCTGGCAATTTAGTATCCCATGCCCGTCCAGCGTCGAAGCATGCTGGGGTCCGCCCCTATTCGGGCTTCCTCATACCTTGTGCCGTTGATCGCATCGATGGCAAATTGCAGGTCATCCTCCTTCGATGTCGCGAAGACAGAAGCCGGCAGGGGGTCGCGTTTCTTGCTCGCGAAGGCAGTGGTGCAGTCGGAATTGCTGAGGATGGTGCATACTCCTGCTTGTCTCGCTCTCCATTGCGCGGCCTCGGCGCAGGCAATCGCATTGTCCCCTGGCTTATTCCGAAGGCCCCCTTGTGCCCAGCATGGGTGTTTTAATGTTTTTCCTCTGCAGTGTGCCCCCTGGTGAAAAGCAAGTCCCATTAAGCAATGCGCGCGCGTAACTCGTTCACCTCCAGTCCCCCGTTTGTCATTGCCTTGTTATGCAGAGAACGAGATCGACTTGCGTCAATCAGTGGGGCGTAGCTTGGGCTTGGCGACACTTCATGAGGACGTCATCCAGCTCGTTCCTGTACCCCAGACTCTCGTCGGCCTCCATCGCCGTCGGCCCTGATCCATCTTTCTCGCACCTGCCCGCGCGGCACGCTGTTCCCCCGATCGCCCGCAACGAATCCCCGACATCGGCTCTGCCCTGCCCGGCGCGCTGCCCGCCCTCCATCCCATCTTTTATAAGGTCGCCCTGCCCACCCTGTACTTGTGTAGTGAACAGTGCTTGGCCAAATCCCTCTCGTCCTCGCGAAGCTCCGCTGCGCGTGCCCTCTGCCCCTCCAGCTTCTTGCCCAGCTGCTCAGGGCCTTGAGGTTGGGTTGGCCGCGGGATCCAGCATCATCCATGCTAGTTCCACTGGCACCCCCCAAGGGGGGCACGCCCTCCTCTTTGCTGTCTTCCTGCCATACTGTAGCAGTCTCTCTTGACCCTCTCCACCTGCGCTCTCGATTCCCCATATATTGGTCACGGCATCTTCTCTGCCATCATCTCGCCGTGTTCCTTCTCGTGCTCGCCTGCATCCAGCGGCCCCGCTGCCGGGCCCCCCTCGCGGGGGCGCCCCCCCAATCATATTATCATTTCTTCTGTGCGCCACCATGCTTGCGCTGAAACATAACGCATCTCCTTCGCCCCCCCCCCCCCCCCCGCGCGCGCGCGTTCTTCTGGCATTTAATGCGGGGCCGATGCATCCCGCAAGAATTCTTGCTCTCGCACGCCTTCCACATCTCCTCTGCCGTTCTTCTTCTCCTGCAGCTGCCGGGTCGGCCCTGCGCTTCTGAGGCGCATTTTATATATGCGCCAGCTCCTCCTTGATGCCCCCCAGTCTTTCCTTCGCGCCTGATCGCGCCCGCGCCCGCCCTCAACGCCATCCGTTCTGCCGGCAGGGAACGTCGCAGCCATTGGAAGGCTGCCGCTTCCCGACCCCCCTGCTTCTTCTTAACTGGGAAGACCTCTCGTCGACTTTCTTCCTGCAGCGCTCCACATCCTCCAGATCTGGTCTACTGTAGGTCGGTCCTGAAGCCCCCCCCTTCCTCTGCAGCTCGCCCCCCAGGGTCCGCACTCCGAGATGTCCCCGCTAATGTTTCTCCTGGGGGCGCAGCAGAATCTGCCTGGGTCGCACTCCGAGACGCCCCCGCTCGCGCCCCTCCTGGCTGCCGGCGCGCAGCGGGCTTCAGGCGACGGTCGAAAGCCCCCGAGAATCCTGCTCACAGTCGTCCTTTTTGCAGACGCTCCATCGGCATGCGGCGGCCCACACGTCGGCTGCCCTCTGCTGTCTGCGCTTGCCTGAGATATGTCATTGGCGTTCTAATCCAATGCCGATGCCCAAAAGGACGTGGTCTCTATATGCTCTCGTTTTGATTTGTTTGCAGCTGTGTTGCCACTCCTCTCAGCGCCGCGCGCCCTCGCGCGCGCGGTGGGGCCCATGTTGGCGCTGCTATGTGGTCGATCTTGCTCGCCCGCAGGTTGTCTTTTTCCCCACATCCAAAGTGGGGTTCTTGTTTTCTCTGCACACCCCGCGCATGAACACTCACCCCACCCCCTCTCCTCTTCTGCCTTCGCGCACTCACTCACTCACTCATCATCATGACCACTCACTCACACTCACACTCACTCACACTCTCATCATCAACATCAGCACCATCACTCGCGCTCTCTCACACGCTCAGTCACCCACATACTCATCATCATCATCATCATCTCTCGCACTCTGTCACACGCTCACTCATTCACATACTCACCTGGAGGAAGTCTCAGGCGGGAGTTCGTCTGTGAGTGAATTGTGAGGAAGTCTCAGGCGGGAGCCCCCTCCCTATGGGGCCCGCAGATCATGTTGGTAATCCGAGCGGGTCATCCAAACCCTGTAACTGTCGTCACTTTTGGGCTCCTCAAGCTTGAGTACGGAGGAAGTCTGAGGCGGGAGCCTCGTCTGTGAGTGAATTGCGAGGAAGTCACAGGCGGGAACCCCTCCCTATGGGGCCCGCGCTTCATGTTGGTAATCCGAGCGGGTCATCCAAACCCTGTAACTGTCGTCACTTTTGGGCTCTTCAGGCCTGAATTTGGAGGAAGTCTCAAGCGGGAGCCTCGTCTGTGAGTGAACTGTGAGGAAGTCTCAGGCGGGAGCCCCCTCCCTATGGGGCCCGCAGATCATGTTGGTAATCCGAGCGGGTCATCCAAACCCTGTAACTGTCGTCACTTTTGGGCTCTCGCGCTGCCAGAACGCCGCTCCCGGGCCACATTGTGCATACCCAGAGCCAACTGTAGGCCACTTCGTGTTCTTCGTGTTCCCAGAACACCATCCCCGGGCCACATTTTGAAACCCCGGAGCCAGCTGTAGGCCACTTCGTGTTCTTCCTGTTCCCAGAACACCATTCCCGGGCCACATTCTGGATGTCCGGAGCCAACTGTAGGCCACTTTGTTTTCGTCGTGTTCCCAGAGCGTCATTCCCGGGCCACATTTGTGAATTTCGAATCCGAGGAGGGTCCTCGGAATTCGTATGCCTGTCGTCACTTTTGGGCCCCCGCGGCCTGAAGAAGTTGGGGCTCGCGCAGGAGCAACGGGCCACCATCGTGTCTTTCGAGTTCCACCACGAGGACGAGCAGCAGTACGAGGAGCGCTCGGCAGGCCAGCTCTTTCGCCCCCGCTTCCTACCGCAGAGAATCTGGCTGCAGGTGCACGGCTTCAAGGAGTCTCCGATCTACCGGGAGGTCGCCGAGGTGCTGCGACAGGGCGCCGAAGACGCCGACGACGACGGCCAGGCCGAGGCGCGGGCGCGGAGTTTGCTGATGTTCAGGCCCAGCGAAAAGGAGTTCACATGGCAGAGCTCGGGGCCGCACAACGTGCGCCGCTCGGGGTTCACCCTGACCCACG
This sequence comes from Prorocentrum cordatum, assembly GCA_963575745.1. Taxonomy (NCBI): domain Eukaryota; class Dinophyceae; order Prorocentrales; family Prorocentraceae; genus Prorocentrum; species Prorocentrum cordatum. Next base: position 451,617 of record CAUYUJ010003225.1, read on the forward strand.
CGTCCTACCTGACCTCCACGCTGTCGCAGGGCCAGACGCTGCGCAAGGGCGTCACCATCGACTGCGCGAGAGACGAGGACGCTGGCCGCACGGGCATGTCTGACGAGCAGTGGTGGCTGCACCTCTACGTCATGCCGTCCCGCGCCACGCGCATGCGGAACATGCTGATCCTGCGGCCGCCGCCGCGGGAGTTCCTGGAGCGAGGGCCGCCGGCGTCCTTGCGGAAGGCGCTCCTGGAGTTCGACAAGAGAGCGGTTTTGTCCAGGGCGGAGGCGAAGCAGCTCGCGGCAGAGCTGGGCTTCGCGCTGCCCGCCTGAGCGCGGCTGCGCCCCGCTCGAAGCCCGCGGGGTTGTCCCAACGGCTTGGTCTTGCGCGCAAGCGGCTCGCGGGGTTGCCCCGACAGCCTGGCCCGCGGGGTTGCCCCAACGGCTGCGCGACGTGGCCATTAGAGAACGCGCCTGTGCTGGCCGAGGCGGCGACGGCGCCGAGGAAAACCGACGCGCGCGCTCGCGCAATGGAAAGGCGAGGCGGCGGCGGGGCGCGAAAAAAACAAGAGGGCGAGGTCGGGGGCAACGTAGGGGGCGGGGGGGGGGCCCGCGCCAGGGCGAGAAGAAATATACGCAGAAGAGACAGTCAGGACGCCTCACCAACCACGAGGACGACGGTGAGCGCATCTTCCAAATTCGCCCAGAGGATTATCATGCGGGGCCCTTCCGTCGGAGTGTTTCCATGCAGTAGCAGGTTGGCCCGCAATCGAAGATGGTCGCGACTGCCGACAAAAGGCTGCGGACACACAGATTCCTGAACGCTGCTCCGTTGAAATTCCCCACCTCTCTAGCCACTGGCCCCAGTGAAGCCGCGCGTCTGCCCGAGCAGCGCCCGCTTGCCACCGCGCCCCCAATGCCCGACCTGCGCGCCCCCAATTGGCTATTGATGCCCCCCCCCCGCGCTATAATGATAGATCTGCCGCCCGCGTCGTCGCGCTTCTCCTCCGCCCGTTGCGGTTTTCTCGTTTTGAAATCACCCCATGATTTGCGCGCCCTTTCCCTGGTGGCAGATGCGTCGCAAATATTGCGACGTCGCGCGCCCCTGCGCGCAGCCCCACCCCTGCTGCCCCCCTTGCAGTCGGGCCGGCGGCGTGCGCAGCGCTTGGAGGGCTTTGTCCGTCGTCGTCTCGTTGGGCGCCAAGAACGCCACACCGCGTGCCTTAGTTATCAATCACCCCTTTTCGCCCCAAACTGCAGTGCCACGTGGTATATATGATTCGTCCTTTTCTTCGGTTCTGGCCCTGCCTTCCGACGCGCCCCTGTCGACGCAATCGCGCCCATTCCCCGCCCCCGAAGTGCGCTGCTAATCTCTTCCTGTCTGTCCGCGGCGCGCGCCGCAGAAGGATTGTAGAATGCCAGTTTCATCGATGCGCATGTCGAGAACAACGCAACCGCCGTCCGCCCTAAACGCCCCCCCGCCCCCTCTCTGGCCCGCGCCAGCGCGGGGGCGGCAGTCGCGTGAGCGCGTTTCAGAATCGCCCTCTCTCCGTCGGGGACCCGAGCGCCTGAGCCCCCGGCGCCGACCAGGCGGGGTCGGAAGAGGGGGAAGGGGCGGGGGGAGAGGAGGAAGGGAAAGAAGAGGTAAAAGTAAAAGCGATCGGGGAGTCGCGCCGCAACGGGCGCGCGCCCCCGGCCCCCCCGAAGCGAACTTGGAAGCAGGGGCCCCTTCGGGGGGCCTGCCCGCGGGCGCGGGCGCCCCTTCCCGGCCGGGGCGGGCCCGCGGCCGCCGCGGCCAGACGAGAGAAGGCACTGGCCCGCTGGGCGGGCGAGGACAACCCCCGGGGGAGACGCGACGCGGGCGACAACGGGGGAGAATGCGGGCGGGAAGGGCCGCGGCGGTGGCGGGGGGCGGGGCCTCGCGAGGGCGGCGCCCCGCGGCGGGCGCGGGCGCCGCGGCGGGCGCGGGCGCGCGCTCCGCGTCTCCGCCCCCGTCCCACCACCACCCCTTCCGCCCCGCCGCTGGTCCTGGGTGCCTGGGAGCTGCGCCGGCGCGGCGCTTGTCGCTCCTGGCCCTGGAACTCGCGTCGCGTCGGAGCGCCTCGGCGCGGCGCGGCCCCCATGATGCCCAACAGTCGCAGTGGCACTGGCAGCGCTTTGGCGCGCAACCGCCCGCGCGAAGAGGCGGCGCATTAACGAAGTCAGGCCGGGCCCTCTGCTCGCGCGCTGCGGAGGGAAACAAAAAACTTCTTATCTTCGCGCGCGCGCTGAGACGCCCATATTTCAGCTGCCGCCTCGCTCGCTCACCCCCGTGCCGACGCCATCCTCGCTGCTCCTGTTCTCGCTCTCGCCCGTGGCGGGGGCCGCCTCCCCCTGCGCAGCGTCGGGCTGCTTCGCGCCGCTGTCGGCCGTCTCGCTGATTGGCCCGTAGTCGGACCACGTGCTGGGATCATTCAGTGCCCAACCGCAGTGCATCCGCGTGCTCGGGTTGCCCTTCTCCCACTGCGGCCTCGCGTTATCCGCGCCCTGGTCGGTCTCGCGCCCCGCGACCGTCTTCGGCGGCGCGAGCTCGTCGATCTGCGGCTCCGCGCAGTTCTTCAGACTTGGAAGAGACGCCGCCGTTTCCTTGCCCATTTCCACCCTCGCCTCCACCTCGCGCATCTTCAGGGCGCCCTGCTCCGCGCGGCGAATCTGTTCACTCAACTTCTGAGGGGCTGCGCACTTGGCGAGGGACGGCCCGGGCGCGAATTCTTCGCCGAGCTCTGCGCGCACCCTACTCATTCCGAGGATGTCTTGTAGACCCTCCGCGCTCTTGATGCCCGCCATGATCGCGCTTTTCATCGTTTCCATCAAGTTGGTCGCGCACTGCATGTTCGCCTCTGCCTGCGCCATCACATACTGGCAAGACCCCGCTTCAAGCGCTATCGTAGTTTCCCGGCTGGTGAGAGTAGCTCCCTCTGCGACAGTGGACATCACCATGGTTGTCGCCTCTGGCGCTGAGGCGGGTCGATTGTGTAGGCCTCTGGCTAATCCACCCGAACAGGGTGCAGTCAGCTCGAGCCTACACTCGCATGCTGCACACGTATATGTTGGTTATGTTGTACGTACTGTTGTACGTTTCTTCCTCATCCCACCCATTTGTGTTGCCGTAACTGCCACTTGGGCCCCCGAGCCTGCAGAATCCTACTTGGGGCCCTCCCTGGAACAGTCCCAATCCCCCTTATTGTACGCACCGTCCTGCGTGGTTCCTCACATGCGTAATTCCAAATCGTAGCGCCGTATCATGGTGACCACGTAGTTCCCGCAATTCGCAATGCACCCTATCGTGCATGGGGCGTGCAGTCGCGAAACGGTGGCATTAGTGCCCCCACTCCCTTCCCTTGTTTCGGCAGCACAGATTCTCCCTCCATCAAACGCGCTGCCGATGGGGCTGCTGCGCTCGGGAACAGACGAGATCGGCGCAAGTCCGCACGGTGCGCGGGCGTCGGGAGCTGTCCCGATTCGTTCTGCGTCATGCCTGTACATGGCGAGCGCACTCTACTGCCTTTGTCACTCCTGTCCAGTTCTGCTCGCTTCCCTCTCTTCCTCTTGCAGGCGCATGCGAGCTCTCATACTGTCCCGCTGTTCAGCTCCACTTCCAACGCAACGCCGTCTGCTGCAACCTCCCTCGGTCCCCTCGTCGCATCGACTCTGCCTACCAGCAACTCAATGATGCCGCTCAGCCTAATGAGTGCAGCGTCCAGAAGATGGGTCTGGTTCGCCAAACTTTCAAAGACTCTGCGCCTCAAGCGTGATATGGACACACATGTGTACTGCATAGGGTTCTGCGCAGCCTGCTGGAGCGCCGCCCTCCTCCCCTGAAGGCTTCATGTTTTGCATGTAAACGACAGAAATGAAATGCGCACCGTTGCATTGTTGCCTTCGATAATGGGCTCCGTTCTCGCTAACATGTAGCTGCGTACACTCGCGACCGAACGTCCGACTGTCCTACTCCTTTCATATGCGCACAGGTCTCCTGCATGCCCAGCATTCTCCTCGCGCGTGGTTTTAGTGTCGCCGGGGGTACCTGTCGCATATCCTTTGGGAAGTAGTACGGCCCAGTGCATGTGCATGTGTAACCCCGTTGGAGCCCATATGCCTCTTGTGGCACTGTGGCCCTTCCGAATACAGTGTCGATGTAATCGTGTACCCTCTGAGGCCTCCTAAGCAGGTCGGGTCCCAAGTTGGTGCACAGATAGTAATGTAGTCCGTGCTGTCTCCCGCTCGCACCAATCCAATAAGCACCGCACCAAGCCACCCCGTCCCATGCTGTCTGGCAGGGCGGCCTGTATCGCTTGCCCCCTGGATCTGTAGTACATAGCGTACGCATGCAGTTGTTTCATGTTGCTGCGTCTGTCTGCCATCGCTCTCAATTTGGGGAGCCTCTATGGGGTCCTTGCTTCTTTCCTCAGCCTGTTCCTCTTCGTCTGTCTTGGGGGGGAAGGCTGACGGGGGGCCTGACCCCTCCCAGTTGATCTCCAGGGCCGTCTCCTGGGCAGGAGTCTGCGTGTCAGCTTCAGATGCATATGCTGGCAACTCGTGAACTGGCATCTGGGAGCTGGACGCTCCCAGCGGCGCTAGAGCTGCTTCACATTATTCTCGCATGTGCGCTCCAGCTCCGCCTTCGGCCCGCAGCTGTTCGACTTTGTGCCCTTGCTGTGCAGGAGAGCTTGCACCACCGCCCCCGTGATACTCGTTGGTGAAAGGCTCCTCAAGCACTTGATCGTTGCCTACCCGCAGTCCGTGCCCCTGGGGTAGATCTCCACGTTCGGCAATGGGTTGATGGCCACTTTCACCTTGCCAAGACGGTCGTTGTCGTCTGTGTCCAGACCAAACAGCAGAAGGCGCGGGCATTCTGTAGGAGGAGGCGGAGGAGGAGGACCAGGCAGCTCCAGGGGCGCTCTCGGTTTCGCAGGCCAACCCGCGGCCCTCCACAAGATCGCGCTGAGGACCAGCCAGGATACGAAGGATATGTCTCACCTCACAACGCTCGTCTGGCTAATCCCGATCATCTGCAAACCGCTCAAAGACATGATGGAGGAAGGCAAAGCGTACGCGGCGGCAGTCAGTGCGAAGGGCAAGGGACACGGGCTAGGGCCGCCTCACATCCACCTTTGCCTCAGCCTCATGCGAGCGCTGCTGAAAGTATTGGAGGACATCGTCGACCCGGACGCCGCCGTGCTAGAAGCGAAGGACGTGCTTCACCACTACATGGAGGCAGTGGAGACGAAGCACGGACCCATCAGTATCGCAGAGACGATCCTGATCTGCAAGGTGGCAGAGACGTGCAAGAAGGCAGACCTGGCCAAGGCTCCCTGTCTAGATTGAGAGTCGGGGGTTCCCCGGTGCGCCAGGCCGTGAGGCGCGCAGCATGCGCGACTGCGAGGCGGTCTAGCAAATAGCTAGACGTTCTTCTTTCCTCCTGCCTCCCGCGTTCGAAGCTTCCAGGATGAGGGCGCGCGTGGTGGGTCTCCACGACAAGCCCGCCCATGCTCATCCATCCTTCTTCTGCTCCTCGTCGTGCTCCTTCCTCCTCCGCCACCTCCTCCGCATCAGCCTGGGCAACATCATCCTGTTCCTTGTCCTCACCCGCCACATCCCCCTCCCTACTCCTCATCCTCATGATCATCAGCAGCATCAGCATGATCCCTCCACCTCCTTATCCTCCTCCTTATCCTCCTCCTCCTCCTCATCCTCCTCCTTCTCCTCCTCCGCGTCATCATCATCATCATCATCATCATCATCATCATCATCATCATCATCATCATCATCATCATCATCATCAGCAGGCAGCATCATCATCATCAGCAGCATCAGCATCAGCATCATCAGCAGCATCATCAGCAGCATCATCATCAGCATCAGCATTATCATCTGAACCATCCTCACCATCCTCATCATCAGCATCATCATTATCAGCATCATGATCCTCCTCATCATCATCACCAACATCATCATCAGCATCATGTTCCTCCCTCCTGCTGATGATCCTCATCCTCATCAACCTCAATCCTCCTCCTCCTCCTCATCTTCCTCCTGCGCATCGTCCGTCCTCCTTCTCCTTCTCCTCCTCCTCTACGTCCTCATCATCCTCCGCATTAGCTGCAGTATCAAGATCAGCAACATGTGTGTGCATATATATATATATATATTATAGAAAGAATCAGTCAGCATGATCCCGCCCTCCTAATCCTACTTCATCTGCCTCCTTCATCCGCCCTCCTCTCCCTCCTCACAATCATCGCAATCGACATCGGCATCGTCGTCTTCACGATCGTTATCGCCGCCATCCTCACCGCCGTCGTCGCTATCACCATGATCATCATCGTCGTCATCCGCATCGTCCATCATTCCCACGCACGGTTAAGGGAGGAGGCAAAGAGGGAAGAGGAGGAGGTGGGAAGAAGAAGTTAGAGAAAAAAGGAGAAAGAGGAGGACGAAGGAGGAGACGAAGGAGGAAGCGGAAGAAGATGACGAGGAGGAGAAGGATGAGGAGGAATGAGAAAAACGACGAGGAAGCAGAGAAAGACGACGCTGACAAGGATTACTAGCTCAGGTGGAGGAGGAAGAGGAGGAGATGGCGAAGGAAGACGAGGAGGGAGGAAAATGAAGGGGAGGACGAGAAGGGTGGACTCCCAGGTCACGCTCGCCGACCTCGTCCTCCTACCGATCCAATGGCCTCCATCTACAATAATCCGAAAAACCCCACCTGCAGCAAGCTTTCGGTCTTGACCCGCAGCTCTTTCTGCAAGTCCACCTGCACACGCTTCAGACATGAGATACCAGTACATCACTACTGGCGCTGGCACGCACATACACACAACTACGAGTCGTCGCCCACAACTGCGCTGTGCCAAAGAACGCATGTTCCCCTGTCACAAAGAGACATGCACTGCGCGGCCGCATGCTTCAGCAAAGGCTTTGCACATATGCTGAGCTCTCGCCCAAAGGTCAACTGCACAGTATCGAACACACAACCGCTCATATAATGATAAGCTCGTTTCGTTGTTCTCTCTCTCTCTCTCCCTCTCTATACCCCAGGCCAGGAGGAATGGAGAGTGCCCTCAAACCGCCACGAATGCGGGAAAATCCGCCACCGGGCCGCAAGTACTCGAGTGGTCTGCCCACACGTCCCTCAGAACACCCAACCTACAGTGCTGCAGCGCCCTTCGGTAGCAGAAGCAAATAATGACCATAAAACTTTCGGAGCTCCGAGCAAACTTCTTGGATCGGCGCTGGACCCCCCTCAGTGGAGCGCAGAGCGCGCCGGGAGCGGCGCTGGAGGCCCCGCCAAGGAGGCCCCGCCAAGGGGTCCAGCGCCAATCCGAGACATCCGCGGGGAGCTCCGAAAACGTATGTTTATGCGCCTGTTTGTGGTTCGATTCGAGGAGGCCCCCCAGCCTAGCGGGAGTTCTGGGCGGGCGCTGCTGGGTGATATCGCGCGCCCTCGGGAGCCCCAGGGCACACCGCCGCGTGCGAGAAGGCCTGATCGACCGCCCCGACTTCGATCTAGGCGGCGACATCCGCTCCCTACCCCCACTCGGCGGCGAGCGAGGGGGGAATGAGAAGGAGAAGGCCTTCTCAGAAGGCGGTGGGGCTTCTCAGAAGCCCTCGCGCCTTCTGAGAACTTTTCTGCATTCTAGGAGAAGGCTTAGAAAACATCTCAGAAGGCCGGGGGACTTCCGAGCCTTCTGAGAAGGCCCGCCCTTCCTCACTTCCCCCCTGGGATCACCGCCGAGCAAGGGTAGGGCTCGGATTTCGCCACGTCTTCGACCAATTCCGAACCCACCCGAGCTGCCTGAATCGTTGATCGGCAAGCGCAGGGTTGGATTTCGCCGCAAAGGTGGCAGGCAAGGTGGCAACTCTTGGGGAGGCCTTCGTGAGCGCGATCAGGAATTACCAGGCGGCATCAGCTACGAATGACATCAGGAAAAACCAACAATAATCCAGATCGAGCCGAATGCAGCCAAATTACAGTCGGACCTAGGCCAGAATAACATCCTTCAGGCACGTGAGACCCTCCACAGGCCAATATGAAGAGCATTCGAGGGTGCCCACCCCCAGGATGCACAAGAACATCCAACAAGCACGAAGAACACTAATAGAATAATAATACTAATACGAAACGGCATAAACATAAATGTTGGCGCTCCGCGCAGATTTCTTGGATCTGCACTGGACCCCCGCGCGGAGCGCCAAAAGTTTACGTTGTTGGCGCTTTTCCTTCTTCGAACAAGGGCACCCTCCCCGAACCGACCTCGATCTTATACCTCGGTCCGAGTGTAGCCCAAATCAAGCCATAACGAGCCGAGGAATGGTATGCAGGAAATCACCTAGAGAATCTTTAGCTCAATGCGAAGAAGAAGACGGGGGCGACGGAGGAAAAGGAAATCGGCGAGCTAGAAAATCACAGTCGAACAGCCCCTGTCGGAGGATCGGAATTTCTGAGACCACCAATCCAGAGCGGCAAGACGCGCCAAGAAAGAGTGCGCAGACTGCCCAATGATGAGAGGCACAACGTCGGAACTTTCTAATTACGGCAGGTTCGTGTCGTGACGATGTGGAGGTTATTCTGACACCGCGTGGATCGTTCAACCTTGAACGATCGAGGCTTCCTGACAGCGCAGATCGTTCAACATCGGCAGGTTCCTGGTTGTTGATGGCGCTCAACCTGAACACCCGCACTGGGGTCGCCGCCGCGTCAACGCGGCGCGAACCCACCGTAAGATCCCAGACATGCCATATCTTGTTGTTTCCCCAATGCGTGGTCCCCAGAACTCCCGACCTTTTCCCCAAGACCGGTTTTTCATCCCGAGTTGTTTGTTGACGCTCCCAGAGCCCGGCGAGGGCTCCTGAAGGCAGAAAAGCGCAAAACCTCCAGCCATGTTTGTTTCACGACGCGAGCGTGTCCGGGATTATCAATTTCATAATGCCGGGCCGCTGCTCACCTGGACCGTCTGCACCTCCAGCAACTTCTCCAATTTGATCCGCCTCTCCTGCTCGCCTTACGGGGAACCGACATCTGGGGAACCACCGCAATGGACCCTTGCACAACGGACTGGGAGTCTTCGCAAGAACGACTAAGGGTTAGCGAGTCCGATAAAAACACACACAAGTATGACGGATGTGCTCAGATTAAGCCCAGGATTAGGCTGGCTTTGGGCCATACACATACCAACGACGATGCTGAGCTTAACCTCCCAGGAGCTGCATCCTAACATATTTGTTGTCCCGTCATAGCTGAGCAGACAAGGCATGACACCTTACGAATGGCCGCAGGAAGAAGCGCTAACATAATGTTCGAGATTAACCCAGTCCGGGGTTCAAGACGCCGGAGTCTTGTAACATGTGCCTCGCAACGCAAGGAAAACATCAGGGGCATTCGGGGCCCGCGCAGGGTGTCGTGTTCTCTATGAGAGAGCGCGCTGCGCGGGCGCTCGAGTGCCAAACATTCATCGACACGTTGAAAACACGGGGGACTCAACCCAACATTCCAAGCAACCGGCGATCTGGACCCCCCCTTCACAGAACCCCCCGTCCCGGCAGCCCCCCCAAGCCCGTCGTCGTTTGCTGGCGCCAAGGGGAGGGTTCATCGCCGTCGTTTGGGCGCAAGAACCCTCCCTGGGCGTGCCAGCAGACGACGACGACGACGACGACGACGACGACGACGACGACGACGACGACGACGACGACGACAAACAGACCTTAGGGGTGGTGCGGGCCAGGTCCTATGACCCTCACAGCTGTTTTAGCCCATATCTCGGAGCAGCAGGGCGACTTGCAACGGCAGCTCAAAATCGGTCCCTGAACCGACCCCTCCTGGAGTCCAAGCGCATATGTTTTCCAAGCTGCGCCCAGGCGTGGCGACGAGAGAGCCCCCCGAAGGCAAACTGCCGCTGTCTCGACTCCCCACCCTCTGATGATTAGCAATAAAAAGATCCCGAACCTTTGGGGAGTGGACCTACTGTCCCACTGGCCCCACTGTCCCCACCACTGTCCCACTGGCCCCACTGTCCCCACCACTGTCCCACTGTCCCCACACCACTGTCCCAACCACCACCGTCCTCACCACTGTCCCACTGTTCCCACCACTGTCCCAGTGTCCCCAGTCTTCCCACCATTGTCCCCGCTGTCCCCACCAGTGCCCCCATCAGTGTCTTACTGTCCCCACTGTCCCCACCATTGTCCCTCAACGGTCCCGCTCTCCCTATTGTCCCCACTGTCCCCACCACTGTCCCATTGTCCCCACTTTCCCACGACTTTCCAACTGTCCCCACTGTCCCCGCCGCTGTCACACTGTGCTGTCCCACTGTCCCCACTGTCTCCGCCACTGTCCCACTGTCCCCACTGTCCCCACCCCACTGTCCCACCACCGTCCTCATTACCGCCTTCACCACTGTCCCCACCACTACCGTCCCCACCATTGTCCCACTGTCCCCACTGTCACTACCACTGTCCCGCTGTCCCCTCACCACTGTCCCCACCACTACCGTCCCCACCACTGTCCCACTGTCCCCACCACTGTCCCACTGTCCCCGCACCACTGTCCCCACCACCACCGTCCTCACCACTGTCCCAGTGTCCCCACCAGTGTCCCACTGTCCCGAAGAGCGGGAATCGCTTGCCGGCGGCAACAGGGAGGGTTTCGAACCGGAAATGACCCCACCCCCTTTTCATGATGGACGAAAGGGGTGGGGGGAGAGGGGGGGTTCGAACGGGTACTGACCCCCCGGTTTTCGAAAGGGGGGGGGGGACGGGTTGGGAACCCCAAGTGACCCCCCCCCGGTTTTCCGCCAGCAGCGGTAGAAAACGCTCTTTCGCGTTTTTACCTAACAGCGAAGACTGATAGGTTTCTAGTGGGGTCAAAAGAGAGCATCCTGACGCCACAAGGGGGTCTGGGCGCGATCCGGGGGAGGATGCCGGGGACTCTTTTTTTAGCCAACAGTAACGCACTTCGTGGTCTTCGAGTTCCCAGAACTCCATTCCTGGGCATGATTTTGAATGCCTGGAGCCAACTGTAGGCCACTTCGTGTTCTTCGAGTTCCCAGAACTCCATTCCTGGGCATTATTTTGAATGCCCGGAGCCAACTGTAGGCCACTTCGTGGTCTTCGAGTTCCCAGAACTCCATTCCTGGGCATGATTTTGAATGCCCGGAGCAAACAGTAGGCCACTTCGTGTTCTTCGAGTTCCCAGAACTCCCGGGCCACATTTTGAATGCTGAGGCAGGCTGATGCTGAAGCTGAGGCAGGCTGAGGCTGAAGCAGGCTGAGGCTGAGGCCGAGGCTGAAGGCAGACTGAGGCTGAGGCTGAAGCAGGCTGAGGCTGAGGCTGAGGCAGGCTGAGGCTGAGGCTGAGGCAGGCTGATGCTGAGGCAGGCTGAGGCTGAGGCTGATGCAGCTGAGGCTGAGGCTGAGGCCGAGGCCAGGCTGAGGCTGAGGCTGATGAGGCTGAGGCTGAGGCTGAGGCTGAGGCTGAGGCTGAGGCTGAGGCTGAGGCAGGCTGAGGCTGAGGCTGAGGCTGAGGCTGAGGCTGAGGCTGAGGCAGGCTGAGGGCAGGCTGAGGCTGAGGCTGAGGCTGCAGGCTGAGGCTGAGGCAGGCTGAGGCTGAGGCCGAGGCTGAAGGCAGACTGAGGCTGAGGCTGAAGCAGGCTGAGGCTGAGGCTGAGGCTGAGGCTGAGGCTGCAGGCTGATGGGCAGGCTGAGGCTGAGGCTGAGGCTGATGCAGGCTGAGGCTGAGGCAGGCTGAGGCTGAGGCCGAGGCTGAAGGCAGACTGAGGCTGAGGCTGAAGCAGGCTGAGGCTGAGGCTGAGGCAGGCTGAGGCTGAGGCTGAGGCAGGCTGATGCTGAGGCAGGCTGAGGCTGAGGCTGAGGCTGATGCAGGCTGAGGCTGAGGCAGGCTGAGGCTGAGGCCGAGGCTGAAGGCAGACTGAGGCTGAGGCTGAAGCAGGCTGAGGCTGAGGCTGAGGCTGAGGCTGAGGCTGAGGCAGGCTGATGCTGAGGCTGAGGCTGAGGCTGAGGCTGAGGCTGATGCTGAGGCTGAGGCTGAGGCAGGCTGAGGCTGAGGCTGAGGCGAGGCTGACGGCAGACTGAGGCTGAGGCTGAAGCAGGCTGAGGCTGAGGCTGAGGCAGGCTGAGGCTGAGGCTGAGGCAGGCTGATGCTGAGGCAGGCTGAGGCTGAGGCTGAGGCTGATGCAGGGTGAGGCTGAGGCAGGTTGAGGCTGAGGCCGAGGCTGAAGGCAGATTGAGGCTGAGGCTGAAGCAGGCTGAGGCTGAGGCTGAGGCAGGCTGAGGCTGAGGCAGGCTGAGGCTGAGGCTGAGGCAGGCTGAGGCTGAGGCTTCTGCAGTCGGAGGCTGAGGCAGGCTGAGGCAGGCTCAGGCTGCCTCAGCCTGCCTCAGGCAGCTGTAGGCCAGGAGGGCCCAGAATCGAATCGATAAGTCGGATCGGCGATCGAAATCAATCGGATCGGCGGAAGTCGGCAGCCGAATCGGGAAAAGTCGAATCGGCGGAAATCGGCAGTTTAGGAAGCCTCCATTGGAAAATCGGAGCCCAAATCGGAATCCAAAATCGAATCGAATCGGAATCGGAATCCATCGAAGTCGAATCGAATCGAATCGGAGGAATCGAAACGAGCCCTGGTAGGTTGAGGCAGGCTGAGGCTGAGGCAGGCTGAGGCAGGCTGAGGCAGGCTGAGGCAGGCTGAGGCTGGGGCAGGCTGACGCAGGCTGAGGCAGGCTGAGGCTGAGGCGACTGCTGGTGCCACTGCGACTGTCATCGCGAATGCGACTACGACTGCGAGAACAGCAGAATTCTACAACTGGATTCTCGTCTGAATCTCAAGGGGAATGCTTCCAGATATGCTCCTACACATCGCTGTCAGGTTGCTTTGCCGGGATAATTACTTCTACGACCTCCCCTGATCAGCGCGCGCGTGGGTTGTGGTCAACGGGCGCCGCCGCGCGCGATCGCCACTCGGCCTCGCGAAAGCACATTGAACGGAATATCCGCGGGAAAAGCGCTGCAAGTGGCCAGGCTGCAACCTTTCGAGAAAGCACTGCGTCAAACCAAAAACACTCGCCAACGACAGCCGCAACGCAAAAACAACAGACAAAAAACATAATCTTAAGAAAACGTCCAGAACTTCCAGCTGCGGTTTCTTCTTGCGCGGTCACATAAGGAACCATTGGGTCAGGAATCCAAGGTCATGAAGCCAGTAGAACTCGAACCGTGGATTGGCCATGGAAACCACCGCCGCCCTCATCAGATATGGAATCCTCTGGGGTCTGAAGCCTTCTGGGTGCATTTCTTAACCAACGCCCCCACCGGATGGGGCGCCTACGGTCAGGAGTTTTTGCTTAGCGTGTCGCGGCGGCAACCCTGGCGCCACTCTATGCCTTGAGAGCGGATAGCGTGTCGCTCCGCACCGCGGGGCTGGGGGCTTAGGGAAGCTCCAGACGTTGATACCGGGGGACCGGGAAGGGGATAGCTTCTCGCGCCAAGGAATGGTTTGCCAGAACCCACGGAGCGACGCGGTATCCAAAAGTTCCCGACCGCAACCTCGCGCATCGCGCCCCGCGCCCCGCGACGCGCGGCCACCTTCGCGCATCGCGCCATAAGTATTTCAGAAGCCTGGGCCGCGACGAGCGAGGCGCGAGCATCTTCGCGCCCGTGGGGGGGCCCAGTCTGGTTGCGTGGCTGGCAATCGGCCTCGAACCAAAAAATAAAAAGGGCTGCCCACATTAGACACATATTGACAACTCTCTGTCGCTACATTGAAAGTGATGAGCCACGCCTGCATCGCAGAGCGGGGCGGGCGGCTGGGAAGGGGCATGCCGCGCCTTAACCGAATACCCCGGATGACCACACCCAGGGGATAATCAAGTTCGGGGTTCGGGGGGATGATAAATCTCGCATCCCAGCAATTCGTATGTACGAAGGTAGCCATGGGATGTTTTCCTCGGGGGGCCTCGGAACTCGCGCGTACGGATGCGAGGCTGGACTTACAAAGTGTTGGCACGCGGGGTTCGGGCGGACAATCGCGAAGCCTTGCACTTTCTGGTTTTCACTGTTAGTCAGAAAGCCTTGAGCCAGATCCGCCATGGTCAAACAAGACACATACACAAGCGCACGAGACAACATTGCAAGTGTACAGACAGACACAGAGAGGATGCAAGAACGAGTGCCAACACAAAGTTCTGGCCTCGAGACATTCGGTCCCCAGCACCTGGGCGTTTCTCGTTCGAGGCCTAGCGCTCGCACTGTGCCTGGAAGCTCAAATGCGTAGAATCCGATGGGCCTGCCACACGTTCGTGTCTTGGAACAGCTGAAATGATGAGAATCCCATGGCCCTGCCACACGTTCTTGACTTGGGAAAAGCTGACCTGGTGAGAATCGCACAACCCTGCCACACGTTCGTGAGTCAGGGAAACTGAACTTGTGAGAATCCTATATCCCTGCGACACGTTCGTGATACTTGTTCTATTGAGCATGAGAAGATCTGCCACCGCGCTTGCAGCGGTATGTGTGTGTGTCGGACCATGTCGCTCCTTGCGAAGCAATGATCGGGCCCCCCCGACGCATCGAGTCCAAGATGCGTTTGTTTTGTATGACCACGTCCCTGCGTCGTTGACCTTCCAGGCAGAAAGCGTGCCCAAGTATATGAGGTTTGGAGAGGGACGTTCAATCGATCATCCCCTCCTGGCGCCCTCCCTCCCCCCTGGGCGCCTGGCCGAGCGCGGTGGCGGAATCGCGCGGCAGCGCCACTGTATGGCCACTTCAATTCGCACCTTCCCCAGCGATAATGAAATTCGGCCTCGCCGCCCATTCCCCCCGACCAAGTCTGTCCTGGCCTGGATTAATCAACTATCAGGTCTTAGGAGGGGGATGCTTGAACATCTGGGGCACTCGCTTAACAACGACCTTGCCAAGATTTGTGGCCGCCGCGATCGCCTCGGCGACCTCCAAAACCAACTCGGAAGTTTGGTTCAGAGTCGGACATCATGCCACGATGGCTGGCCCGAGAGACGTCGGGAATCTCTCAGGCCTGGCGGGTCTGGAGGATGGTCTGGGGCGCCCCGGCCGTTTCAGAGCGCTCCGACACGCCCTGAGAAAGTTCCGGCACGCTCGGGAGCGATGTATCTTTATCCTAGGGCCTGCCTGCCCGCGCACGCACGGCAAGAACCGAGACCGAGATCGATCTCCCAGAAGGGGGGCACCCTGTTCGCGTTAGCATCACCGGCCCCCCTACGCTCCATTAACCCAACGTCTCCAGGATTACACACCTTCAGCACAGGCCTAGCGCACGACTCCCATAACGCAATGTAGGTAAGGCGTAAGACTGAGATGATGGCATGTACAGGCTGGCTGTAATTATCGCACACCATGTAGCGATCCCACATTACGGCAGGGACCCTAGCCCGCACATCGCAATCAAAATCAGCAACACTACATGTAGCTGTTCTTGAAGTTGCAGTTGCAGTGGTAGTGGACAGGAAAATTCATGGCCAGAAGAATCTGCTATACCTTCATTTTGTCAGGGACGCGCTAACGCACGTCGGCGGCAACGCCATATCGCGAACCCCTGCTGGAATCGTAGCAATTCCAAAACAGGGAAGCGTCGGCTCCGTGTGGCTCCCAAACCAGGACGAGCCAGAAAGTTTCGGTGAAGATTGGCTGAACTCCGCTAGATAGGGAGACACAAATATACCCACGCCGCTACTCCACGGACCTCTCTTGGGGTGCGTTCTGAACAGGACTTCGAGGTGAATCTAGCCATGGCCACGAGGGAAGGGTAGCGGCATAGGTAGATTGTCATCTTCTGACTAGCGCTAACTGCCACGTGCCCTCCGCTGGCGCTGACCCCCGCCACGTGCCCTCCCAGACATGCAATGTTCTGATGTTTCTCAGAACAAGGTTTCCCAGAGGAGTCCTGGCTCAACGCGGAGACAATTGGTCCACTGGTCCCGCCCTCGTTTTGGCCCTGCATTGTGAAAATGTTCGTATGGCCTCATGCTATCCCCGTGGCTTCCTTTGCCGGCTTCCTCTTATCCGCATGGTTTCCTCCTACCAGCATGGCGTCCTCCCATCCGCATGGTTTCTTCCTGTCCGCATGGCTTCCTCCTATCAGCATGGCCTCTTCCTGTCCGCATTGCTTACTCCTCTCCCCGTGGCTATTCGAATGGCGTCCCAGCAATTGTCCAACGATCGTCGAACTCAGAAGTGTAGAAAAGTAGAGTAGAGTAGACAAGAGTAGAGCAGGGCAGAGAACAGTAGATGAGTAGAGTAAATCAAAAGAAGAGTAGAGTAGCGTAGATAGAGTAGGGTAGAGTAGAGCGGCGCAGAGAAGAGTATAAGGTTAGGGTATGTCAGGGTAGGGCAGAGTAGAGTAGAGTAGTGCAGAGTAGAGTGGAGTAGGGTAGGTGGTAGAGTAGAGTAGGCTAGAATAGAGTACAGGGTAGAATAGAGCAGAG
>CAUYUJ010003225.1:475606-560606 GCA_963575745.1 Prorocentrum cordatum
CCCCTTCTCCTTCATCCCTGTCCACATCCCATGTAGGAAACTCGCGCTTCCGTGCATATGTCGGCCGCCCGCACCTGGTACCTTGAGAGCTTGATCGATCTTGAGGCGGGCATCCGCCACTGACACACTGCTGCTTGCTTTCTTCACGGTCCAACCATATTTGACTGGCAGCTGAGAGCAACGTTGCCAGATGAAGCCACAACATGACGTACGATACGGCACGGAGGCAATACAGCATCAAATGCGAAAGTTGCTACGAAACATAATCCCGAACGTAGTTGCGGGCAGGCTCTTCCTCTGCTCACGGTCTCGCCCTGCTACGGCTCGTAGAACACTCGCCAAGAATGCAATATGTCTTGCAGCACGCTGAACTGTATAGAACGGTTTTGATGTGCGTGGGCAATGCCAATGTCGCACGTCGGGGTTCACATGTTGACCGCCACTGCTCGGCACTACGCGTCCGCGATCTGGAGAACTATGACCCCCCTCTGGCCTCCAACGCCCAGGTCCACAAAGCTGTAACTATAGCTCGGTGTCCAAATCTCGCCCCAAGAAGCCCCCGAGAAACTCCAGGAGGCCCCCCAAGAGGCCCAAATCAGGCCCCCAAAGGCCTCCAACAGGCACCCGAGAGGCCCTAAACACACTCCAAAACCGCCGCCAAGAGGCTTCCAAGAGGCCTCCCAGGGTCACGGCGTGTGAGATGCTTCCCCCTCCCAAAACCCCTCCCCCGGGGGCCCGGTCTGGCCGGTTTGGAGGGGAAGGGGGGGGGGGAGGGCGAAGGCGCCAGACGCGCACTTGGAGCCTCAGGAGGCCCCAAAATGAGCCAAAGAGGTCCAAAAGAGTGCCGGAACGGTCCAAGAAAACTTCGAGTCGACGAGGGATCGTTCCACAACGCCGAGGATTGCCTCCAGACGGCCCAATCAGTCCCCAAGACTCTCGAAAAAGTATCACGAAGCGCCCCACGAAGGCCCTGCAGAAACAAACATCGTCCCATTCCCGGGGGAGAACATACATTCACAGCACATTCGCCTTTTGGGCTTCCACGAGGCCTACAACGGTTTTTCCTCCAAGTTCGACCCTCCGCAGCCCGAGAGGCTCCCAAAAAAGCTCCACGACGGCTTCCAAGCGATCCACGAAGGCTCCAGAAACCATAGCAACGGCCCAGGAGAGCCGCATGACGGTCCCAAGAGGGCTCCAAAACGGGGCAAAAGGGTCCCCAAAGGCTGCCCAGACGGCCCACGCGGGGGACGATCCGGTCCAAACCGCCCAAGATTGCCTCCAGACGGCACCGTAGGCCCCCAAGACGTTTGAAAACGCGTCCACGAGGCGCTCCAAGAGGGCCTCCAGAAGCAAAAATCGTCCCATCCCCGAGGGAAAACGTACATTTTCAACACGTTCGCCTCTTGGGCTTCCACGAAGCCTACGACGGCCCAGTAAATCTCCAAATTCGACCCCCGACACCCCAAGAGGTTTTCAAAAAGGCTCCACGACGGCTTCCGGGCGCACTACGACGGCCACCACAGCAACGGCCCAGGACAGTCGCAGGACGGCCCCACGAGAGACCCCCCCAAAACAGGCCAAGAGGGTCCCCAAAGGCCTTGTGGACGGCCCACGAGGGGGACGATTCGGTCCAGACCGCCCCAGCTTGCCGGCAGACGATTCCCCATAGGACTCCGAGTCGTTTGAAAAAGCTACTGAGAGGCGCTCCACGAAGGCCTCCAGAAACACAAATCGTCCCATTCCCGAAGGTTATATTTTCAGCACATTCGTGTCTTGGGCT
The DNA here is from genome assembly GCA_963575745.1 of Prorocentrum cordatum. Taxonomy (NCBI): domain Eukaryota; class Dinophyceae; order Prorocentrales; family Prorocentraceae; genus Prorocentrum; species Prorocentrum cordatum. The sequence goes on from CAUYUJ010003225.1 coordinate 477,387, forward strand.
TCCACGAGGCCTACATAGGCCCAAGGGGCATCCAACATCGACCCCCTAAAGCCCCAGAGGCTTTCAAGACGTTTCCAACACCGCTTCTGGGCGCCCCACGAAGGCCCCAGAAACCGTGGCAGCGGCCCTCGAGAGCCGCAGGACGGTCCCACGAGGGCCCCAAAACGGGCCAAGAGGGTTCTTCAAAGGCCTCCTGGTCGGCCCAAGCCGTTCAACTGTGCCCCAAGTCGTCCTACATTGCCTCCCGACAGCCTTACAAGCCCGCAGAACGCCTCAAGACGCTACCCATAGGCGTCCCAAGAAGCCTTCCAGAAGCAACAGCCGTCCCTTTCTCGATGGAAAGCATAAATTTCCAACACGTTCGCCACTTGGCCTTTTCACGCGGCCCCTGAGACCCCTTGCACGCCCCAGCACGCCACTAGGACGCGGCCAAAGAGGCCCTCCACAAGCAAACATCGGCCCGTTCCCTAAGAGAAACTTCCAAGTTTTGCACATTCGCTTCTTGGTTTTTCACGAGGCCCACAGCAACCCGAGAAGCCCAAACATCAAGTCCAGGAAACCCCATGTGCCTCCAAGAGGGCTCCCAGACGGCCCAAAAGGTCCCCAAGACGGCCCCCGCAACCGCCGAGGACGGCCCCAGGACGGCCCTTTGGGGCTCCCCCGACGGCCCTAAAGGGCTGCGACTTGCGAAGAGATCGCGCCAAAACGTCCGACATTGCTTCCGGACGGCCCCTGAAGGCCCCTGCACGCCCCGACGCGCCACCAGGACGCGCCCCAAGAAGCTCCCAGAAGCAGACCACGGCCCGTTCCCGAAGGGAAACGCCCAAGTTTAGCACTTTCGCTTCTTGGCCTGTCACGCGGCTCGCAGCAGCCCAGAAAGCCTCCCAAATCAACCCAAGGAAACCCCATATGCCTTCAAGAAGGCTCCCCATCTTTACCCAACTTATGCCCAACAGGGCCAATCTGATCAGGATGTTATGGTAGTAGACGTGGCACTCCTAGCAGCGGCTCCAGAGGACGTCTTGGGCTCGAGGACCCCCGAGAGACCACGGCGGCAATGTGCGCGGCGTCAGCCGTCACAGTATGAGGTTCGACTGTCCGTTGAGCGGATAGGGAAGAGAGAAGATGCGTTGTCGCGCGCTTTTTATCTCTAATCCCAAACAGCTGTATATCAGTCAACATACTGTTCTAGGTATGCTTATAAGCGGCGGCCGGGGGCGCGTGGCAACGACTCCCCCCGCGGCGGCCCGGCCGCGACAGCCGGCCAGGGCCGACGTTGCACCATCGGGACCCACGTCACCGACGGCGACAAATTGAGGCGGGCGCGGGCGCGAGGCCCACGCTACCATCAGCAGCCCGGCTCGCCTCTGCGAAGTCACCATCTCGCCATGGGCCCATGGTGCGTTTACCAATCCCAGCCGTTGCCGCGACGCAAGGGCCAGTCCCAGCCGTCGCCGCGGCGGTCCCCCCAGCTGTCGCGACCGCCCTTGCCACGGTCGCCTTTGCCCGCCCCCTTGTCCCCGGCCCAGCGGGAGGAGCCCCTCCGCGCGCTCCAGGCGTCATGGGCGGGGGGCGGGCTGTGCCTCCGATCATGCCATGGGCGCGGGCTGGGGCCGGGCTGGCTGGGCTGGGACAGAAGGAGCTTCGCTACTGCGGGCCGGCTCGCGCACGTCCGCGTAGCGGCATGGCCGCGCCTTCGCCAAAGAAGGGGGGCCGCGCGATCCTCCGCTACTGCGAGGGCGCGCTTGCCCTTGCCCGGCTCTGCGGCTGCAGCAGGCGGCGGGGTCGCGCGACGAGGAGCGCCCCCTTTGCCGAGCCCGGTCCGCGGTGCCGCAGTCGCCCTGTCGCCCTGCTGCGGGCGGTGACTCAGGGCGCGTTTGCGGCTGGCAGACCGCGCAGACCTTGCAGTCACGGCCGTCGGGCGGCTCCTTTGCGCCTCACGTGCCACTGGCAGCCTTGAGGTTGGACGCTCTTGGTCAGGATCGAGCGCCGCCACTCCGCGCTGCCCCCAAATGGTCAGGGCACGCGCAGCTGCCTCGCGCGCGTGCTGTGGCCACCTCTCGACCGCGGCGTGCTGGAAGGTGCCCGGCGCCATGCGTACTCCACGCTTGCGCGCCCTGGCCTCCGCTTGCTGCAGGCACTGCATGCGCGCCTCGATCTTGTGGGCGTCGATCGAAATGGGCGGCGCACCTTCGCGATCCAAGTGCAAGTCGCGGTAGACCAAATCCAGCATGTCACGACGAGCGTTCAGGAGGTGAATTTCACTCACCAAACTGGCTCGGCATCGGCCGACCTCCGCAAGATGAGTCCGCATAGCGTCCTCATCCACGATCTCTGGGTTAAAATCAGTCGACGCGAAGTCCTTGGTGAGCTCGATGGCCACTCTGTAGACCTGCTCCGACATCCACTTCGCCTTCTGCGAGGGGGGGTCGGAGTCGTAGACGCAGAAGTCAGGCGGGTCAAACCACAGCTCGCGGATCCTGGCCGCACAGGAGGAGGCGCCCCCAGCACGATGATGCTCCTCGGGCTCGTCAGCGGCTTCAAAAAAGGTTACGAGCTCCTCTGCCGCCCTCGTAATGCTGTAGACATCAAGGCGCAGCAGGTCGGCTGGGTTGTGGACGTTGCGCTCCGGCGCACGCGACTTGTCATGCCTGCGCATGGCGTTGCCGCCGAATGCCCGAGACGCGTCTCCTGTCTGTGATTGCCTCGCGCGGTTGCGGGATCTGCCGCGCCTGCCATGGGCAGCGGCAGATGGCCTAACCGAGGCCGAGGTGTGGACTTGGCCCCTCGGGACGTTGTCCTCGTCATGTCTGTCCTCCGCCTCGTAGTCCGCCAGGACCTCCTTGGGGGGCCAGTGCGTGTCTAGCTCCTCCTGAATCTGTGACCAGAGGTCCCAGAGGTCTGCGGACAGGTCATCTCGGTTGTCGGTGCTCCAGGCACCCCATCCCACGCTAGGCTCGAACTTCTCACGGGCGTCAGGGTCTGTGGTGTCCCAGTCGAAGATGTTGAGGATGCCCGCGTCCGTGCCCTTGTCGGTCAGGTCTCGACATAGCGAGACAAGTGTGCCCGCCATTTCCACGACGGGCAAGTAGCACGATAGCCCGCGGGTCTCTGGCCGCGGTACTCCTGATAGCTCAGCCATCTGCGCGCCAGTTTGTGTCCTTTTCCTTCGCGCACCTCATTGCCATGGGCAAGGCGCTTGTCCGTCGACGACGAGGGGGCCCAGGCGAACGCGGACCTTTCAGCCGACGACGCGGCCGTCTTCCCCGCCGCTGCGGAGTGATAGCGGCCCAACGCTGCTTCTGGAGTATATTTACTCCAGTTCTCTTGCCAGCGACCCTGTGTTCGATCAGCGTTCTGTATTTGAGTCGCTCTGGCTTTCTTTTGATGGCTTCCCCTGCCGCTCCGACCATGGACCGCGGCGGCAGGGTGCTGGAGCCAATCCTTATACATCCCGACATTTCTCGTATCTGCTGCAGGCTGGAGCCGATTGGGCTGCTTCTGGGACGCCTCGTAGAGAATCTCTTCCCGACGCACGCCGCAGGCCAGCATGCCGTAGCGGGTCTCGTGCCCCAGATGGCAGACGAGGCACATGTCATCGTCCCAGGTGGGGGGCCCTTTGACACCCTGCCACAAGACAGCGTCCAACCTGTCCTCAGAGACATGGTTCGCGATCCGCTGGCCCGGCTCCAGGTGGTCAACGCACCCCGAGTGGAGTGGGGACGACCTGCAGCATAGTGAGGCGCCGGTCATAGTAAACGTGCCACGTGAACTTGTCATCAGGGGCTTCCAGTACCGCAAAGATCTGCCACATGTCCTTCCATTGAGGAATGCGGTCTGTGAAAATCTGACCCGATGGCAGTACCCAGTGCGGATGAGCCTCGACATGCCTCGGGCTCAGAGTGGCGAAGTACGTCACCCTCAGAATGGGAAGATCGAAGTCGAGGACAGCCTTATTGGTGGTGCCATTGATGTCCCTGGACATCCCATTCTGATGAAGAAACGTTTGGAAATTGTCCTCCAACTCGGAACGTACTTTCTGATCGTCTCGTTCAACGAGATCGCGAGCCTCTTCAAAACACATTGGCTCACATATGTCCGCTACCGCGTTCAGATCACGGATTATCTTCGCGCGCGGTGAGAGGGCAACCGTGAATGCCACGGTTCCGTATTCACGTAGTCCTGTGGCTGCGTCGAGCAGTAGAGCCGCCTCGCCGCACTGAATTCGCCGAACGTCCGTGGAATCCATCGGTAGCACGAGCGCCCCGTGCTTGTCGCTCATGTTCGGATCGCGCCGCACGTTGCGTCGGTAAGGACAAATGACCCTCAGGGAGTCACCATGCACAGCGCGGACGAGAAGGGGACGAACGGCAAGAACCATGAAGATCTGCTCGTCGTCGCTGTCCCCAAGAGCCGCGTTGGGGTCGTCAGCGGCGTCCGTTGCGCCAACCCCCTTGAGAGCGATCTCGGCGAAGCCGTCATCCCAATCCATGGGGCGGGATGTTGGGCCTTCCGCTCCGCTGCTACGTCCATTTCAACGCTGAGTATCTAGATGTCCTTCGGGTCGAGCACCGACACTGCGTGGAGAAATCTGGACCACGGGCGGTCATGACCGACGTGCTTCAGCATGCGAATCAGCACGTCGACGTCCGACCATCCTCCTGAGCTTAGCACATGGGCCGAGCTGTGGCGGAGCAGGTGAACCACTAATCCTCCTGGCCGCAGGGCTTCATCTCGACCCGGCTCGCTTACACTCGCATCAAGCCTGGAACGCAGGTGCGGGTACATCGGCACCAGGTCATGGTTCTGGCCAGGCAAATTCGCGCTCTCGATGGTGTTGTAGCGGGCCCTGAGGTAGCTCTCCACCCTGCCGCGCTCACTGGGGTTCAGCCGCCTTAAATACTCCAGGAGCGGGTCGGCCACGCAATCTGCGTACACGGACAGCCTGTCACTGGTGATCGTCCGGCCAGCTCGTTGACGCGGGAGTACCGGTCCATTGTTTGGAGCTCGTCGACGCAGCGAGCGCGAGGAGGCGAAATCGCCTTCAGGTTCTCCCTGATGAAGCCGCCCACTGCCAACGGGATGCGGCGCCGCTCATTGGGAAGGAAACCTACATAGGACCTACATAGGACCTACATAGGTCAGCTCATCGTGTTCCACATTGAGCTCCTCGAGGTCCAGTTGGTCTTCGAATTCCTCGTGAAGCCGTCTGAATTCGCCTTATGAGATCTGCTTCTTTTTTGGGGGCGGCAGTTTTCCTTCGAACAAGAAGTAGTCCATGTCGAACGGAGAGCCCTGCTCCTCATCATATGGTTTTGTCTCGTGGTCGATCTGTATCAGTGGAATACCTGCATGGCCGGCCCCATCCGATGATGGTTCTTCTACTTCCTCTTGTGAGTCGTCATCGTTGCTGGCCTCGCATGACCCCGCAGTCCCCATGGATTCGTCCTCTTCTTCTCTCTCTCTCTGAGCCGTCCTCTTCATCAATCTCGGAGCCGGATTCAGAGTCGAGGTTGTTCATGATCTCCTCCCGGCACCACTTCTCGTATTGCCTTTTCTCCTACTTTATGATGTCGGAAGGTGCGCGACCGCCATGGGCGTCGGCCCATCGACTGTAATTTCGGCGCCTCGAAGGGCATCGATCTAGATGGACGGCTGTCACGGAGCTGCAGAAATAACAGTTGCGAACGAAAGGAATCTTCTCTCCCTGAAGAACTGCCCGAAACGTCGTTCGAAAGCACCCTATCGTCGGGCATGGCCATACCTGCTGGACTAGGGCCGCCGCGGGCGAGGCTCGCACATACTTGCGGCGCATGGAGACGAAGGCCTCGTCCGGCAACGGCGGCGGCTGGTACTCGGGCGCCCCGTCTCGAGGATCAGGCTGTTGATCGCTGGGCATCCCGTCGGGGAACTCGAAGCGCACCCGGGTGTTAGCCGTGAGCGAGCGATCGAAGCCCGCATGCCCGATATTTCTCCAGCCAGAGCGTCTCCCACCCGAGAGTCTTTCGCTCAATCCCTTGCTGCTTCGGCGAGCATGAGCTCGCGACCACCGCGGCGGATGGCGCTCTTGGACCTCTTCGGTCCTTCGGGTTCGACGCGGATTGGGACATGGTCCGCAACAGGTTCTTCGGGTTTTCTGTTGTTCTCCTCCTCCTTCTTCTGGGCTGGGAAGTTCTGCCAGTCGAGGTCCGAGATCCTGGGCGTCGAGATGTCCATCTCCATGCATGCTTCGCTGCTTCGGAGCGGCGGACGTTCACCTGGCAGACCAGCCTGCGAAAGAGGGGTCGTGATATCCTGGAAGCCATGGGCTATGAAGATGGGCTGGTCGAACTGATCCGTGATTAGGCCGCTCTTGTACAGTTCGCCGTACTGCCACTCCTTTACCCGGAGGAATTCGATGCGTCTCCTCCTTATCTCTCCCTGCTCAGCTTGGATCTTCTTCTGCCTCTGCAAATGGAATTCAACACGTACTGCGCGCCGGACCATGGCCTGCGCACGTGCGGAACGGGGCCCCTCCTGACGCATCTCTTCGTCGATCGCCTGCTCTATCCGCCACTTCGGAACCCCCTCCTCCGGGTCGGGTGCCGGGTCAACCAGAGCCTTGTGGTCGACCTCGAAGTGGCGGGAGTGTCCTGGATGGAAGACCCAGAGATGACGCTCGTTGGCTTGGCTCAGCGTCAGGAAATAGAGCCTCGAAGAAAGCCCAACTATGTGTTCAGGCTTTTCGCAGACGTATTGTTTCCTCCCTTTCGTTCCCGAATCTATGGGACGGAATCTTCCTTCCTCTGGTGACGGGGTCGTAATTTTGAAATCCATAGTGACTAGATTCCCACCATCCCACAGCTCAGTAGCATGGTTATACTGTTGGTGGCTCAAGTGAATATATTCGGTGTCACGGAGGGTGTAGACGCCTTCTGAGTAGCCTCTGTCATTCGCCTTCTGGTCTGTCTTGACCCTCATGTTCCACTTCTCCTTGGACGGAAGGAATACACCAGCGTTGAGTAAAACATAGAGCTTGCGGATGTCCGAGGCATGGGAGCAAGTCTCCCATTGGCCTCGCCTGATGCGGCCATGGACACGTTCAGGTGGGAGGACGGGAATCTCAAACATGGAATATGATTCGTGCTCGGAAAATGTCGCCTTGCGCGAGTCAAAGAGGGCTGCGCAGGAGACGTTCTCAAGGTTCGCGGTGCGAAGTCGCCTCGGGGCCAGGTACTCAATGGCCATCCTCAGGCTGTACTCCCGCGCGGTGAGCGGGGGGCGAGCCAAGCGCATCCTGTTGATAGCCCAGTCGCGGCCAGCGACACGGCCTTCCAGCGAATCGCACCACATGTCATTATCGTAGAACTGCTCTGTCAAGTGGAACTCCTTTAAGTCTGACTCCCTGTCGCGGCTGATGAGCATGAGCTCCTAATGAACCGTCTGGTGGTCATGGACTATGATTTCGTTATGTGGTGCCTCTGGGACTCCAGGCCTCGCGCCCATGGCGACGGACTTCTGGTGCGAAGCGCGCGCCTCGAAGAACTTCGGGCATCGAATGCGGCCACTCCCGAAGTTACAAGCGATGTGCTCGCTTTCCCCGGCGACATGCGAGTGGCGGCGCACGTTCTCCATGATTGCATCCCAGAGGGCTCTCCCGGAGAGGTCGGCACTGGCGTGCTGCGCCCCAGCGGCAGTCCGCACTGGCTCATTCACCACAGCGGCCGACTTGGGACGCGATGCGGCGACGAAGCCCATGGCCGTGACCTTCGTTGTCGCGTCCAATACGGCGGCCATCTTTTCGTAAATGGGCAGGATCTCCATGGGATCACCTGCCACTGTCTCCATTCCGTAGATATCCGCCGTGTCATCATGGGGCGCAGTGGTGCACCGCCGGTCCGCCCAAGCAGGTCGTTCGTCGTGATGTTCCGCCAGCCGAGCCCTGAAGTCCTCCGAGTTAATGTTGGAGGACTCGGGCGGCGCATACACTGGTGCCCCAATGGCACCGACTGGCAGCAACTCTCCCACCTGGCATCTCACATGGCGGCCGCGGGCGGAGATCACGTTCTTCATCATTGGGCCAGTGGCGCCCGGAGGCTTACGCGGCGATGCGACCGGTGGCGGCGGCGGAGCCACTGCTCCCGGCGCGACAGAAGGGCGCTCCTTGATGTCGAAGGCGGGGCAGCACAGCTCGTGGCAGACCGTGGCGGCATCCATGATGTACTTCGCGCGCGTGGCCGCGTAGGTGTGCTTCTCCCCGCCCGGCAGGAAGTGCCAGTCGTCGCCAGTCGGGTGCTGGCCCTTGTGATAGAGCTCGAAGCCTCGGAGAATCAACATTTTCAGAGTCTGGCCCGCTTCCTGGTAGAGGTTGATCCTGTTTAGCCCCCAAGCCAGGATTCGGGAGGCCAGTGTGTCCCAGATTCGCCTCTCGGCGCTGCCTCTGGGATGCCCCTAGCTCTGACCGTCGCCCATTACCAACATGACGAGCATGGCTCCTGTTGTCTCTGCAATATGCGCCTGCCCATCCACGGCGTCGTCCATGATGGATAGGGCCTGACGTTCCAACTCATCGTATTGGAGAGGGTTATCTCCGCGTCGAGCACCTTTGACTCGCCGACGGTCGTCTCTGTGGTCGCATAACTCGTTGCCGTTCCACGCAATGACTCTGCAGCAGGTCGGGCACGCCGTGGCCCACTTCATGGAGCGCAGTGAGACCTTCACGTCGTCCAGGGTCGCGCCACCCCGAACACTGGTCTAACACCCATGTGAACGCATAGTTAGTTGCTCCTTGAGAGAGCTGGACAGCGCAGCTTTCCCCTTGGCGCTGACGAGCGCCATGGTGGAGTCAGTGGAGATGAGGTGCTCGATGTCTTTGGATGCCCGTTCGCCTTCGTCCATGTCCGCTGCGATCCAAGTCGAGGTACGGGTCCGACACGCCGTCCTTCTTGAGCAGCTCGCGACGATATGCCAGCGCGGTCCAGAAACCGTATGCCCACCCTGTCGGCCAGGGCGCACCGTTTCTCCTTCTGCTCTGCTATCGCCTCCGCGGCCTAGGCGGGTGTCTGCGTGGCGGCAGGGGCGCGCGAGGGCTGCCCGTTCTGCTGTGCTCCCGGACTCGCCGCGACTGCCCTTGGCCTGCTATGCCCCCTTGGCGGAGGTCTCTCGCCTGCACGGGAGCGAGCAGCCACTGGCTGATGCGTCTGCTCTGTGGCCCCGGTACCGCGGGCATGGCCTTTGGTATCTTCTTTCCCTGTCCTTGCCGGTTCCTGCATCATGGGGTCGAAGACGTCGGACATTGTCTGACCGCCGTCTACTTTCCCCGACGGAGGACTGGCCTCAGCAGCAACTGCTGCTTTGGCCCTCGGGTCGTTCTCGTGAGTCTGCCTCGGCTTCTCCTGGTCGTCCTGGGAAAGCTGGGGCTCCTTTTTCTTCTCGGGCAAGTCTGGCACCTGCTCGGCGTTCTGCGCGGGGTCGGCGTTGTCATCCTCGGGCGACGTCACCTCGAACTCGGGCGGCATCGACGAGTCCGACTGTCGCGAGCCGGGGGCTGGCTGCTGCTGCTCGTCGGCGGCTGCCTTGCCGCCTCCTCCAGCTCCTGCGCCCTACGGAAGCGTTCAGCCAGTCCCGATGACGGCTCCGCCGCATAGCCGCCCACTGCCTGCTGCCCCAAGCCGTCCGGCACATGGGTGGCGGCCCGAGCTGGATGGTGTGCCCTCGCCGCGGCTTTCGGCCTCGGCAACGGCGAGGGCGGGGCTTTGCCGTGCCCCTCAGTCGGCGGCGGTGGGCCCCGCGGCGGCGGCGGCGGCGTCTCGCGCGTGACCGCTGGTGGCGGCACATGCTGGGGCGGCGCCTTCGGCGGCGGTGGGCACCGCGGCGGTGGCGGCTGCGCCTCGCCAGCGGCAGCCGATGACGGCGCATGCTGCATGCTGCGGCGACGCCCTCCGGCGGCGGTGGGCCCCGCGGCGACGGCGTCTGCGCCTCGCGAGTGGCAGTCGGTGACTGCCCATGCTGAGGCGGCGCCTTCGGCGGCGGCGGGCCCCGCGGCGACGGCGTCTGCGCCTCGCGAGTGGCAGCCCGTGACTGCACACGCTGAGGCGGCGCCTTCGGCAGCGGCGGGCCCCGCGGCGATGGCTGCTGCGCCCCGCGCGTGGCAGTCGGCGACCGCGCATGTTGGAGCGGCGCCTTCGCCGGCGGCGGCGGCCGGCCGCGCTCCGCTGCTCCTGAGGATGGATGCCCGTGCTCGGCCGCCTTTGCACGACCCCAGCGGTGCTGGTCACTTCCCTCCCCGGGCTGCACATGGTACGTTGCCGCGGCGGTTGCTTGCTGACTTGACCTTTGATCCACTCGAGCCGCAAGGATATCCTGCCTCATCTGCTCCCTGAGGTTGATGTCGGCAGTCGGCATTTTGTAGAGCGGAGTGGGATCGATCTCGAAGTCAGGCAACCCATCCCTGACACGTTGCGCCCGGTCTGGAGAGATGTAGTCCGTGCGCTTCAGCCATCCATAGTGCACGAGGCTGTCGGCAGAGTCCTCTTCGTGGAGTTCGCCCTGAGCCGCTCTGCGACCCTGGAGGGCGACGAAGGGCCACGCGTCGCCCCACCGTGCTGGTCTGTGCAATCGGTCCTTGACGAAGTCAATTGTAGGGTTCGTTTGTACGTGTTCCTCAAGCTCCTCAAAGCTGATGCCGTCGTAGCTGCTCATGGAGCTGAAGTCTTTGAGGAGCATCCTGCGACCAAGGGCGCCATGCTCGAGACCGTGATTCTCCCTCATGGTAGACTTCACTTGCGAGGCGGGCCCCAGCGGAGCCTGCTCTGGGTCGGCCGTGACGCCAGTCCACTCGACATGGTCGGGGGGCGTGGCATGAATCGAACAAAATCTGTCCGTGATGTGCCTGCGCGCTCCTCCTGGCCGATACTGGTCAACATGGTCCCATACCGGTTCCAGGAACCACTCGAAGAGGTCATGAAGGGTCCTGGTCCGCAGCACGTCGTACAGCCGGTCGGTCGGCTCCTGAAGCCGCGCCTCGAGCAGCTCCTCGTTCTGATGCAGAGTGAGGTAGGGCCGGGGCATGCGAAAGTTCATCGGCGCTCTCGCATCAGTCCACGGCGCGACGACGACTGCACTCAGATCATGGATCTTCCGTGCTCCGCCCATATCTTCAGGGATGTGCCAGATGGGCTGCTTCCCACGAAAGACGGGAAGGTTCACGCCCTGCACGAACGGCCCCAGGCCCGCGATCCACGGTACCTTGCCTGCGCTGGCGGAGTTCCAGATGGCATTGTATATGTCGGGCGGCAGCCTGACCATGGGCTTACATGACGGCTTCCTGAACATTCTGGCGAGCAACCCAACCGTGTCGAGCCCACCGTTCAACTCGCGCGTCAACGCGTCCGCATGGCAGACCTTGCATATGTCACGGAAGCCAGCTGAGAGGTTGACATTCGCCCTCGGCTCGACCCCCAGTGCATGGTACAAATTTGGGGTCTTACTCCACGCATGTGAGTGTGGGTTGAAAGCGCCATTGCCGAGCTGAGGCGTCGGCGTGGATACCCCACCATGCTGAATGTCCTCGTTGGAACCCTGCGTCTTGGTGAAGTAGTGGAGCGGGGCGATGTCCCAATCGCCCGGGGGCATGACGTACTGGTCCGGCCGATAGGTATTGACTGTAGTCGAACAGCCTGAGCGATAGCGTTTCTCTAGGCGCTCGTCCGATAGGATACCCTTGGCGAGGGGCGCGAGCGCCATCGCCTCCTTTGCGAAAGCTATGAGCTTCTCCTCGTCGGTCATGTCGCGCGAGCGCAGGATTTTGACCATGGGCTCGCAGCCAAAGGCGTTGGGGCAGTCCTGGCTGTTCTGAAACGTCTTGCCCCAGTAACCACGAAGCGCGCCGTGCGTGATGGCCGACATCTTCTCAGCAGCATTCTCAACAGCACCTCTTATGAAGCAGTGCTGTTCGCGGTCGGGGCGACTGCTGCCCATCCTTCTCACACTTGCGGACCTGTTGGGCCCGCTGCCAATGGGCGTTGGCGCTGCTGAGGCGCCGCCGCGGAGGCTGCAAGGCGCCGGCGAGCTGCGGCAGCACGCGCACGGCGAAGAGGCTGCCCATCCAGCCGCGTGGGGGGGCTGCGCGGGGGCACCGGTTTGAGCCATCATGTCGACGGTGGTGCTCGTGAACGCATGCAACGCGGCAGGGGCAGCATGTGGATGGACAACAGATGCGGCATGATCAACAACGTTTCCAGAGACGGCCCCAGAGACCAAGAGATGAACAGTCCTAGCGAACTCCTCTGTGTAGTCCTCTGCCAGCTTGCAATCCTTTCCCCTGGCATCCACGTGCTTGTGGCCACCGTCGCACCTACGCTCAAGACCCTTGGCAGTGCAACACAATGACGGAGCAACGCTCCATGGCTTTTTCATATGTTGCCCTTTCCTGTTCTTTAGTCCGTATGCGCAACCATGAAGCTGCATCTTCGTCATGTTGTGTTTAATAAGAAGTTCTTTGATTCGTGGATCATGCCAATAACGACATGGAGTCGGCCACTCGAGACAGATTTGGCCTTCTCTCTTACTTACTTCTTGAGCCAATTCACGAACCACCCAAAACAACTTCCGAACAAATGTAATGTGACCCCATATAGTGCTTTCTCGTGGCCGGAGCGGTAGTACATGGCCTCGTTAACATACTGCCACGGCGATCCGCCCATACACGGCATTGAGATCCACAGTGTTATCCGTCTGTCCGCGGTCACTCATTGTTTCTTCAGTTCTTGCTCAAACTCTTCGATTTTGGCCACGGCAAACGATTTGCCTTCTGTGGTGGTCATGTCTTCTTCTTCGGTCAGTCTGGCCACCTCGCACTGATCATCGGGAACGTTCCTCTGATTCCCTCGCCGACTATTCGGTCCGCAGCAAAATTATATAAAGAGGCGCTGCTGGGATCTTGCACTGGAACCTACTGCGGCAGCAGGAGCTACACCGATAGCATGGCTTGCGAGTGCAGTCTCCTGTTCCTCTGCCTCCTCTGCTGGCGTACCCGCCCGGTTATGAACACGGGGGTTGGCAGGCGCCTCAGCAGGGGGCTTGCCCTTGTTCTGTATTTAGCGTTTTTTTCTTGGCCTTCTCACTGGGAATCTTGCCGCCGTTCCGAAGTTTGGACTTAAGGCCGAGCTTCGGCATGAGAATCCCCCCGGGTTTCAGAGGAAGCCCCGCGTCGCCTTCAACAAAGGAGTCCAGATACTTCTGGCATGTCGGGGCTGTCCAGAAAGTCGGGGCCATCACCTGCGCGAGATAGAGAACCTTCGTCCATGACTGGGGTTGCTCAAATCGTTTCGTGCCGATGTCAGCGGCCCGGTCCTGCGTCGGAGAGTAAACCAGGTGCACGGTGCCTCTAGCAAACTGCTCCGCCGCGGCCGAGGCGCCGATTCGGTGAGTTCGCGGCGCGTGCATAAGCTTCTGGGACCCACCAGCTTTACAAACCTCCACGACGGCCTGATTGTCTTCCATAACTCCGCACTCGGCGCGTGACCGAGTAGCATCTCCCACAGGGGGGGCGCCCGCAGGAGCTCTCTTCGGAGCGCTTCGTCCGCGGAGACTATTTCCGCCTCCAGCGTGCCATGGGACACCGCTGTTCGTCGTCGCGAACTCCAGCTCTGTAGCGCTCTCGCGTGTACTCCCCACAGAAATTGTGCATTCGCACTGGTGCTGCGATGCGTGCGGATGTCACTAGCAAGATCGGCGTCCGCGAATTGTCGTAGCCAGACATCTTCTCGGCGATCTCCCACCCAAGAAACCAGGCGGCAGTGGGTCGAGGTTTTCAGGTAGCAGATGATTCGAAAGAGATCGATGTCTTGCTGCTCTGTCCATTTGGCGACGCACGCGGCTGTCTTACAGACAGCATTGAGCAGATCAGGGCGTGCCATCCGCGCACCGTACAGGATCTTCATCAAGACTTTCGCTGCAATAGGCTGCAGAATTCCCGACGGTGCGGGTGGCTTGGGATCTGGAGCAGGCGGCCCGTCCATGGGAGGGCCACCGACGTTGGCATCGGCATCCGAAGGCCCGACCACGGCGTCTACGCATAAGCTTTCAGCCAGGGCCTCTTCCGCAGGGGCCAGCATCTCACCCCGCGGGCCACCCTGGCCGCCCTCGTATGACGCAAGTTCGGCGCCGCAAGGTGTGCCCGAGAGAGGATGCGCATCATGGTCGGTGTCTGGAAGTTCAGCCTAAAGCGATATGCAAGACCTGAAGAACTCCTCCATGTCGTATGCCATAATGCGTACTTTCTTCCTGGGCCCTGACTTGTACTCGGGCGTCGGGGCAGGCGGCGACGGCGCCGGGACCGCGCATCGCCCAAACCGAGTCCAGCCCTGATCCGCGGGGCTCTGCGGTGTAAAGATGGCGGCCTCAGCATTTCGGTCATGGAACAGGAGGATCGTGACCGCATTGCGCATACCACCGGGGAGCGGAGATCTGAGACACTCACTGGCGGCGTCAGCGGAGCTGGCTGCCGGGCCTTCTCCGTAAACCGTGTCGCCAAGCCCCTCCCATGTGTCGTAGTCAAACGTGACTATGCGGGTAACCCTGCGCCAATCAGGGCCGCCCGCTAAAGACGCATGGTGCCTAGTTGCGTTCGCGTCATACCTCAACCACACGCTTTGCCCCTTGGGGACGTGGAACGATCTGTCGCAATAGACAAGGACCTCGTGCACAGCATGCATGCCGCCATGGGCGGCCGCTGCAGGCTGGGTGCCAGCATCAGCTGGGTCTTTAGCTTTCTTCTCCATGGGTGGCGGAGGATCCAGCATGGTTGGAGCGACGCCCTGCCAGTCGACCCATTTCTCGGAGACTCTGTGTTCGCATCCAAGATACCGCCCCACCGCAGTCGGGGGATCCGTATCGATCCCGTCGGGAGCCGTCTCAGACGGGCTCAAGATAAGATCCCATCCTGTCTTCAGGTGTTGAGTAGGGCCAGCGAGCTTGAAGTCGTCTACGTACACGATCAGGAATAACTCAAGCTCTGGATGGTAGTAACAGCTTCGCCAGCAGGGAACCGGGACAAATCCCTTTGACATAACATGAGCCTCGCAATGTTGCTCCCAGAATTCCCCGGCGTCGGGGTGTCCGTGCGACGCTAACAGCAAGGGGCAGACGGGGTCGGTCATCCCTGCCCAGCTCTCTGACCATGCCTCCTTCGGCGGCCGCACCCATGTTGGGGCGCCCCCCAACTTGGACTGCGTATATGCCTGCCGTGCATCGGCCTGTCGTATATCATGGTCCTCAAACAGTCCGTACGTGTCGGCAGCTTTGCTGGCCTGCATCGTAGCAGGGCAGCTGAAGAGCTCCTGGAATAGCGCGAGGTTCTTGTCCTGGTCGCCCACATCCGATCCGTCGAACACGAACGACCCTCCCCTTGAATTTGCGACCCTTGTGATCTTCAGGAAGTTCGGCGTTCTTCTCAACCAGGATCGCGAACAGGTGTCCGATTTGGAACGTTTTCCCTTTCATCATTGCTTTAACGTCGCGCAGCTCCTGGACTTTTGCCTCGCCCCACGTCCTTATCTTTCTCAATCGGCCCCACTCATCCATCAGTGCCTTTTGCGCTTTCTCGTTATTGGCCGCCTCGGGCTTAGTGGCGGGGCGGGCGACGCATGCAGAGCGGCTCATCATACTGGCTCTTCGTTCGGATGGAAGGGTGAAAGCCCCCTCTCGCTCGCCGACCTGCATCAAGTCCGTAAACGGGTTATAGCAAGGTCGGCAGGTCGGCTCCTTTTCCCGGCGACTATCATGACCCGCAGTTCTCCCCCGAAGGGGCATGCGAGGGGCGCCGCGACGCCTGGTCGCAGCCGCGCAGTCCATTGCTGTGCGGCCCCAGTCGCTGTCGTCATCGGTCCTGGAGCGACGTCCATGGGATGACCCCGTCTCTTCTTCGGTTGCACACGCTTCTGTGCACAGTTTCTGGTTGTCTTGTAACGCATCTCCATCTATTTCAGTCGCACCGCAACTCCCATTTTGGGTTTGCCGTTCTCCTGTTGCGTCGCATTGTAACATGCACAGAAGTACGGCACAGCGTATACCCAAAACTGAGCCGGGAGGCCGGATGTCATGAGCAACGTCCTGGCCCCGTCTTGAACCACGCCGTTGGCGCGTTCAGCCACGGAGTTCTGTTTCTTGTTGGCTGGTTGCGTGGAATCATATGATATCTTCAGGTCCCGGCAAGCCTTCGTTAGTTCTCTTGCCGGATCCGAGTGCGCAAACTGCTCGCGAGGTGCCCGCAGGTTCACCAAGAAGCCCGTGACCTGTTCGGCCGACTTGCCGAAAATACCCTTGGCAGCGAGGAATCTCGTAAACCGGTCACGCAGCGTCACGCACGAAGTTCCTCCGTAAAGTCCCTTCGATAGGTCATCCAACGCAAGCCAGCGATCCATGGTGCAGAGCCCCCCGAACGCCTTCGGCTCTGAGTAAGGCTTCAACTTCTTGAGTGCCTTGTTTTGCTTCTTGCGCTGCTGCGTTCTGAGTGTCCTCACCCATGTGCAAGTCGGGCAGAATGGATTATTCGGCAGGTGCGTCATGAGGTGTCTTCTGGACTGAGCCTCCTTGCTCAAGCGCTCAACCTTCTTGGGCCTCTCTCCTTCCGACTCCTGCAGTGGGTCTTCAGCGCCATCATCGTCGACGAGATCGATGGCGCCCAGTGTCTCCGCTTGTTCCTCTGCTGCCCCTTCCGCAGGTGCAGGAGCAGCATGCCCCCCGCATCCGACGGCGTGGCCGAAGTATGCAGAAGGCGAAGGCACCTTATTGACGATCCCGGTTGGGCCAGGCTTCCAACCTTCCCAGCTCGCCATCTGAGGCTCGTAGTAGAAATAGGTGACGATGTCCCTAGCGTCGAGGTCGGCTCTATGAGGCACGCCTCCGTAGTGACAGTCGGGATGGTCTTCTAATGCATCATCCGCGTATGCATCTTCTGACATCATCTCTTGCGAGTGCAGGTCCAGGGTCGTGCGGTACCTGACAGCCCGGAGCGGGGGACCACCCGCTTGCTCGGGGTCTGCCAAGTAAGACTTCGCGTTAGCCTCCACGAGGCCCATCGCTCTAACTCCACAGGGTAGGCGGGAGCTGCCTCGTCTACCTGACCCAGAGCCTCTCTCCCCCAACGTTGAGATACGGTACTTTGTCATCCACCGTTAGGTCCAGCCTCATGCCGTTGGGTAAGAGAAGATGCGGCGTTTTGCCTTTCCTCCAGTAGAAGCCATAGCCGTTATCAATGCCAAATTCGCCCACGGATACAACGTTCGGTGTTTCAGGCATGACGATCGCGAACTTTCCACTCATCAGCCGGTCCCAGGCCACCTCCACGACTCCTTGAGCGCTGGAGAGCACTCCTGCCGTGTTACATGTAATCGAAACATTCAAATCATTCATCTTCCCGATGGCGCCTGCATTCTGGATATATTTGAGAGCTATGAGGTTGGAACCGCAGCCAGCGTCGATGATGAAGCGCATCGACCCGAGCCTCACTGCTCCGTTGCTCCCCCGTGCTCCCTTTCTTTGGCTGTGTCGTTTAGCAGATGCAGCGTCGGCATGGCCTCCGCTAGCATCGCTGCCGGATCCGTCCTCCGACGCGGGCTCTCGCTCCCAATCCAGCCACAGCCCCCATGCCTCATGCTCCAACTCGCTCGCGTCATTGTTGGCGAGCTGCTGATGCACTCGGGTAGTCTTGCCACACCAATTCCTCCCCACTTCTTCGGACAACTGAACGGGTCACCGTGCTTTGTAACGATCGGCGTCGGCTCTTCCTTCCTCAGCTCTCGCAACGTCCACGGCGTGGGGATATGCATAGACGGGTGAAATCTCACCTGTCTGTTCTTGACGGCAACCCTTGGCCGCCACTTTTTATTGCTCCCTGAATCATGGCGCAGTGAGCTCTGCTCGGGCTTCCCCGACTTGAGCAGGTCCAACGCTCCCTCAGGATACGATGAACTCCCGCCCGCTATCATGCACCTCAACATCCTGATGAAAGAATTGTCGTCGGACTCTGCGACGGCTGAGGGGTGTTGAGCGTTCGAAATGCCCGCTCCTTGTAGCGCATCAGCCAAGTGGCATTGGCTAGGTGTCTCGTATGACCATGAATTTATCGAGCCGGCCATTGCCTCCTGCGGCATCGTCCGGGATCGTGACCCGGCGAATGGCGCAGCTGGGGCAGCCTGCTGCACCCCGCTTGCGGGGACTGCACAATATTATCCTACGACAGCCCCCGCCTGGGCGGCGCCGGCACCATGGGTGCTGCACGCCGCCCCCCCGGATCAAGGATGCCCCGGGGTGTTGGCCTCGCGCCAACACTTGTCCCCAAAAGGGCGTGCCTGACCGCCCAGGTGGCACCGGCATTTCGCCTTGGTTTTGCCTTTCTGCCCGCTTGTTTTGTCGCCCTGCGCGTTCCCGCCGTCAGGCGCGGGGGCGGCCGATTGCTTCGAAGCCTTCGCGCTCTTCTCAGCCGCGGCCGTCTGTTCCGCGCTCCGACTGCGCGGAAGACCCTTGCCGGCCTTCTGCAGGCTCTGCCCCCGAGCGTCCCGCTCTAGCTTCTCCTGTTTCGTTCGTTAGCGGCCGATGCTCGCGACCACGCGGGCCGTCGCAGTTCTGGGGGCCTCGGCTGAACGCATAGCAAACCTTGCTTTTATTATTCGGCGGCGGGTTGCTGCTACCACCCCCGCTCTGTTTCTTGGACCGGTCAGCCTTTCCGCCTCTACTATCACCTTCGCGCTTACATTTTCCTCTGCTGTCTCCTTTACCTTTGCCCCTGGAGTCGGCTTTGCCCCCCTGGCCTCTCCCTGTCGGTCCTCCATGGGTGGGCCCTGGCGTGGCTGCCTGAATTTGTCCGCGCTGCTGCATCTGCGCGGGCGTCGCCTTTCTGGGATGCAAGCATTGGCAGTCATTCCGACTGCATGGGCACTGGTCTTCTTGAGCCAGCGTCGACAGACGACGGACTTCTTTTGCCGGCCGTCCTTCATATCGATCGAATCCTTACTTCCATCGCCGCCCTTGCCACCACCGGGGTTGACCCCGCGCGCGTTGATCTGCCGTTTCTGGGCCCCGCGGTTGCCCCCCCCCCCCCCCCCTTCCCCGCGATCCTTCAACATCTGCCTCGCGATCTGCCCCAAAAGCCACTCGTGAGACTTCATACCCTTGCCGCGTTCACCATTGCTGTGGTCGCACATGACGAGAGTTATCTGCATGCAGAGGCATTTCTTCATCTGCTTGTAGAAGTGGATTTGGATCGAGGGTCTGAAGGGTTTGCGAGGCCGCTCCATCTCCTGTGTCACCCGCACCCATTCGTCGTAGAAGTGGTAGAGGTCCTTGTCAGCCTCCTTCCCTTCCCCCTTAATCTGACTCGCCATGAGGTCCTCGTAGGTATACACCTGTCCGTGGTCCTCACGCGTGGCGACGTGCATCTGGATTATACGGAGAATCGACCTGCCCGTTAACAACTGTCCTTTCTTCATCTTATTCGTGCCCGCGCGGTCGACCTCGTCGGCTAGTTGGCGGAGAGCATGAGAGAAATTTGGGTATCTCTGGATTTTCGCCAGCTTCGCCATGAGGTCAGCTGAGATCCGCATGTCGAGATTCCCAAAAAGCGGGCCAGGGTCTTCGAGCTTCTCGGCCTTCACCGTCTTGGGTTCGAAGGCCTCGGCTACCCACTTCGACGCCGAGATGTGGTTTTGCTGAGAGCACGAAGCCACCGTCCTGATGACTGATTTCTTCCATGTTCGGAAGCTCCCAGCATTAGGCAGCGGATCAAGCGTGACCTTGTCGATCCTGTCCGCCGTTGCCCATGGGGCAGGGGGTGGAATCATTCCCCCGTACTCTGGGATTCCCGGTCCACTCCCCCCTCCGGGCGGCCCCAGCGGTGGTGGGCCACCCCCCCCGGATTGCCTTGATCGGGTCCCCGAGCAGCGGCGCGACGTTCTGTCCTCTCGTCGGCGGCATCTTCGTCTTCTTCACCTTCAGTCTCCTCATCCTCTTCATCGTCTGACTCCTCCTCATCGGAGTCTTCATCGTCACTCGGCTCATAGTCGTCGTCTTCACCGCCATCGTCACTATCATCCCCCGGATCGCCGCCTCCGGGTGCACCGCTTGCGCCGCCCTTCTTTCCGCCCGGCTTTTCGCCCCCACCTTCGGCATGGCCTTGGTGGAGCGGTGTGTCATCGCCCCCTGCGAGGTCTCCGGCAGGGGCCGCTGTTTTCCATGGCTGGGCAGGCGGCGTGTACCCTGGAAAGGGGTTCATCACAGGCTCTTCCCTTTTCTTCCTTTTCTGTTATTTCTTCATCGCCTGCGCCTCACTCGGAGCCGATGCCCGGTGTTCGCGGTGATCTTGTTCGGCCTTTTTCGCGCTAAGTTTCAATTATTCCCTCGGCGCCTCAGCCTTCTCTCGCATCTCGTTAGCTTGAGTCCGCGCATTTTCTTCTAGCTTCATCGCGCGGAGCTCTGCTGCCTCTTCAAGTTCTCGGATGCGACAGACGGCCCTGGCTTCCGCCTGGGCTCCGATCTGGTCTCTGGACCGAGCGTGCTCTTCTTCCTCTCGCATCCTTCTCATTGTCTGGGCTTCTTCTTCTTCCTCGCGCTGCCTCATAGGTGCTTCTTCGTGGTCACGGGATCTATCTTGCTCGCGCCGGTGGCAGCGCTTCACTACTCAATCGAAGCGCAGCTCACATAACGGCCATTCACACCAGTGGCATCTGTGTGGGGCGTCGGGATCATTGCAGATGAAATATCGGCTCGCATCGGTCATGGCCGGCCTGGATTGGGAGCCTTCCCGCTGGCTGGCAGTTCCTCCCGAAGTTCGGGCCGGCGTAGCGGTCGCCGACGCTGCCCCTCTGACCGTGCTCGCCATGCCCTGCCGACCGTCTTGCACGAGCTGCCGTGAATGCTTCCGGTGATTCATCTCGCGTTGGGCATCCCATTCGCGCACGGTCGTGGCAGCTTCCTTCTGGAAATGATGCTTTGCCGCCTCTACTTACAGATGGGCTTGTATCTCGGTGTTCCGCATGGCTCGACTTGCTTATTCTGCTTCGTTCCTCGCACTGGCATGGCCAGCCCGAGACGTCTCCACGGCCCCCCGAGCGCGCTGGCGCGTGGACCTCAGCTCAGCCGCTCGGCGGGAGGCCGACTCGTGTTCAGCGAGCGCCTCGGTTCTAGCCCGGCGCAATGCTCTCGCTCCCCCACTGGCCCCCCCCCCCCCGGATTGCTGTCGCAGTCTCCGAGGCGCGGTTGAGTTCGGCATGTACCTCCGCAGCTCCAGCTTGCGACAAACGAGCCTCAGTCTCCAGCTGTCGCTGCTTCGTCTGCGCAGCTCGCAGAGATGACATGGGCATTGCTTGAGCATTGAAGGCCTTCTCCTCCAAGTGGCGCTTCTCAGCGATCGACTTCACGGCGACCTGTTCCGCCTTGGGGGCCGTTTGCTCATGGAGCGCAGTGGCCTCCTGTAGCTTCAGACGAATACTGTTCTCGAGCTGGGTTCCTCTGTCTTGCGCCCCCCGAAGGGCATGGCGCGCCTGTTCAGCTACAGCCCGTTCAATTCTCGCCTGTTCTTTGGCCGCTCGGTCCGCCGAAAGCGCCGCCTCATGGAGGAGTGCTTTCTCCTTTCTTTCTTTCTGAGCGATCTCCTGCATTTCGCGTTCAGCCCTCCGCGCGACCATTTCGGTCTCTCTTCTGGTTTGCTTCCATGTCGATCATCGTCGTCTGCATGGCGGCGATCGTGGAAATTCGCTCTTGCTCTCTTGCTGCTCTTTCACTTCCTGCTGCTGCTCCCATTCGCGGTCCTTGAGGGCGAAGCAATGGCGCAACCTCGGGGGGGCGCAGTCAGGGCACAGGTCGTTTAAGTTGCATAGCGAGCATTGGGATGATCACCCCCGATATAATGGCTTTCTGCACGGGCCGTTGTTGAAGGCGCGGCTGGGGCAGCAGCCCTCAGGGCCGTCCGCGCAGTTCGGCCCCCAGTTGGCGCAGGGTTCCTGAATGACATACCTGGACGTACACGATCGCGAAATAGACGAGCTAGGTCTGGAGCTTCTCGGGGTGGAAACCGGGCCGCCCTTTCCCGATCTTGGCCTCTGGGAGACCGAAGTCGGTGACTGTAGCGTGTCCCTTCCCATGTCCTGGATTCCCGAGATCGGGCTGCGCGCATTTGGACGCCTAGCCCACCAGGCTCGATCTGAGGACGCTTCCCGCACGGCGAAACCTTGCTGTCGGCCGGGTCTTCTCCGGGGGTCTTGCCGAGAAGCGATTCCATCGCGGGCCCCCCGGACGGATGGTCCCGGGGCTTCCGGCTGCTCTTCGCTGTCTTCCCAGATTGGCTCCCCAGCCGGACTTTGGACATGGCCCGCAGTCTCCTTAACGGGCGTCCTTTCGACCATAGACGTCTCGATCGTCTCTGACGAGCTCGACGCAGAGAACGTTTCTTTCCCGTTTGTAAGTTTTTTCCACTCCTTTTTCATCCGACGAACTGGAGTGGACCACGTAAGCCTGGGCGACGTTATCCGCGAGGGGGTTCCGGGGGCGGCTCTTGTTGCCGTACCACTCGTCCTCTTCGTCGGAGTCGCCCTCGGGCACAGGCGTGTCTCGTCTACCGCGGTTGACGGGTACGCCGTCTAACATATCCTTCTCTTGGGTGCGTTGAGAAGTCGAGGATGACGGTCCTTCGACATGAAACTCATAATTGCTTGGTATTGATGAGCCAAGGTCCATTCCCGCGTTCATCCTTTCTTGCGGGATGGGTGATTTCTGAGCCCAAGACGACCAACATGGTCGGTCATCCTTGGATCAACAATTTCGGTTCATAACCGATATTAACCCGACTTATGCCCAACAGGGCCAATATGATCACGATGTTCTGGTAGTAGATGTGGCACTCCTAGCAGTGGCTCCAAGGAGCGTCTTGGGCTCGAGGACCCCCGACAGACCATGGCGGCAATGTGCACGGCGTCGGCTGTCAAAGTATGAGGTTCGAATTTCCGTTAAGCGGGTAGGGAAAAGAGAAGATGTGTTGTCGCGCGCGCTTTTATCTCTAATCCCAAACAGCTGTAGATCAGTCAACATACTGTTCAAGGTGTTGTAATAATGCTTATAAGCGGCGGCAGGAGACGTGCGGCAACGACTCTCCCAGACGGCCCAAAAGGGCCCCAAGAGGGCCCCCGAATCCACCAAGGAAGGCCCCAGGACGGCCTCACGAAAAGGGCCCGAGGGGAAACCCGTATGGATAGTTCAAGCACTTCATCCGAAAACCCGAAAGAGCGCCACAAGGCACCCAAGAGGCCCCTATAGTATACGGGGTTCCACAATGCCCCCAGGAGACCCCGGGACCCAGAGGCGGCACTTCGACCACGAAAACAACGAAAAACCTCACAAGACGAAGACCCTGTGACAGGGCCTCCACGGGCGCCATGCACAGACCATCCCCTGAAATAAAAGCATTGCTCCTCCTCCTCCTCCTCCTCCTCCTCCTCCTCGCAACCTTGAAGCTGCGGACACGTTTGCGTCCATGCCCTCGTCCTCCTCCTGCTCCTCCCCTGAGCTCCAAGCGTTGCATTGTTGTCCACACCAGGCGGTTGCGCTCGGACTCGGTCCCGAGGTCCGCCGACCCCCAAGGGCCACGGCGTGTGAGATGCTTCCCCCTCCCCAAACGCCTCCCCCGGGAGCCAGGTCGGCCGGTTTGGAAGGGAGAGGGTGGGGGGTAAAGGTACCGGCCGCACACTTGGAACCGTAAGGGGCCCCAAACCGAACCAAAAAGATCCCAAAGGCTCTTGGAACGGCGCAAGAAAGCTACGAGTCGACGAGGGATCGTTCCACAGCGCCGACGATTGCCTCCAGACGGCCCCAGAAGCTCCCAAGACGCCCAAATAACCCACCTTGGACCAAGACTCTCTCCAGAAACAAAAAAAACTCCATTCCCTACGGACAGAACATATATTTTAGATACGCTCGCCGCTTGGCCTTTCACGAGGCCCACAACGGCCCAAGAAGCCTCCAAGAGCGACCCAAGATAAATCCAAGAGGCCCCCACGAAGGCTCCAAGACGGCCAGAGAGGGCCTCGCAAAGGACGGCCTCAAGATGGCCCCAAAATGGGCCAAGAGGGTCCCCGAAGGCCTCTTGGACGGCCCACGAAGGCTACGAGTTGTCGCTCCGAGACGCTCCAGATTGCCTCCCGGCGGTCCTACAAGCCCCCAAGGCGGCCCAAGAAACCGCCCGGAGACGTCCCAAAAGGCTTTCCAGAAGCAAAAAGCGTTGTATGTTCCATGGGCAACGTACATTTCCAGTACGTTCGCCTCGTCGGCTTTCACGAGACCCACAACAGCCCAAAAAGCCTTCCAGATCGACCCAATACGACCCAAAAAGCTCCCAAAAGGACTCCAAGACAGCCCAAATGAGCGCCAAGAGGCACCAGAAGCCACCAAACCGACCAAGGGCGGCCCCGGGACGGCCTCAAAAAAGTCAAAAAAAAATGTCACAAAGCTCCCCCGACGGCTCCAGAGCGCGAATTACGACTCATGAGGAGATCGCTCCCAGACGCCCGCCGATGCCTCCAGCTGACCCCTGAGGCCCCCTGGACGCCCCAACACGCAACCAGGACGCGTCCCAAGAGGCCAGGCATAACCCAACCTCGGCCCGTTCCCGAAGGGGACGCGTCTAAGTTTAACACATTCGCTTCTTAAGTTTTCACGAAGTCCCACAGCAGCCCAACAAGCCCCAAAAATCAACCCGAAAGCCCTCGCATGCCCCCAAGTAGGCTCCCAGACGACACAAACGGGCCCCAACAGGGCCCCCGAAGCCACCAGGGAGAGCCCCAGGACGGCCCCCAGAGGAGGGCAAGAAGGAAAACCCGAATGGAGAATTCGAGCACTTCGTCCCGGAAAAACATGAAAGGGCGCCCAAACGCACCCAAGAGGCCCTGACGGGGATCCACAATGCCCCCGAACGGCCCCGGGACCCGGAAGCAGCCTTTCGACGACGAAAACCAAGAAAAACGAGGGGGGGGGAGAAAAAAGACTGTGCAGCAAAATTCTTCTCCTTCCCCCACTCAGAAATCGTTCACCAGGGCCCCCCCGGACCCTTCCCGGAACCCAGTCGCAATAGTGTTCGCAAATGCATCCGGTCGCGGCGAAACGGGAGGGGCCCAGACCCCCCCCAGACCACAACAAAACTCCCGAGTCCGACGGGCTACTCCGCACAAGTTCGTTCCCCGAACATCTCCACGGGTCCGCCGATACAATTTCTCGCCCCTGGTCCGTCCGGCTTTGACAGTCCTGGGGCCCAGCGAAACCTATGAAAAACAAAAGCTGTTCGAACAAAAATATCTGGAAAGGCGGCGGGAACTGCCGCGGGCATCTACCTCGATCGACAAGAAGAAGAAGAAGAGGAGAAGGACCAGGAGGAGGAAGAGGAGGAAGAGGAACAAAAAAGAGGAACAACAAGAAAGAAGATTTCGACGTCGCCGCCGATGTCTCACAGATTTGCGTGGTCATTCGACCACCCGAAGCTTCTCCTCGAAGTCGCCCTCCAGGAACCGTTTTCGGTGCCCGTGGCCACCACTGAGGGTCCGGGATGAGGATCGACCTCCCTGGCCGGTGCCACACCTTCGCAGAGGAAGGAACACGGGGTGGATCGAGGCGCGAAGCATGAGACTCCGAGTTCTTGGGCGCTCTCCGCCCCCTCTGGACCTTCAGGAAGCTCCTCGTCCACCCGGCTGGGTCCACTCTCGAACTTCTGGCCGGACGCACCCCCAGCTGGGTCTCAACGATCTCCGAACCTATCCAGGGGGTGGAAAAAAAGGTCTTGGACAGGCCCCGTGAAGGCCCCAAGAAACCCACATAAGAACATGGAAAACTTCAGAACAATCCCCTACAAGGCCCCCCCTTGAACCCCACACGCTACGTAGGACAGGCCGAAACCCCAAGATTGCACAGCGATCGCGCGCGTTCCGCGAACTCCGTCTTTCACCCTTGCTGCCGCACCAAGGGGTCGGCGGTGCGGCGTAAGCCAATGAATCAGGCCCCCAAAGGCTCCAAGAGGCACCCGAGAGGCCCTGAAGACACTCCAAAACAGCCGCCAAGAGGCTTTCCTCAAACAAAAATCCACGCAAGCACCGACGGCGACCTGTAGAACTGCGGCCACCCTGAAACGCCCCGTGACGCGGAACCTGGCCACGACGACAACGTCGCCGCCGTCGTTGTCGCCGACGCCGTCATCTTCGCTTCAGGTTCCCTGTTTGTCCTGCAGTTTCGGAGGTCTGCAAAAGGCCCCTGGAGGTCTGCAGACATCGCCCACCAAAAACTTGGACGGGAGCTCCAGAATTAGGCAACCACATGTGAATCCCTATCCCTGCAAGTCAGATTTTTGAAACGCCAGTTGGGGTTACGAATCCGAGGGATGTCTGCAGCCAAATGAACACCAGCAGGGGTGCCCGGTGTCACGATACCTGGTACCCCAACATCGAATCCGTAGGGGTAGGGTTCGCAACTAGTCGCAAGCGACTTCGTCTTCGCCCGCATTGTTCTGTTTCGAACTGGGCCGATATCCGTGAGGATCCCAGGGTTCGGAAAAACCAAAAAAAGATGCCAGCCTTGATCCGGGCGGGCGACTAGGTAGAGACCTACCAACTGTAACGATAACGTAAAATCGGCCGCTCGCGTTGCCCTAAACGATCGAGTCGAAAACGCTTCGACGCCGCGCGGGGGGGGCAGTCACCAGACCGAGGCTCACGCTCTGGACCAAATACTGCACTTCGGAGGTGGAGGAAGGGGAGGTGGTGCCCGCCTGGAGACCCATCGCTGGGCAGCATCCCGGGGCAAGGTGGGGAAAAAAAACGAGGGCGGCAAGGGTGGCGCGCCCTTGAGCCGTCGGAGCAGAAGCAAAGATCGGCGAAAAGGAACAATATAGAGGGGGTCGATGAGGAGCACGAGTAGGAAGAGGTAGATGACAGCAGGGGCTTCAGACGCACGTGAAACACATCCCACGGCGACACCGATCTGACATGCGCGGGAATACCATTAGTCGTTTGGGCGCAGGTGGTTTACGGACTTGGTTATTTCAACCTCCTGTTTCCCTCCAAGGAGAGGCTAACCTCTCCCTCTACCTCGCCCTTTCCCTGGGTCTGGACTGGCACGGTCGCGAGAGGTCGGAGCGCCCAAAATGGCCGAAGATGGCCCCAAGAAAGTTCAGATAGCACAGGGTGGCTTTCAATTCTGCACAAAGTAGCCCAAAGCAACTCGCCTGTTGATTGTTTTTGGACGGGCTTGCGGGGATACATTTTTTTTGGTCGCGGCCGCGAGCGAAGAGCACACGCGGCGAAAACAAATGTCCGGGGCTGCGAACAAGGCTGATTAGCTACAAGACGCGCCGCAAGCCGGCCGGCCCACTCACCAAGCAGCCGCGGGGCTGTGCGGGAAGCTGACGGCTGGGGGCATCCTGGGAAGTTCGGGCACGTGCAGTCTGACAAAATGCCAAGAAATTCGGATCATGCCGTGAGGCATAACCCACACAGACGACATGACGTGCACAGGTGCCGACGTGTCCTTCAAACTGGGTGGGGGCAGGCGCGAAGACCGATGGGCGAGTCGCCAGTGGGGCGCCAGGCCCAAGCCGTCCCAACGACGTGTGCTGGCTAGGGGAGCTGAGCTGCCGAGGAACGTCGCAAACCTGCCAGAAGAGGGGGATGAGTCCAGGGTGCTGTTGCAACTATAGAAGGCTAAACCACTCCTAGAAGGGTTTGCGGGGATACACGAAGCGTCATGAATTGCCGTGCGGGGGCTGCTCGAACAATGCCATGAAAGCATGGGAACTTGAATGCGCAACACCACACCCGGTGTTTCTGCGCATGTCTAGGAGCTGTCGAATACGCAAGGCACCTAGACATTCGATCAAGCTGTTGCACAAGGTTGCCAAGAAGAAGAGTCCTGCACGCGTGAGGCCAGAAGTGATTTTGCCACTGTGGATCGCTCGTCCGCCCTCCGATCCCTCATTCCGTCTTCCCTTCCTGGGTCATTACATGTCCTCCTTCTCCTCCTATTCCTCCTCCTCCTCCCTTCTCCTCATGCCTCTTCCCCTTTCTGCGGGTGGGCTCTGGAACAAAGAGGGATGCCAGGTCATGCGAGAGGGAGGGGTAAGATTGCAAGCGCTCTTTAATACATCAACTGCATTCGTGGAATGGGGCCGCCAGGCCCTCTTCCCTGAAGCCTCGATGGATTAAGACAAAGGCAAAGGGTTCTAAGCTAAGCTGAGAGACCACAGAAATCACTCGCCACACTTAACGATTCACACTGGTCGCGGTCTAGTGCTCTGAACCTGTTAAACTCCTCGGATTCCCTGGAAGATATATCGTAGTTTGGGTCATGTTGCCCTCCTGTGCCTCGCGAATCCACCGATGCGCCTCAGGCTCATAGGTATGGTCGTCGTTGTCCTAGTCGTGCCGCGGGCCACCCGCGCGGTCCATCTCGTAGAGGTCCAGGCCCGTGAGGCAGCATAGCACCGAGCAAGCGTATGTGGTCACTGCTTTCCCCCGTGTGCGATCCTCATCCCGCCGTCGTAGCACAACGCTGTGGCAGATGATGCCTTACTCACCAAGTTCTAGAACATGCCGACGTACGGCGCTCTCTCCCTTGCGCTTGCTGAGGGGGTCCGTGAGCTGACTGGTACCGTCGTTCCAGCGAAGGTGTACTTGAGGTCGCTGCATGGCTGGACGCACGATGGCCACGTCGATCGGGGCCCTCTTGTCCTCGGCCAGGCCAGCCTTGGGGCTGGCCACGCGGTCGCGGCCGCCTCTTGAACCGGGGGCGTTAGCCGCGGGAACCTGCCCTGTCAAGAGGCGCGGCCTCATCAGGTCGAACTGGGGAGCCACAATCGCGAGCAGCGTAGTCCGACTGAGCTCCGCCATGGCCAGGCCCTCGGGGATGGCGAGGGTCTCGGCACCGAACTGATCAGCACACTTTCTCTCCAGCTTGTGGCTCTTCCAGGACTGGATAACTACTGGTGCCAACTCACCCTTGGGGGCGATTTATCCTGCCTTGGAATCTCCGTCTCTGGCATTCGCGCATGCCGCGTAATTGAAAGCATGGAAGCCAGCTCGCGGCATTGGATTCGTGATCCCAACCCTTGCCCGCGCCAGTCTGGCGAGAGATGGAGACGAGAAGGTTGGTCAGAGGAGCGGGGGTGGGATCTGGGACAGGGAAGACTCGGGGCGAGGGGTATGTCGGCAGATCAAGTGATCTCAGGAGAGCAGGGCGTCGTATATTTGATCCTGCTGTTCCTCGTTGCAAGTAATGGCAACCGATTGTTCTATCCCGTCTGCCGCCGGCCTCTGTCCCCGATGAGACCGAGTGCGCGCTCTGGCTGGACAGGGCTGAACTGGACTGGATGCGCCCTGCGTGAGCACAAGACTCCTACCGCTGCTTCACTAAAGGCTCTGCTCAGAAGAACACGTTCAACAGGTAAAAGAAGAAACAGTACACCACCTGACAGAATGACCATTCAAACCACCTTGATGCATTTGACGTATACATTCAGAGATTCCCAAAATTGGCTCTTTTCTGCTTGCGCCCCATGATGTGCGCGATCCAAGAAGAACGGCGCGCCTGCCAGGCGTCGCGGTCCAAGGCCGCGCCCTTCCAGGACATCTCTCGCGCAGCAAAATAAGCGTCGCACTGCCTTTCCCAACGCCACGGGGCGAATCTCACCGGGTGGCCCTGATGACCAATCGTAGCTGTCATGATACGCTTCCACTCCGAATTCCTATGCCTGATGACGGCGCCGACCAAATGCCCTGGGCCCCGGCTGATGGCCCGGATGAGGTGGCCCGCGTGCTCGCACATCCTGCTCAAGACGAAAACGTCGATGTCAGCCAACCCTGCCGTGGCCATCGTCTCCCGGAGGATGCGGTTGGAGCCGCGGTGGTACGCCTCGTCGGTGTCGCGCCACAATCGGGGCGCCCGCAGGGCAGGCTTTGCCGACCTCGTGAAAACTGTTTTCAGGCAAGTCAGTCCGCGCTGGTTTATAGTCCACGCTCCCGCGCACCAGGAATAACTCGAGGTTGCCACCTTGTACATCAGTGCCACTTTCTTAACCCGCAATGCTCTCGGACAGTTCCACAGCGAGCGTTGCTTCTCTATGGCCGAACAACTTCCGCGGCGCTGGCCGGCGATGTCGGCGTGACAAGTGCCTGATGCATTGATCATGGAACCCAAGGTCTTGAAGGACGTGCGTGGTGGCTTCTCCGAGTAATCCTTGAGTTGCGTTGACTGCTCGGCCCCGACGTGGCTGTTCGTCTGGCAAGCGAGGCGGTCATCAGGGAGACGCCAACCACCCATGTCGAGGGCATTTTGCAATCTCGAGTGGATCTCAAGGAACTCGCCGGCGCTGTGTGCAAACATGAAGATATTGTCACAGAACAACACGCAGGGGAAATATTGGTCATCCAGCCGGTAGCCCAAGTTGTCACGACGGCACGACTGCCACACTGGCTCGAGGCAGTAATGAAATACAGCTGCGCGTAATGCCTGGCCGTATCTGGATCCCTGTGGGAGCCCCCTGCTAATGTGAATGGGTGCCACGTCAACTCCGCCCAGCCGAAGATGAAGTGAGGAGCTGCGCGCTTCACGAACGAACCACGCCGCAATGGCGCGATCTACGCCCTTCTTCAAGAGCGCCTCGAGCAGGAAAGAATGGCCGACTTCGTCGAAGCACTTGGGTATGTCGGTGACCCCCAAGATAAATCGAATCCGCCACTCCATGCTTTTCTGACCAAGTACTCTGATTAACAATGTAATATCACTCACTTGATGCACCGCTTTGTAAGCACATTGCCATGTGCTGGTGTCCTTCAAGAGCCCCTGCGTCCGCGCCAGGGCCAGGTCGCCGAGGAGGTTCCGAAGCACCCGGATCAAAGCAATCGGCCGCAACTCTTTGGGGTAAGAAACAACAGTGCTCTTCGGAAGCAGGGGCACCTCGACGTCGATCTTGAAAGGGCAGCTGTTCGTGCTGGAGCGTTGCCAATCGCGTTTGATGAACCAGCCACATATAGAAGCTCATCGAACAATTGCGGGTTGGGCTGCGTGGCAAGTGCAAGGTTTCTGTTAGGACGCACATGGGTTTGCTGTGAGCGGCAAACTGTCACCGTCCTGTCAACGGATCGACGTTCCTAAGCTTCCACCCCGTACCATGCTGAAGTCTTGTCTTCCAGGCGCACCAACCGCGCTCGCTGCACAGTGTCCAGCATTTGGGCGGGCTACGACATGTCATGCTGCTTGCGCGGGGGTGCTCCGGGGGGTGTTTGCGCGAGCCCCCACCCCTCAGGTTCAGGACCCAGGTCCCCGAAACTCACCTTGTCCCCTGGGTTGGTCCTGACCGCCCCCCGAAGCGCACTCTCCTGGCCGCGCCTCTCGCAATGCTTGTAATGCTTGCTCTGGGGGTTGGACAGACGGGCCCCTACCGCCGCTGATCAAGAATGCAGCTCCCCGAAGCGCCGCTGGTCCCCCGGGTGGCGCTCCACCTCGCTCTCGACGCTCTACTGGTCATCCAGGGAGAGTTCCTGGCCGTCTGCCCCGAGATGCTCGCAGGGGTTCTCCTGGGCCGGGGGTTGTCACCGCTGGCTCCCGCCGCCTCGGGTCCAGGGCGCGGGTTCCCATAGCAGACCTGGTCCTTCGGGTCCTGGCTTGACTCGCCTTCACAGCTTCCCCTTTCCGCCTTGGCGAGCTGCTGGCCACAGTCCTCCTCCGTCTTTCTTGGTTGAGGTGGGGCAGGGGGGGCGGGGCCCGTAGGTGCGCGGCTCGGTGCATCGGTGCCGCCCTCGCTAGAAGGATTGCCACCCGCACTGATCTCATCCGCGCTGGAAGTAGCCCCACTCGCGCAGGGACGAGCCGTTGAAGATGTAGTGTGCGTTGGCAGTGGGCAGGATCGCCGGCAGTACTGGTGGCAATTGACACTGAGCAAGCCCAGACTGCATCATATACGCAGGATGCGTTCATAATTCGGACGCTGTCACTGCCAACTTATTTTGCGCAGGCTCCAGCGCATCGACCAAAACAAAGCTTCGAAGCACACACCATTTGTCTCATCGTAGCTCTGGGGCCGCTGCTTCTTGCTGGCACAATGCAAATTGAATATCACTGCTTGAATTCCGATTGTAATTCGATATGCATGGGCTGCGTATCCCAGATGCCACATTGCTTATGTCGCTGGCTCGTAGATGCAACGATGTGGCTGTCATGCTGGACGGGCTTCAATCGAGGAAGACCCATAAGCTTATAGAATAGGCAGTGCCAAAAATTACCGGAGCTCCGCGCGGATTCATGGGATCGGCGGTGGGCACCCTTGCCTGGCGCGCAGAGCGCGCCAGGGGCGGCGCCGGAGACTCCTCCAGGGAAGGCCAATACCGATCCAAAAAATCCGCGCGGGCTTCCGAGGTTTCATGCATGCCGCCGTTCCTTCTTATCTAAGAGAAGGAAATGTGCTACAAATCGGTCGGAAGTAGGTAAAAACGTAATGTAGATAGGCGGATAAGTTAGATTGCGTTCAGGCCCTCCCAGATCATAACAAAACACAGCCAAATCATATCGCTGTTTGTGTTTGAAGTTTGAAGTAGGAGGGCGCTCGAAGTAGATTGGGACCTGGGAGTCCATAAATAGCTACTTTCGACGACCGGCGTGCACCTATCATGGCCTCAACGGCAAGCGTGGGAAAAAATACTTCCTCGAAAGATACTCCTCGACATGCGTTCGCAGACACCCTGGTGGAAAAGCCTCCGCGCGGTGCCGCGCCGGGCCGCCACCGCGGCTCCTGGGGCCTGTCCCCTCAGAAACCTATAGGGCGCCTGAGCCAAAATGGCTTGAGCCAAAACGGGTACGGACTCCCCCTGAGACAGCAGCAAAGGTCAGGGCAAGACGCGGCCACGCACTCTGGGAGACTCCTCCTCCTCCTCCTCCTCCTCCTTTTCCTCCTCCACTTTTACCCTCACCCTCCGCCTCCTCCTCCACCCCCGGCCTGCTCCCTCCCCTTCCAAGACGTCTCGACCCTTTCCCCAGGGCGGGAGTTTCATAGTGAGTCGTCCGTTGACGGTCCCGAGTCCCGGCGAGGGACCCTAGAGGCCGAAAACGGCCGCCAACCTTCCGTCGTGATCTTATTCAAGAAACGGGCATGTCTGAGTCCCTCCCTCCTCCTCCGCCCTCCGCCCTCCAGCAATTGCCGCATTGTGCCCCCAGCGTGTGTCGTCACACCTTCCTTCTTTCTTGTTGCCAGCCTTGTGGCTGGCTTCTCCTCTCTCTTTTTACTACTACTCTGCACAAGGGCAGGCGGCTTGTACCCTCGACAGCAGCGCCGCCCGCCCTTACATGGGTCGAGCACGCCCAGCGCAATGCCAGCGGCAAACAAAACCTGCGCCTCCTGCGCCCTCTTCCCCCGTCCTCATCCTAATCCTCATCACTGTCCTCCTCCTCCCTCCCTCCCTCCTCCTCCTCCTCCTCCTCCTCCTCCTCCTCATCCTTCTCCATCCTCCTTCTCTTCCGCCTTTTCCTCCTCTTCCTCCTCCTCCTCCTGCAAATAATACTACTCATCATCATCATCATCAACATCATCATCATCATCATCATCATCATCATCATCATCATCATCATCATCATCATCATCATCATCATCAGCACCATCAGCATCAGCACCATCATCACCAGCATCATCATCAGCATCATCATCATCATCATCATCGTCATCGTCATCGTCATCATCATCATCATCATCACAATCATCATCATCAGCATCATAATCATTATTACCCTCATCCTCCTCTTCCTTGACATCCTACATATCCTCATCCTCTTATTACATATAACCAACAGCATTCTCGTACTTGTCATCACCCTCACCATCACCATCACCATCGCCATCATCATCATCATCATCACCATCATCATCATAAGCAACATCATCATCATCATCATCGTCATCATCATCATCATCATTATTAACATAATCAGCATCATCATCCACATCATCATAGTCGTCACCATCATCAGCATCATCATGATGAGCAGCATCAACACTATAATCATCAACGGCAGCTTCATCACCATCAGCAGCATCACCATCGCCGTCGTCAGCATTCTGATCATCATGATCAGAATGAGCAGCAACATCATTGCCAGCATCATCACCATCGTCATAAGCATCGCCATTGTTATCGGCAACATCAGCATCATCATCAGCATCATCATCATAATCACCACCAACATAATCACCATCATCAGCAAACTCATCATCACAATCATCATCATTGTCATCGACAATAGCATCAGCATCATCCCCGTCATCACCATTATCATCATCATCACCAACAACATCCGCATCAGCAATATCATCATCAGCAGCGGCAGCATACTCATAACCAGCATTACCATCAACATCAACAGCAACATCATCATCAGCATCTGCATCATCGTCATCATCCGCATCATCACCAGCATCCCTGTCCTAAACCTCAACCTGTCCTCCTCCTCCTCCTCCTCCTCTTCCTCCTCAGTCGCCTCCTCCTCGTCCTCATCCCCATCCTCCTCCTCCTCCTCCTCCTCCTCCTCCTCCTCCTCTTCCTCCTCCTCCTCCTCCCTCACCGTCCTCCTCCTCATCATGCCTGTCACCATCCTCTTCCTCCTCCCTCCTCCTCCTCCCCCTCCTCCTCCTCTTCCTCCTCCTCCTCCTCCTCCTCCTCCTTCTCCCTCCCTCCGCCCCCGCCCCCCCCACCCCACCCCCAACCCCCCCCTCCCCCGCCCGCCATCCCTCTCCCTCCCTCCCTCCCTCCTCCTTCCTCCGTTATCCCTCCTCCCTCCTCCCTCCTCCACTCTCCGTCCTCCCTCCGCCCTCCTCCCTCCTCCCTCCTTTCTCCTCCCTCCCCCTCCTGCTCCCGCTGCTGCCGCGACCCCAGCA
This sequence comes from Prorocentrum cordatum, assembly GCA_963575745.1. NCBI lineage: Eukaryota > Dinophyceae > Prorocentrales > Prorocentraceae > Prorocentrum > Prorocentrum cordatum. The sequence continues at coordinate 512,308 of CAUYUJ010003225.1, forward strand.
CCCGTCCACGTTTGGGGCGGGTGTCCACTGGCGTCAAACGTGCGAGGATAGTCCATGCGCGCCAGGCCGAGCAAATGAACCACAGTGCTCTCAAAAACCCTCTCTCCACGGGCGTGCGCCCATCAAGTTTTCTGTTCGGCGCCCAGGCGGGGGGCGACAGCCCGCCTGGACGCCGGCGGCAGGACGCGCCCCGAAAAAAAACGGGCCCGTGGGAGGGAGGAGGGAGGAGGGGGCATGAGGGAACCAGAAAGCGGAGGAGGCGGATGCGCGGCGGGGAGGCGCGAGCCACCGGACCACCCCCATCAGGCGCTCGCGCGCCCGCCGGAGGCAATGAGCGCGGGAGAAAAAGGGAAGGGATGGGGGAAGGGGCGACAAAAAAGGCGCGGTGGCACTGCAATCAGGTGGGGCCCCGGCGAAGGGAGAGCGGAGAGGAGGAACACGAGCGGGCCCACGAGCTGGAGGATCAGGGCGCCGCAAACGCCAACAGTTCGACGCTGGCGCGCTGCAGCGTTGCCGCCACGCGCTGGTAGCAGGCGTCGGTAGCAATCGACCTGTGGCGCTCATCGAGGCCATGCGCGAGGCCCTTGACGACGCTCTGACAACCACCGCCGAGCCGGCCCAAGTGTGACATGGCCACAGGCGTGAAGCTCAATGTGTGGTATTTCCGTCTTTTGGAGCTTTCCTCTCGCTCAATTAGAGCGCCCTGACGGTGCGAGGCTGCGCTGCGCGGGAGGGCCCGGCGTGTGCGGGGTTAACGACAGCTATGTCCAAGCACTGGCGGACGATTCTTCATTGACGTCGGGGCGCCGATTGTCTGGCAATTCTCCAGGCGGATGCTGCTCTGCGTGCGCGGGCATGCCCAACATGTCGGCCAGCATATTTGCAGACAGGTCCCGGACGGTGTCGTGTCAGCGGACAACGAAACCGCCCCTCTTGCACAGTAGGCTGTGAAACCCTTTGGTGTCCACCACTTGGTTGCAAACCTGGTAGCCCGCGTCCCTTCCCCCCTTGCGCGCGCAGCGCAGCTCGTGACCATGCTGTCGCAAGTGCACATCCAAATGCATCCGCAGACGGGTGCTGGTGACGAATCCCTGATCCGTTAGACAATGCTCGGGCCTCGTAGGGACGGCCATCCACGAGCCTCCGCCGCTGCCGCCAGACTCCCGCATCGAAGTGACGTAATATTCCGTGGCGCCGCTGCGTATACTGACTGTCTTTGGGGCGGGTTTTTCGGGCTCTGCCGACTCAACCGCAAAATCATGCTCATCATCAACATCATCCGTATCATCAAAGTCATCATCACCATCATCATCATCATCATCATCATCATCATCGTCGCCCTCGTGATCGCCCGCGTCATCATCGCAGCTTTTCGTCACCATCGTCATCGTTATCACCGTCGCCACCATCATCGTATATCACCCGCATAATTCATGACATGCATGACGATGGTGACGGCTTGGAAACGACGACGCTACTGATGACGATGACGTTAAATATGAAGATGACGTTGATGATGATGGAGATGACGATGATGATGACGATGACGTTCATGATGGCGGCGATATTTTTCACATGACATGAGCCCGAGCGAGCTGTTCCAGCCAAACTGCGCCCGAGAGGGCTGGGACCAACACGTTTCTTTCATCAGCCTACCCGCCGCGCACAGCAAGGCCGAGCGCCCCTCCTCCGCGGCGACCGCGCGCGCTGTTTCAGCGAGCGCCTCGCGCATCAAGTCGTTGGCCGTGGCCGCGCGCTCGATGCGATCGCGCGCGCGCCCCTCCGCCTCCGCCTCCGCCGCCACCTCGGCGGCGTCAAACAGGCCGCGCGCCACCGCCTGGGCGGCCCCCGCCACGTCGGTCTTCTGGGCGGCGTCGAGCAGGGCGCGCGCCGCCGCCTCGGCGGCCTCCGCCACCTCGGCCATCTGGGCGACCTCTGCCTCGCCCGACCTCGGGGGCGCGGTCGGCGGCAGGCCTGGGCTCGTCAGCGCAGGGTTCTCCGCGGGGCCCCAGTGGCTCCATGTGCGGAGCGTCGGCTAGGCGTCGGGCTGGGCGTCGAGCGGGGTCGTCGGGGCGAGGGGCGTCGGGCTGTGCTCGGGCGAGCTCGTCGGGGTCGGGGTCGGCCCAAGCTCGTCGGGGTCGGGGTCGGTCGGGCTAGACAGCATCGCCGGGCTGGCCGACGTCGCCGCCGTCGGCCCGGGCTGGACTGCCTGCTAGTCCAACCTGACTGTCCCGAGTCTCTCGATTTCGAATCGAACCTGGTGGCGAGACCCTGATCTCCTTGGTTTGGGCTCGAGCCTGGGGTTCGAGCGAAGTTCGAACTCCCGCCCGCCGTTCGGAAAGCGATCAGCCGCGCGGTGGGCTGCATGCGAACGCCCTCTGGGACTCCAGGCGCGCATTGCGCGCACATTCCAACGCGCGTCCGAGCGACGCGCGGAAATTCGCAAAAGGGGACAGCAAACAGGTCCAACAGGCCGCCAACAGCATACACACCATACTCGTTCCCCAGGTCGGCGGCCGCAAATGCGGCAACAGGGTCGGTGAGCGCTGGGGCTGACGTAGCTCCCGCTTGCACTCGTGAGCCCAAGGGCACCCCTCTCCGTTTTGGAAGCCATCGAAACTCGGTCTCCGTCAGAAAGTGTCTAGAACTGCTACAGTCGAGCCGCCAGCGGTGCCTAGTCGCCATCACCAGCAGCAGCGGTGGCAAGTCGCTGCCTGATGCGGTCAACGCGCGCAAATTGGGTCAGCACCTCGGTCAGGTCAGGGGGCGCCGCGGGGACATCGGACAAGAGCTCGGCCGCGGCGTAGTTGACGACGCGAAGAAGTCCTCAGGGCCCGGCGCGGAGTTGATCTTGCGCACCCTGAAGTCGCGGAGCACGTCGGAGCGAATTATGAAGGCGATCTGCACGCGATGGTTCTGGTCAGCCGCTCCGTCGTCACCCCTGGCCGTTGCAGCCGCTCCGTCGAGGGTGTGCCTGCGCTCCTCGTGGCGGCGGGCGCTGTGCTCGGGGGCCGAGTGGTTGCCCACGCAGAACGAGCCGGGCGCTTGTTCGAGGGCGACTTGCGGTTGGCCCTCAACCCTCACTATCACGGAGCGCGCCCCGAACAGCGTCGCCGACGCGTGCAACAGGCTGCGCCCGCTGTCGGCGCGCCACCCATCGCCCCGCGCGCCTGGCTGCACGAGCTGGATGGAGGCGTGCGCGAACGCGTTGTCGGCGAAGCTCTCCTTCAAGATGGGCGCCCCGTTCTTCTCGTAGATCTCCGATGGCATATGGTCGCGCTCGATTGCCTCGCGCATCTTGCATCCCAGCTGTTCCAGCCAAGGGCGCCACTTACTCCGAATCGCTCGCGCGGAAGCGGCGGCGCGCGTCGACGAGATCAGCTGCAAGTTCGCGTCGTTGTTCAGTCTGCTGGGGGGGGGGGGGGGGCCCGCGCCGGAGGCTGTCCCCAGTCTGTCTTCTTGAGCCGGGCGCGCTGGGAGTCAGGGGGGGCGGGCAGGTAAGAAAGGGGGGTGGGGGAACCATCGTGGCCGCCGCCGCCGTCGCATCGTCGTCGTCCTCCTCCTCCTCCTCGTCCTCATCCTCCTTTTCCTCCTCCGCCTCCTCCTCCCCCTCCTCCTTTTTCCTCTCGCCCTCCTGGTCGCGCAGCGCGTGGGCATCTTCGAGCCAACCCGTCGGGGGCACCACCGCGCTGGAAGCTCCGACAGGGGCCTCGGCCGCCGAGAACGACACCTGCTGGGAGGTCGGCTCGCACGGGCACGCGCTAGAGCGCGGGCCCAGGGCCGCCGCGGGCGGCGCGCCCGACGGGGCAGGCCGCGTCTGCCCCGACAGCATCGACGAGGTGACTGCTCGAGGCACATCTGCATCCCCCAGTCGCCCCGAAGGGGCCGCGGAAAGGCTGGAGGCCCCACGGCGAGCCCCAGCCGCGGGCGGAGGCACCTACTGGGGGGCGGCACAAACGCAGCGGCAGAAGCTCATGAGCGGGCCTCGGCCGCGACAGATATGCCTGAATATCTCTCCTCCTCGCCCGTTCCCCCCTCCTACCCCCCCCCCCCAAGCCTGGCGCCTCGGCCCGCCCCTCGGCCCTTCTCTTGCTTTCAAAGGGTGCCGAGCGCGCGCGCACGGAACGCTCGATCACCTGCCCCCCTGTCTCTCGCGCGTCGCGAGCAGCGCGGCGCGGCCGCGCGGACTGGCCAGCAGACGCTGGCGCGCCTAGCAGTCCGCGCTCGCAAAAGGCACCGATGCCGCCAGCATTCGTACGTTTTGGTCCTGTCGGTCGGTCTGCATCGTCCTCCTTGTCTGCCCGCATCCGCTACTTTCCTGAGCAGCCCCCGCCCCACCCTGCTCCCTAATCCGACTGGTGGGCCCAGCTAATTGCGGAGGCGTTTGGTCTCGGCCTTGCCCTTGGCCGAGACCTTCGCCGCGGCCTTCGGCTGGGCCTGGGCGCCCTCTCGGAAGCAGCTGCCCCCGTCGCCGCCTCTGCCGACAGCACGCGCTGGAGCGCCCGCGTGCGCGCGAGGGCGGTCGCGGCGGGAGGGGCAACAACCGCCCCCTCAGGTCCGAACCCGCCCGGGCCGCGCGGGGGCCGTAGGCTCGCGGTGTGCAGGTTGATATCAGTCTTGGTCGCCTTGAAGCCGACCTTGAAAGAGTAGGTCATCCCGGTCGTGGCAACGCGCTCCACGAGCTGCAGGACATGGTAGCCTTTCTCCGGAAAGTCCTCGCTGGCGGTCTCCTTGACCATCCACCCTGGGACGAAGATGTCGTCCAGCGCGGTCGACGAGCTAGGGATTGGCTCGCGCCCCCCGCCGCCGTGCCCCCCCCCCCCCACACACGCACACACACACCGCCACCCACCCACCCGCCTCCCCACCCCCACCAACCCCGCCCCACCCCCCCACCCCCCACCCACCCCACCCCACCCGCCCCAACCCCCCCACCCCCCCCGCCCCACCCACCCCCGCCCACCCACGCGCGCACGCACACACGCACACACACACACACAGACACACAGACACACAGACACACAGACACACAGACACAGACACAGACACAGACACAGACACAGACACAGACACAGACACAGACACAGACACAGACACAGACACAGACACACACAGACACACACACACACACACACACACACACACACACACGCACGCACGCACGCACGCACGCACGCACGCACGCACAAACACACACGCACACACACACACACAGACACAGACACACACGCGCACACAAACACACACACACATACACACACACACACAAACACACACACACAATCACACACACACACACCGCACACACGCACACGCACGCACGCACGCACGCACGCACGCGCGCGCACACGCACGCGCACCTCCTGCGGGGGAGGCGCAGGCGAGGGAGAGGGAAGGAGGATGAGGATGAGGAAGAGGGGTAAGCCAGAAGAGCGGCCCTCCCTCCCTCGGGGCGCCTCCCTCAACCGTCCTCCGGATGGAGGAAGCCCAGCCGCGCCCCGATTCCACCCTTCTTTTCCCTCCTCATCCCCCTCCTCGGCTCCTCGGCCCCCTCCCCCACCCCCCCCCCGCCCCCCTCGCCGTCGCGCCGCCGCCCTGCCATGCCAGGTTTCGCGCCCTGGCGCCCCGTTCCGCCGAGGAAGAAGTCGACGCCGAACGCCGCGGCAACCTTCGCAGAGCCAACCGCGGGCCCCGTGGCGACGCGGCCCACCAGGTTCAACACCTAGCTCTTTATCGGCAACTTGACGAACCTGCCAGAGCTCCTGCTCGATCACGCGGGCACAGTGCCACAAGTTGGCCAAGGGCATCTGCAGGCTCGGCGGGGCCACTTCAGACCCGGCGAGCGTGACAGTCTGGAAGGTGCCCCCCAGTGTAGGCCCAGGAACAGGAGGGGCAGGGCCCGTCTTCGCCATCTTCATCGGCGCCACGTTCGTCCCCGACGTCTTCTTGCCATCAGGGGCGATGTCCTCCTCTGGCCCCGCCTCGAAGTCCTCAACGTGCTTCCTCTTCTTCTTCGTCGGTTAAAACTGCTGAGCCTCGACCGCGGCAGCGCGCGCGTCGGCCATGCTGAAGCGCGCGCGCCCCCCCCCCCCATCCAAAGGGCGCGCCCGATCTCGCGAACGTTGGCCAAGATCGCCAGCTGCTTCCCAGCGCCCGCGGCGTCTGGGCTGACGATGCTTCCGCCCGGCGCCATTGCTATGAGGCCCCGCCAAAAAGTGGCGCACGTTTCCTTTGCAATGGTCAAGTCCACGATGGCAAGCGCCTGCGTCTCCAGATGTCTGCGCAGGACTTGGACCGCCTGGGCGGCGCCCACGCCCGCGGGGCGCTCGGGGCCGCGCGCGTTAGCCGCCAAGAACTCCAGCACGTGGAGTGGCCGCAACTGCGCCATCTTGAAGAGCACCTCCTTCGTGTCGAAGCAGCCCGCGGACCACGCGTCGAACTGAGTCCCGTCGTCAATGGTTAGCTTGGCGGTGGCGCCGAGGTACGCAGCCCAAGACTCGTGATGGATATCCCTGGCCGACGCCGCGATGAGGTGCACAAGCTCCAAGTCGACCCTGCTGGTGTTGCGATTCAGTAGGTCGCCCATCCGAGACACCAGCTGGCCGTTGGCCTTCATGCACGCAGACTGCGCCCTAGCACTTTTGCCAATATGATTTGCCGCGAACTCCTTCGCGACCGAGCACAGCTCGAACATCCAGCTCGGGTCTCCCGCGGCCTGCTTCGCGCACTTGAAGATGTACTCCGATCGGAGGACAGGGGTTTGAACCTCTTCTGGATTGCACACGTTCGCCGCAGGCTGCTCCTTGGCCGCCAAGATGGTGATCAGCTCGCCAGCGGTGGCAGGCCCCTTGGCCTGGCCGCCTGTCGGTGGCACGCGCAGTTTCGCCAGCGCGTCGTCGCGGGCCCCAACCGTGCGCTTGTGCAGCTTCGCCCTCAATATGGAATACGTTTCGCACTTGGACCCGTCGAGGTCGGTGTTCTTGAACCGCGCGCACTCCAGGCCAGCGGGCGAGCAGTCATCCACCATGCCATCGTCCAAGGCTTTGATGTCCAGGCCATCCAGCACCCCGAAGATCTGCGCCGAGAGGTCGTCGAAGATCGCGCAGCTGCGGCTCTGCCCCGTCGCCCCAGCAGTGGCGTGCAGCGACGGCGCCCCCTGCCTCGTGAGCTGCACCAGCGCCTGCTTGGTCTTGGCAGCGTTCATGCGCCTGCGCGTTGAGGCAGCGCCATCCTTCCCTGACTTCTTCGAAGCCTTCGGCGGGTCCTGCCCCTTCCCCCAGATGATCGAGCCATCCATGGTCTCCCCGGTGAGGTTGAACAGGTCAGACCGATCCCTGTCGAACAAGAACTCGCGCCTGCACGCGCGACCAGACCCGCCATCCCCCCCGGGGGCGTTCGGGGACATGAAAGCGGAGCCCGCCAGGAGCCAGCGGCGCAGCGCGAATGGGGAGCGGGCGCCCTGGCGGGCAACGCTGCGAAAACCGCGCATCCTCCCCCTCCCCATCCACCCATCCCCCGCCACCTCCTCCTCCTCCGCCCCCCCCCCCCCCCCCTTCCAGGAGCCGTCGGGCGTCCTCGTGGGAAGAGACCCTCTTGGCGAAGTTGAGGTAGCTCTGAATGAAGATGCCATTGTCCTTCATGGCCAAGTAGTCGCACGTCTCGCCCATCGCGTCTTTGAATGAATCGTAGATGTCGAGCGCATCCAGGATGGCCTTCAGGTCCTTGGCATTGTTGTAGAGATCCCAAAAGTCTCCGAAGGTGCTGCTGAAATTGTCGAGCACAAGCCGTTCGCACACCTTGGCGCACGTGAAGTCCCCCTTCGTGGGGCAAGCAGTCACCCTGATATTGTTGGAATCTCTGTACCTGTAGAGGAGCCCACCGCACCCTCCCCCCCCCCCCCCTCCCCCTCCTCCACTTTTCTCATCCTCCCCCTCCCTTTCCTCATCGTCGTCCTCCCCGTCCTGCTCCTGATCCTACTCCTCTTCCTCCTCCTCCTCCGCCTCCCTCATCCTCATCCTTCATTCCTCCTCCTCCTCCACCTAGTGCCCCCCCTCCCCGTCGCCCCCCCCCCCCCCCCCCCCCCTCGCCCCTCCCCTCTCCCGCCTCCCCCCAACTCCTTCGCGCCCGAGGGCGCCCGTCCCGAGCGGGCTTCCCCTCGACCGTCTCGTCGAGGATCTCGACGGCCGTCGTCGCGCCGCCGCCGCGAAACTCGCTGGCCGCCTTCTTGCGGCGCTTGCGCGCGTCGGCGGGCGTCTGGCCGTAAAGCTCAATCGCGAAGACCCCATCCTGGCGATTTTTGAAGGGCGGAGGTGGCGGCGCGAGGATGATCAGGGCGAGGTCGGAGGTTGAGCATCGACGACGCTGCCGTCCAGGGGGCCAGGAGGGGGAGGGCAGAATGGGAGGTGCCCCCCCCCCTCCCCCTCTTCCCTGGAGTAATCATCCACAGACCCCCCCGGGAGGTCGGCGGATGATTCTCCAGTGGTAAGGGGGCGAGGAGGAGGAATATCAAAAAGAAAAATGGCGGGGTGGTGGGAGGGGCGCTCGCTCACTCGCTCGCGCCGTAGGCTGCGGCAGCCCGTGGGCGCGCATGCCGGCGCACGAATTACGCAAACATGCATGCCGCACTCTTTGGCGCCACGTGGAGGCGTCACTCACTGCATCTAGAAGTCGGAAACTGTCCCCGGCCAGGCGGATTGCGTCGGGCAGTGCACTTCGAACCCCTTCCTTCCTGGGCGCTCCGAATCGGCGGACGTATCTGTCGGTGGCGGAGGGAAAAGGGAGGCGCGGCTTGAACGCGACCTCTCGCATATCCGAATGTTCTGGCTGACGTGGGACACGGCCCAACAACAGTAGCTGTCGGCGTCGCACTTGCCCGGAAGCTGCTTCGAAGCCCGCGCGCTGCAACACGGTGGCGTTGGATATCCTGGAGACGAAGGCAGGCTGCATGTGTAGGACACGTCTTAGGCATTTGGCCTGGAATCCGTCGAGTCTGCGGAGTTCGGCCTTCGTGAAGCACCCCGCCGGCAGCGCGTGCAGCAGCTTGGACTCGACCAGAGACTGGTGCACCAGCAGGCGCCGTCTCAGCGGCAGAGAAGAGTGCTTCCAAACTTTCCGAAGGAGCTAACTCTCTGCCCATTCTGGCATCTGCCGACAGCGAACAGCCGAGATACACGATGCAGTCCTCGCTCGGTATTGCTTTCCCCCCGAAGCGCACCAATTTGCGTGAGTTCGCCTGTGACAACTGGAACTTGTCGAGATGCAGCTCGAGGCCATATGCACTGCCCGCCCGCGCTACTGCCTCCGTGAACTGCTGGACATGGTCTGCCGCCGCGCCCAAAAGCAGCGCGTCGTCGGCGAAAGCAATATCGGCTAGTCGTTTCTGTCGGTGCGCCAGTGCCGCTGGCTCCGGAAGCATGTCGACTGCGTCCTGCGTTAAGGCCGTCATTAATGTGATTAACAACAGCGGACTTAATGTGCATCCCTGCGATACCTCCGACCGCTGCTGCCGCTCATCAGACTTGATACCGGAATCCTCCATAAAGAAACGCCTGTTCGTCATGATGTAGCGGATGATGCGCACGCATTTGGGCGTGATCCCAAAAGCGCGAGCGCATGCAGCAGGCGTTCAGCGCGCGCGCCGTCGCAAGCCTTCCGCCCGTCTAATGCCAAGAAAGATACCGACCCGTTGCGCTGCGCGCGTGCGAGTTCAAGGTGTCGTCTGGCCATGAAGATGGCGTCCTCTGCGCAGCGCTGGGACCGAAAATCGCATCGCGATGGCCAAGCGCGGCTGTCCAGCCCGGCGTCTAGGAGGCGTCGCTTCAACATGCTAGCGAACAACCGGTAGGCAACTGACGTTGAGCAAATCGGTCTCTAATTGTCCACGCAGGAAAGATCCTTCTTCTTGAAGATCAAGGATGCCCGCGCCGCCACCCAGTCCTCCGGGAGTTGTTCTGAAACCAAGCGCGCATTCATGACGTTTTAAAGAGGTTATAGACAGTGGCCATCCGCAGAAGCCAACACCTTGTATATTTCAATGGGGACGTCGTTCTCTTACACGCTCTGGCCAGATGGCGTGCGAGCGATGGCCCTTCGCAGCTGCTTGTGCGTGAAATCGGTCTCGACGATGTCCAACTGCGGCTGGGCGTGTTCGGAAGACTCTGACAAGGCGGTCACGTGGCGAACTTTCCATTGTATCTCCTCCAGGAAATCAGCGAATGCCTCCGCTCGCTCTTCAGTGCTAACTGCTTCCCCAGCATGGCGTTGCAGTCGCGTCTGCTGGGCGCGCCTCCCTCGTCTCAGCCGGCGACGCGAATCCCAGGGGCCGTCGGCGGCAAGGTTCCGAAGCCAAGACGCCCGGTCTCGGCGCGCTTCAGGGGGCGGGGGGCCCTCGGACTCCACATCCACAGCCCCTACCCTGCGACCTAGAATCTCAAGCTCCGGTCTCAGCCGATCAAACCTCGGATTATCCAGCAACGCGGCCCCGAGAACTTCCGGCCTCGTCGCCGGGCGGGCCTGCTCGGAAGAACGCTTCAAAAGCCTGCGTCTCATGGCAACCCATGTCGCGCTACGGGACAGATAGACGACGGCCCCTGGACCCGTCCACCGGCCCCGTTGGAGCTCGTGACTACGGTTCGCTGAGGTGATCTCTCTCCAGACGTAGACCCCTCCCCCGGCTGGTAAGTCGTGTCCGCGTGATTCCGAGCCTTAGCGGCTTCCTAGAAGGTCTCTGGCGTCGTGAGATGCTAGAGCTCGCTGGGCCTCCGACCTCAGCTGATGTGCTCTCGCGAACGCGGCAGCAGCGGAATCGGGATCTATCGCAGCGATTCGTTCTCAAGTCATCAACTCCAACAGAATCGACGGCATCGACACTCAAAGGCATCTCGGGATCCTGGGGTTCTCTCCAGACGCCATTTGACTTGGGCTGACCCCCCCCAGTGATACGTGCGATTTTTTCCTGGCACCACTTCGCACAACAGCAGGTGCACCTCCTCTCGAGAAGTAGGCGTCACAGAGAGTGACGCTCGAGAAAATGCGTTCTTAACGATGCCTCCGCGCCTCTCGCGCTTCCTTCTGAAATGGGGGAATTGGCCGGTATGACCTTCAAATAGATCCCGCGGCGGCCACAGCCCCTCGCGAAGGAACCCCGAACTCGGGACCCCCGTCAGAGAGAATCATCTCCAGCATGCCAACAGGGCGGATCCACCACCTCGAGAGAGCAGCACGCGCGGAGGCTGACCTCTTGTCCTTCAGAAGGCAGCACTGCTGATAGCTGTTGTCAGAGTCCACCATGTTTAGCGCCGGCAGGTTCTCTCCCTGATGCTCCAGATAAAACAAAATCTATAGAGGGGGGACGATTGAAACGATGCGTTCTGGGAAGGCGGGCTCGACGCCTCCAGCGGGGGCGAGGGTGCGAGACGCAACGTTCGCGTCGAAATCTTAGCCTGACCCATTCGACAACCTCGGGGCGGGCTCCAACAACGCGGAGCGTCCACGCGAAATCGCCCAGCCTTGGGTGACCCAAATTCACTTGGAGACGATGGGCGCCCTGCTGGTTGACCTTGACTTCCCCGGGGTCCCGACCCGAAGCCACGCTAAGCCGGTCGCGGTTTCTTCGTCGTCGGATCCCGGGGCCCCGGTTCCATGGCGAGCCTGCCCCCCTTCGGCTCCAATCTCTCCCTCCTCAACTGGAAAACTTGGGTCGCGCCGCCCTGCGCCGGCTTCGCGCAGTCACGGCGCTGTCTCGATCCCGCTGGCGAGCGCCGCCACCAGCGCGGAAGGATACTTCTCCGCCTTGCGGGCCCCCCCCGCTTCGCTCCAAGAGTGGAGATGGCGACGCCCCCCGCTGCATCTCGCGGAACATTCTTTCAGCAGAATCTCGCTGCTGGCTAGTAGACGAATAGGTTTCTTCGAAATTGTCTCTGGGGCCACGGACAGGCCATGCTGGCGCTGATCCAGGGCGGAGGGCGCGACTCCGGGCGGGGGCGCGATTGTCTTCGCGCGCTCCAAATCCCACGAACTGGCCGACTGTGGATGCTCCAACGCAAAAATCCCTGTCCTAGGGGGATCTGGTGCAACGCTATCTCGCTGCAGAAGCGAAGAAAAACGATTCCATTTTCGCTCGACCTCGGCTCGCCCCTGCTCGCCCCCCCCCCCCCCCAGTCGCTACCGAAGGCGACGCTGAAGGCTCGACGGACAGGAGACGCGGCGATGCACTGAGGCTGGTCGCCCCTAATCACCTGCCAGAGTCCGCGCGCGCCCTGCGGAGAATCGAGACCCCATCCCGCGAGCGCGTCAACGGCCGGAGAGACTCGACAACCCCTCTCGACTAGAATGGGCGACGCCCGGGGGGGAACTTCGAGAAGAACGCCCCCCCCCCCCCCCCCCCCCTTCTCTCCGCCGCCTGAAGCACCCGCCCTCTACGCGCGCGTCGACTCGGAATTCCCGCGCGATCAAGAGTCTGAGGGGCTGCCTGACGGACCTTGCGAGGGATCGCGCGAATCCCAAGCTCCTCAAGCGGGCCCGCCGCCCCCTGAGAGAGGACGGAGTCGATCTCCGCGGCATGGCAGCGTTCCAGCTGTCCCTCAATTGGCGAACCCGCGGCAATAGAAGCGGAGGCTCGGGGGGGCGAGAAGGGAGATGGGGCCGCCAAGCTAGTGGCTGGAGGTTCCCGAGGGCCAGGCCCGCGTGAGCCGTCTGAGCCCCTCGCCGTCTTTTTGTCGAACTTCCCTCTAGGGCCATCCTAGGCCCCCGCCTTCTCCGGCTCTTCCCCCTCCTTTTTCCCTTCTCCCTTCTTTCCTTCCAGACCCTTCCTGCGCTCGCCCCCCCCCCCCCCGCTGCTTCACGGGCGCCTCTGATGTCCAGGGGGTAACCGTCAGGTCAAAGGCCGGCTTGTCGGCAATAGCCCCCCCAGATGCCAAAACGCGCCGTGAAGAACGCGCCCGGCGTCTCGCACCTGCGCCCCGCGCGCGCACTCCGGGGGGAATCAGAGCCTTCGGCGGCCCGGCCCCTACTCTGGCGAGGGCGACTCCAACAGAGAAGGCAGACCGATCGCTCGGCCCCGAGACCGACGGCTTCCAATCGAGATCGATTCCGACTTGCAGATCCAGATCGACCAGGCGACCCTCGATCCGATCCCAGACGCCGCGGCCGCGTCCAGAAGCAGAAGGAACCCTAGAGGCCACCCGGTCTCGATTGCTCTGGACAGCCAGATATCGGAGAATCGAAGACTGGGTCTCGGCCCCCGATCCCACCTTCCTGATCTCCCTATTTGGTTGGATGTCTGGCCAAGCTTCCACAGCGAAACGAGTCCTCAGTCCTCGCAGGTTCGGGCGCCCCTCCTTGTCGCGCGTCGCCCGGGCTTCGTCGGCCGAGCGGAGAGCCGCGGCAATCCTCGCGACGTCCTGAACCGTCAGCGGGAAGGGGGCCGCAGCCGCTGGAACAGCCACCAGGCTCTCCTGGGCCGCCGAGATCTGCTCCGCCATGACGCGCATCTGGTCCAGCAGGGCCTTCATCCGGTTCGCGTGGAGCTCGCTCTGAGGAATGGCAGCCCTGGCCTTGCGCGTCGATGGGCGGGCTCTTGAAGGCCGTCAGCGGAGCCCCACGTAGAATCTGATACGCTTCCAGATGCCCTCCACGGCGCTGAGGTAGAAGACGAGCCTGCCCCAGAGTCATCTCCGACGACCTGCCCACTCCCGGGGGCGCCTTCGGACGGGCCCCTGCAGCCGGGGGCCTCTGGAGTGTCGCGCGGAACTGGAGTCGCCAAACGCGGATCTCCTGGCGGGTAGGTGAAACCGTCGACCATATCCTTGCAGTCGGCCTTCATGTTCAATCTGGCCTCCCGCCTCACTTCCTCGGCGCGCCCCTTGGCCTCCGCGGCCGCCTTCCCCCGCTGCGCCTTGTCGCGCAGCGAGAGCCTCATCTTGCGCATCTGGCAATGACAGCATGCGCTCGCGCCGTTCGGAGCCTCTTTCGTAGCCCAAAGTGGATGGATGCACGTGTCCTGTCCTCCGAACTTCGCCTCCACCACCTGCGGCCGCGTCGTGGCCACTCCGTGAATCCTGGAGCAACTTGCGGCGATGTGAAGTGGACGTAGGGAGCACCGTCTCCGCCGCAGCGGGGCGGGCGCGATCGCCACGAGGTCGAGGTTGAACTGATCGCGAGCCTCCTGACCCGGATCCCCCTCGGAGAAGTCGAGCCCCTGCAACTCCTCCGGAATCCCCTCCCAGCCCTCGAAATCCACGTCCTCGTGAATCGAGCGGAGCTGGCCCGCCGCTCTCTCCTCTTGGGCTTCTGAACTGTGAACTTCAGAATCGAGGTCTGCCTCGCCGCGGCGAAAGGTCCCAGACGAGACCTCCTCTGGCTCAACGGTGCCTGCAGCCAAGATGTCTCCGGAGAACGACCTCGAAACCTGTTCCACGGGGGCCGGGCGCGCTCCAGACTCCGGAGGAGAGAGACTGACTGATCGCGAACTGACTGGCCCAGCCGACTGCACTGCCCCCCCTCAGGTCCTTGCGCGCGTCATCGGGCAGCCTCTCGCAGAGCTCCTCCGAGACCGAGAAGTCCCCTGGGTCACAGTGGACAAGGCCGATGGACCTGCGCCCCGCCGGGTGGCGAACCAGCGGGCGCCGTGCCATCTCGACCTCCCCTCGCGCGCTTCCATCGTTGCCGAGGTCGATCACTGCCCTCAAAGCCTAGAGGAAGCGCGCGGGCAGCATGGGGGGGGCGGCGATGCGGGGGCACCAGGAACTCTATGGCGCCGCATCGCCAGATGCCGACCGAAACACGCGCTCGACACGTCCTCGACACATGGCGGCGCGTGGCAAGCCCTTGCCACGCGCTCGACACGTCCACCGACTGAGACGCCAGGCACCGGGCCCTCCTTCACGAAATTCCTGAAACCACGACGAGCAAAAGCGTCCATCATCCCTGAGATTTTCCTTGCCAGTGAGCGTCTTGCCAGCAGCGGTATCCACCAAGGAATAATCTCCCATCTGTCGCAGCGAAAACTCGGACTGCTTCATCTGGAAGGTCTTCGGCAATCCGTTCCAGTCGTCGACGCTGATGCCTGAAGACTCACGTTCCACCACCGGGCCCTCCGAGATGTAATTTAACGACTGTGGCAGCAGATCAATGAATAAACTCTTGGGCGCAACAGGCTTCTTAGTCTTTTCCACGGCCAATCTATCAGCCTTCGGCCGAAGCGGGTCCTTGCGAGCTTCCGCCCAGTGTCCCCGATCTTCTCTGTTCGCGCATCTCGCCCGGCGCCTAATGTCGGACGTCATCGCGCGGCGGAATCCGGGCTTGGACGAGCGTCTCCTGTCGAAAAAGTCACGATCCACTTTCTCGGCTGCTTTCAACTTTCTGGCCTCTGCCCATGTCCGACGCTCTTCTTTCCCCGGGCGTTCCTCGATGACTATCCCGAAAATCTGCAGAACATCTGTCTCACCCAGGTCCTGGTCGTCCAGGGCTGCTAGGACAACCGCTGCGTCTTCCTCTGGAACTTCTGCGGAGTCGCCAATGCCCGTCAGGAAAACTTCCCGGGCTTCGCCCCCATCGACCTCATGACCTGGTCCTGCCGACGAAGAGGCGCCTTATCCCGAGTCGACCGCGAAGCCGTTTGTCGCGGCTGGGTTGGAGGTCGGCAGGATCGAGAACGTCTCCTTGACATCTAGCTTCAGGATCGCTTCCTTGATCGAGGCAAAGTCAGTCCGACCTCCTGCCAGCGTGCGCATGTTTATCTTATTCTGCGTACTGAAACACGCGCCTTCCTCCAAATATCTCGCCTTGACCTCGTCGGGAAGCGTGAGGGAGAACTGTTCTGCCTCTCCAATCTCCGAGTCGCGCCTGAGAACGTACTCCATGAGAGCCTCTCCTTTCCTCAGCATGTACTTGAACAGGGCGGCGTTCTGGGCCTGTCTCTCACGGTCCCCGGGCCGCTCTTCACTGAGAAAGCCCAGGTGGTCCAGCACCTCTTGAACTCCGTCTTCATCGTCCAAGGAAGCACGCACGATTCTGAACTTAGTCTGCATATCCACGTGAGTGCATTGCAGAATCCTACTCGCACGGGTCTCAGGACGGACCCCCTTTCTCGTAGTCAAGGCCAAAATGTTATGTCTCCAGGTGTCTAGAATGTCCATTCCGAGCCATGGAGGTGGAGCCCCCGAATCACGATTTGGAGCGTCAGGGTCTCGCCAGGGTTTGCTCCATGGAATCTCACCAGCATCGTCATCGCCCCAGCCCCCTCGGCACCAAGATGCGTTCTGCCACCAGTCCCATCTGGTCCCTGATACCCATTCCCAAGACGTCGGTGTGGCCGGTGTCTCTCCTACTGCTGGCTCGGTAGTCTCTCCTCTGTTTTCTTTCCACGCGGCTGTGTTCTTCCCACGCGGCTGTGCCACGCTGTTCCTCCTGGTCCTCAACACCTCGATCCCGCGGAGGCTCACTCAATCCCTCGGGCATCGCTCCGTTTACCACTGTCACAGACGTGCGGACGCATTGCGCTGGGAGCCCTACGATCTCGAGGAGCTCAGGGGCATTTTCAGATGACAAGGAAACGTGGCCAGCAATGTGCACACTCGCGCAAAGCTACGGAGGAGATCCAAGGGGAGAGGGAGGAACACCACACCAGGGGCCCACAAGGGCGCTTCGGGCAACATCAGCAGCATCAACATCGTCATCATGATCGTCATCATCAGCGACATCATCATCAGCAGCAGCATAATCATCATCAGCATCATCATCAACAGCATCATCACCAGCAGCATGAGCATAAGCAGCATCATCAGCATCATCATCCTCATCCCTGCCCTCATCCCCCGTCCTCCTCATCCGCATCCTGATCCTGATCCTGATCCTCATCCTGATCCGCATCCGCATCCTCATCCTCCTCCCTCCTCCCTCCTCCTCCATCCTCCTTCCTCCTCCTATCCTCGCCCTCCTACTCGTCATCTCCTCCTCCTCCTCATCATCATCATCATCCTCTTCCTCCTCCCCATCATCTCCCTCCACCTCCTCCTCCTCCTCCTCCTCCTTCTCCTCCTCCTCAACCGCCGCCGCCGCCTCTCCCTCCTCTCCTCCTCCGCCTCCTCCTCCTCCTTCCCCTCCTCCTCCTCCTCCTCCTCTTCCGCCACCTCCTCCTCCTCCTCCTCATCATCAGCATCATCATCATCATCCTGCTACACATCCTTCTCATCTTCCTCCTCCACCTCCTCCTCATCATCACCACCACCATCAACATTATCATCATCAGCAGCAGCAACAGTAGCAGCAGCATCAGCATCATCCTCCTCATGATCATCATCAGCAGCAGCAGCATCAGCATCAACAGTAGCAGCAGCATCTTCATCGGCAGCATCATCATCAGCATCTGCATCGTCAGCAGCATCATCATAATCAGCATCGCCAACATCATCAGCAGCAGCATCATCAGCATCTTCATCATCATTATCACCATCACCACCGTCATCATCAGCAGCATTATCGCCACCACCGCCATTATCCTCAGCATCATCACCAACATCATCATCATCATCACCATCATCAGCACCATCAGCATCAACATCATCATCAGCATCATATGCATCATCGTCGACATCATCATCATCATCATCATCACCATCATCATCATCATCATCATCATCATCATCATCATCACCAGCAGCATCATCATCATAATCCTCATCATCGTCTCATCAGCATCAGCATCAGCATCATCAGCAGCATCGTCCGTAGCATCATAATCATCATCATCATCGTCATCATCATCATCATCATCATCATCATCATCATCATCATCATCATCATCATCATCATCATCATCATCATCATCAGTATCATCATCAGCAGCATCATCGTCATCATCATTGTCAGCAACATCATCAGCAGCACCATCATCAGTATCATCATCCTCATCCTCATCCTCACCCCTGTCCCCATACTCCATCCTCCTCATCCTCACTCTCTCATCCTCATCCTCATCCTGATCATCAGTCTCTTCCCTCCTCCACCATCCTCCCTCCCTCCCCCTCCTCCCTCCTCCCTCCTACCCCTCCTCCCCCCGCCCCCGGACCAGAGGGCACGCGCAGCACGCGGAGCCGGCAGGGCGCCGGCGGGGGGCGGGCGCGCCTTGCCCACGCCGAAGGGGCCGCCGGAGGGCACGGCCAGGTACTGGTCGAGAGCCACGCCGAGGGGAGCAGAACGACGTCCCGCGCTCCCCCTGCAAAGCCGCGCACCAGACGGTCAATCTTGCCTTCGGTCGAAAGTGTAAACGAGCTGAAAAATAGGGGGAAGCAGTGCGGCCCCAGCGGGTGGGAGGGGGGACGGGGAAGCAGGTTCCTTCAGCACGGAACCCCGCCGAAAAAAGTATGTCCCTTGCGAGTGCCAATCGAGCGACGACGAGGATCGACGATTCTGCCCGTGCTTCTAGGCACACTGCTCGGGGGTTGCTAAAGGTGCCCTTGGCCCAGGGTGACCCCAGCTTTTCGCTCCATGGTGAAGCCCCTTGAGGCCCTCTGGGCCTCGTGAGGGGGTACTCTGAAGGCCATCTGGGCTCCCCCGAGAATCCTGGGGGCAACTTGAACCAGGGGCACTTCTAGCAACATCCGAGATTAAGACGAAGCCAGGAAGACGACAAAATCGGGTTGGAGAAAGACCCCTTTGGGGCCCTCTTCCTAACCCCCCCATGTAGGTCACCCCCCATTACCACCCGTCCGATGCTTCTGTCGGGGGAGACGAAGAGAATCAGCTCACGTAGCTAATTTTCCCAGCGCCTCCCGGCGCCGGGAGGCGCCCATGTATCGAGGAATGGGCCCGGCGGCGGGGCCGAAACAAGCTACATGCAGCAGATTTCGTACCTTCCCCTTTCCCTATCCCCCCCTTTCGTTCGGCCCGATTCTGGCCACACTGCGACGACCACGCAGCAGCGCGGGCGAGCTCAGGGGTGGAGGGGAAGCATCGACTCAGAATCTGCGGTGCATCGCCGATGGATCGCCGGCAGGCTCCCGATAGCAAAACCTCGCATTGCTGGGCGTGGGGGGCTATCGGCAAGCCGAAGCCAGGACGCGATAAAATCGGGTGAGCATACATGGAGAATCTCTGAGATCCGGCGGCTCTGGAGGATGTCTCGAGCGCCGCGGCCTTCTCAGAGCGTTCGGGAACGCTCGGAGAGCGTTCCAGAGCGCTCTGGAACGGATTATCCTCGTGCTAACCCCGTCCGACAGGGATTGACGATCGAAGATCGCCGATTGGGGATCGAGGCTCGGCGTCTTCGTGTTCCAGGTTTCTGAACATTTCTGGAGGATAACCAGGATGGACCCCTGGAGGGGTCCGGGTATCGACTTTCCGACGGACATCCAGGCTCGAGGTTAAAACATAAATATTGTTGGACGTGGTTCGCCCTCTTCGTGCCTCCAGGGGATCCTCGTCGACGCGGCTGGACCCGCCTCGGAATTCTCACCAGAACGCATCCCTGGAGTGGTCCAGGGATCGACTTCGACCCCTGAAACACAATACCTGGCTGCTCGAACCTATCGAGATGGCCATTTGTTTGCTGTATTAGTCACTGGAGGCTGGTTTCGGGCCCTGGGACCGTGAAACAAAAACAACTCAGGATCAACAGTCGCTCCCGGGGAAGGGGTCGAGACGTCTGAGGGCCCACGTCTCGAGAAAATCGAGACGCCGGATGTGGGGAGAGGGGGAGTTTTCGGAGTTGGAGTGGATCTGGGGATTCCAAGGCAGGGGGAGGGGGAGGAGGAGGAATGGGGGAGGAAAGTGGGGGAAGGAGCGAATCAGGGGCGTGGGGACACCTCCTCTCCTCGAGCCCCCTCCCGCCCCTTCTTCCAACAGGATAGGGCCAAAGGTACGGCAAGTTCGTGTCGTGACGACGTCGGCGTTGGCTTCTTGCACTTTGCGAATCGCTTAACTTTGAGCGATCGCGCCTTTCAGATAACGCAGATCGTTCGATACCGGCCGCGTCTGGACAACCAGCGGCGTTACACCTTGCACGCCCGTCCTGGGGTCGCCGCCGCGTCGTCGTGGCGCAAACCTGTCGCAAGGCCTGGGGTAGGCGCTCTCGGTTTGCTCCCCGGATGTCGTTGAGCAGCCAGTCAGCCCGCCCCTTCACCTGGAAGAGGAAGTGCTTCTGGGAGCGCCTTTCTGTGCAGAACCCGCCGCACACGGGGTGCACCAATGGGAGCTTTGCAGCCGCCCCCTACGCTACCAGGCAATGTAACCGAGAATGCACTGATTGAATGCACGAGGCTGAGTTCGCATACGGAACATGTAGAGGCCATGCACAACTGGGCGGCGCCTCCAGCGCTGGTCAAGGGGTGTGGGAGGAGGGGTGGCCATAGAATGGGCCATAGGGAGTACCAGAAGAATGAAAATACACCGACCCCGACCAAGCTCATTCTGGGCCCGAGATGGGGACAGGGAGGCATATACAGGCCGCCAGAGCGACGGAGAGAAGGGAACCTCGCGCGACAAGACGACCTTGCGCGGCGGCATACGCGGGCCAGCATCGCGGCACGCCGCGCGGGGCAGGCTGCTGCTTACGTCACTCACCTGCCCTCGCGGGTCGCGCCCCGTGATGCGCAGCGCGAGGTTTCCTTCGCGTCCTCGCTCCAACCCCCTTGGGCAGGGGCGCCCTGGCCCGAGATGGCGCGATGACCTTCGCGCCATCGCTGGTGGCCACAGGAAGGCTCGTGGGCATGGCCCTCTGGGAACCTCGCTGCGGAGCCGCTCGCTACCGAACACGGCGGAAGACTGGGTCACCAAACTTCGCGCGTGGCGCCCCGCAATGCGCGGCGCGGCTGTCTTCGCGCCCTCGCGCAGCCCCCTTGGAGATGGGACAGCCGCTGTGGCCCAGTCCGCGACGCGCGAAGCGCGATTTACCTTCTCACCCCCGCGGGTGATCTAGAAAGACGGGGTGGGGTGAACGACGGACGCTAGAACCTCCGAGAAATAATGTCCATGCTTTTCTTTATTCGAGACACGCCGGAGCGCACTGTCAGAGGGGGGCAAGATCACTATAGCTGTTGCCTTTACCACGACGTCCACTGCCTGGAGAGACCCGCACGTCCAGCGTTTCTCGATTTGCTCGAGGCATGCGCTTCACAGACCTCTCGAACCCTCCTCCCTGGGGCCAGCTACTCATCCAATGCCGTCGGCTGGGGTCCTGGGGTCCTACATCGCCCCAGGGACGAATCATTTGAGCGACAGATATACACTCGCCTCGCGCACGATGGCATGGCGACCTCACGCGGTGGTTTACGCGGGCTGCCAGCGCCGCGCGCTGCATTGGAAACGAAGGCGCCCACGCGCGACCTCACGCGGGCAGCTTACGTGCGAATTTCCGTGCAATCGACTCCGTTTTCTTCCGTCGCTCGGTTGTTCATCCCGAGCCGTCGTCTGACGGTCCTGGGGTCCGAAATTGCCCTCTGGGGTACGAAGCGTTTGGAGAACGAAGCCGGCTGTCCGGTTGGCTCTAGCAGCTGGGTGCCTGGACAAAGCACGAGCGGGCAGTCGGCGCACACTGCAGCTCCCGAAATCCTCTCGGGCGGGCCCACGCGATCGAAGGGGAGGACCGGCTTCGAGGATGGAGCCCTGAAACATGAGGCAGTGGGGCTTGACAGGGGGGGGGCCTCCACCAGAAGATCCTAGGTTTCGGTGTTCGCTGCAATCCCACCAACCCTTTGGGCGACAGGTGGTCAAAGGAGGGTCTCTTTCCTCTTCCCCAACCCCTCTTCCCTTCGGGGAGGGGAACCCTCCCCCTCCCCTCCTAGAGGTTTTATGGGCGGGGGTCGCGACGAGTTAAAGCATCCTTGTCCGGCCCCTGGCACCGCCAATTTTTGGCACCACTCACGAGGATCGTGGCCCACAAGGGGGGACGGAGATACGGGAACTCCCTCTTTGATCGACCGCCCCCAAGATGGTCCCAACAGGCCCTCCAGGGCCCCCCAAAAAACTCCCAAGAGGCCCCCAAGAGGGCCCAGAGAGCGCCCCAAAAAACCCCAATAGGTTTCCAAGATGCACCCGAAAGGCCCCGAAGAGGCCCCAGAGCGGCCTCAGCGAGCCCAGGATGACTTCCAGGATGGCTCAGGTAGCCCAAGCTGGCTCAAGATGACTCCCAACAAATGCTCCAAACGGCCCGAAGACCATTCCAAAACGGCTCGAAATGGCCACGGAACCTCCCAAGCCTCCCTCGCTGTTTGACTATCTCTCTCTCTCTCTCTCTTTTCTCTCTCTCTCTCTCTCTCTCTCTCTCTCTTTCTCCCCCCGTCAGCTCTCATGGGCATCGTTTCTGGATGGGCTAGTCGGGATATTTATTCGGTACGCGGGCGCGCGGAGCAAGTCGAACGCCGAGCACGCAAGGGCGGGCCGCGCCGTAGCGACGGAAAAAACAGCGGATAACTGCGCCGCCACAAAGCGGAGCAAAGCGAAACGCAACCAAAATGGCGCGGGAGGCGTCACACGGGTACCGGAAGCACGCTCACGAGGATGCCGATGGTGACGCTGGTGAAGAATGGGTGAGAGAACGCCACACTTACCCAAGACGGCGGTGACCAAAAAGGAAAAGGGCGAAACAAGCCGACGATTCTCCAGGGAAACGGGCCGGCGATTCCCTAAGCCTGGTGGGGATATTTCTGTTTACCGACCGCTAGCGGACAGCCGCGCGGCGTCATCAGTCAAATGCAGCCAGGCCGACGTGCAGAGCGAGAGCCTAAACAACAGGTGGCAAGCGAGGGAGAAGAAAGAGCAGAAGAAAACAGCGCGAGCGACGACCGGGCGAGAAAAGGACGGGCGACGAATGCAGCGCAGCTCAGAAGCGAACGACCAAGCCCAGGTGCACCAAATACCCGCCGTCCACGAAATACGGGCCCAGCGACAAGTAACCGCTTGCGGCGGCTGGTGGGGATACTTTTTGTTTTGGTCGCGGCCGCGAGCGAAGAGCGCACGCGGCGAGAGAAGTCCCGGGCCTACGAACAAACCTAATTAGATACAGGGCGCAACTCAGGCCGGCCGGGCCAGCTCACAAGGCGGCCGCTGGGGCAGCGAGGCGAGGGTTGGCTGGCTGATGGGCACCCAGGGAAGCTCGAGCATCGTGCAGCCCAGAGCAAAATGCCAGGGAATTCGGTGTTACGCCCTGCGGCGTTAGACCACCCGGTTGGAGGCGCGGACGCAGGTGAGCGTCCTGCACTGCACCCCTCTCACACACGGTGGCCTTGAAGGCGAGGTAAACGATGGTCGAGTCGCCTGCGGGGCGCCAAGGGCCAAGACCGTGCCGACGGCGTATACCAGCCAGGTCAGCTGAGCAAGAACCGTGACGACGGCGTAGACCTGCCTGACCGGCTGGGACGGAGTCAGGATGGAACTCTGCGTGAGACGGAAGGCTGAAACTGGTGGGGATACTTTTTTGGTCGGCGGCTCCGAGGCACCGGTCAGGGAGCGGAAGGCGTCGTAACTGGTGGGGATACGCGAAGCGTCCAAAATCAATCCTTCGGCCACCTGGGAAGCCCGAAGAATTTCACTGTCACCGAGGTCGGGAACATCTTCCCTCGGTGGAGGCACCCCGCCGATAGACAAGTTCAACCTGGAAGGCCTTTCTTTGGCACGCCCAGGGTCGGTCAGGAAGACATGGGTACGATGCCGAACCACAAGTGTTGTCCAAAACCGACAACTCG
Organism: Prorocentrum cordatum; assembly: GCA_963575745.1. Lineage (NCBI taxonomy): Eukaryota > Dinophyceae > Prorocentrales > Prorocentraceae > Prorocentrum > Prorocentrum cordatum. The sequence goes on from CAUYUJ010003225.1 coordinate 535,986, forward strand.
GGAGCGGCCAAGAGGGGGGTGTCCAAGAGGGGGGGTGCAAATCATGACCGGCGGCATGTGCGCGGCCCAGCGGAGAGGCCAGGGACGTAATGAAATAAGAAGAGGCGCCATGAAATCTGGGGAAATATCATGGCCCCCGCCATCATATCCCCCCCCTAGTCATCACCCCCCTCTTTTCCGCCCCCGAACAACGGCCGCTGTTGGGCAGGCGACTTCATGGACGCCGGAATCCTGTTCAAAATGGGCAAGAAATTCTGTAGGCCTTCGTATCCGTTGCTTCTGGATCAGTGTCGGTCCCCCGACTTCCTGCCTCCGGGGCCCCGCCCCTCTGGCACCCAGTCATGAAACCCCGCGACTGAGGAGGGGAGGGGGCCGTCCGGCGCAGAGAATCGAAATCGGCGCCACCAGGATCGCCGCGAGCCACGGCCGACGCCGCCGACGCCGCCGTCGCCGTCACCTTCACAGCGCCACTGATGTGCACACCATTGAAAACAGCCTGGAGGCAAGGTGTTCCAGTTTGTGTTTGTCTCCGTTTTCTGCTTCCCTGGGCCCTCCGTGGGCCCTCCACTCGGTGGTTCAAAGATGGGGTGCTGAGGGACGGAGTCCCAAGGAAGAGGTGCCTCAAACAGTGTAGATCCACCATTGGATCCCTTCCCATCCTCAGGACCCCATCCCTCAGGACCCCACTTTTGAACCAGCGATCCACGGGCCCCAGGACCGTCCAAGAGCTGCACAAGATGAAGAGAAGTGGTCCAGGGGAACGCCCCAGGGTCTATGGGGCCCGCTTCCCCGGAGGCCCCTCGAGCTCATGGCGACATGTTTTGTTTTCCAACTGTCGTGGGTCCTCGCCGGGGAAAGGCCCGACAGACATCGAATTAAGCGCCCAGCGCACGCGCACGCCCATGGAGCCTGTCGTCTTCTCACTGCATGCGCTGCACCTCGAGCAATGTCGCGGCTCTGGGAATTCTCTCTCTGGCCGAAAGACGATGCCCTGAACACCCGTGCATTGGCTCCTCTGGTAGGGCTGTGCCAGCGTCTTATACTGCCGGCGTGGCGCCTGGAGACGCGGCCAGGGCTACCGCACGGGAAAAGATCAAGATCGGCCCGAGAAGAAGCTCCGCGTCTCAGAGAGGTGAACTCTGGAGGAGGGACCGTGGGGGGCGATACGGGCCCTGAGTTCCTCCAGTTCAGCGACGTGGCCACTGAGCGTCACAGTGGCAAGCTGTGAAGCCAGGGCTAGGTGACTTGAAGGACTTCGCTGCGTCAGCTTGCCAGGATCACTCAGTCCAATAATGCTGGCCATTTCGGTGTCGATGGTGATACTCACGAGCCAAGATGCTGAACTGAAGGCACCCAGGATCCGTACGAGAGGGGGGAAAGGCTTAAAGGAGGGGAGGTGGGCAGATGGGCTAGGGCACAAGGAGGTTCTCGGTCGCCCTCCACTGCCTCCCAGAAGCCTCCTCGAAGATCACGTATCGGGTCGCCCGCTGCGGCGACAACAACGGCGTGCATTAGGATCATTTGCCAACATTGGGCTGCACAGGTGCTGCGCAGCCGCCCAGGAAACACAAGCATTCGGCTGCGTGCACTCGGCGGCACGGGTCCCGCGCACACGGCCGCACAGATCGTGTGCTCGGCCGCACGAGACTCGCGCAGGTTGCCGAGAAAACGGAGGCGCACACCTCTCAGTCCCCGCCGCCCCTCCACTTCTGTGGCAACGCATGGGAGCCTCCCATGTCATCTCGCTGGCTCTTGCGAATCGGCGCTGACCGACGCGAATCGACGCTTATCGGCGCTTGATCGACGCTACGCTATGCCAAATCGGCGCGCTCTCATCGATTACCCGACGCCAGCACAGGCCAATACACTCTCTAAAGACGGGATCCCGAGGACGTGCAAGGCTCCCATGAGTTGCCACCGACCTCCCCGCTGTTCTCGCTCAGCTGAGCGGCGAGAAGAGAGTGTAGCCTTGCGCGAGGGGGCACGGCGACTTCACGCGGTGGCTTGCGCGAGCCACCCTCGCGGCACAGCACGCGGACGGAGAGGGCGAGGAAGCGTGAACCTGCGCGGGGGGCAGCTTGCGCGCCAGTGCCCGCGCAGTCGACCGCCGCTGCTCTGCTCCGATCAGCTGCTGCCCAGCGTCTCCCCCCCCCCCGAGTGAGCGGCACCTCCGTCCAAAAAACATGCCATGCTGGCCAGTCGTGCCAGGAGCGCTGCTACGCTGCCCGAGGGCGAGGAACGGGAGGAGGGGGAGTAGGAGGAGAAGGCGGAGGAGGCGAAGGAGGAGGCGGAGGATGAGGAGAAGGAGGAGGCGGAGGAGGGCGAGGGCGTGGACGTGGGCTGCGGCTGGGAGAGGGGACTGGACGGCGACCGAGGAGGGTCAGCAATTTCGCCGAGGCACGGGGCGATTCGGAAGATCCGTTTGGGCCAGCAGTCGAAGCAGCGGACCTCGCCACCCGCTCAGGCACCACCGCACTTTATGCACAGGTCCAGGTTGCCGTCGTGGTGGACGATGCGCTCGAAGCAGCTCGTCACGAGCGCGTGCTGCTTGACGATCTGCGAGATGTCGGGCCGCTCTACGAACTTCAAGGACTTCGACCTACAGTTGGGCAGCTGAGAGGTCACTCTCATCAGAGCCTCCCGCTCGTGGAGGCTGTCGCCCAGGGACAGGACGTTTTTCCTCCGCTTCGGCTCCACGGCCCTGTCGGCATAGATGCGCCGGATCTCGTTTTCGAAGGCGAGCACCTTCCAGTCCAGGGGATTCGCGACGTCCTCGGACTCGTATGTGGTCCTCGCCGAGATCAGCCTCACGCCGTCGAGGGCGCACGCCAGCGTGGGCATGAACTTCGCACAGCTGAGCTCGATCCAGCCGCGCTCTGCGTTGGTGACCAGCACCACGTGGCCGTGCCTAGAGGGAAAACAACTGCACTAACATAATTTCTGAGGTCCGCACGGACTCCTTGGATCGGCGCTGGGCTCCCGTGCGGAGCGCGCCGAGAGACCCCGCGCCGATCCAAGAAATCTGCGCGGACCTCCGAGAGAATTGTGCTTATGCATTTTTGTATTTTCGAGTGCCGCTTGGCAGCCATGATCGTCTCCCTAGCGTTGTCCGCGACCTCCTGAAGCTGCTCCCACTGCTCGGGCGTGACCTGGCAGCTGTCGTCGAGGCGCAGCCCCTGGCTCTGCACCCACGTGGACGGCAGCACAGTGTCGTCCCAGTCGAAAATGAAGACCGTGTCCTCCTCCGAGAAAGGCTCCGCCTGGTGCTCCGCCTTCCCCGCCTTTGGAAAGACCATCGGGTGTCCAAAACCCGTGTGGTTGCAGAGCGCGCGGTGACCTCGGAATTCCATGAGACCTCACCGCACGATCCGTCACCGCACGGTCTCAGGACCCTGGAGGTCCTGGTCGCCCGAGACGTCCTCGATGAACGATCCGAATGCCACAATTGTGGGGTGACCCCGAATCCCCACTGACTCAACACGGTGCGGTCACCAAACCGCTTGGGGGGCACCCAAAAATATACCGGCACGCTACACCGCGGACCTCCGGAGGAACAAAAACGGCACGCGCATAGACTTTCGGAGATCCGCGCAGACCTCCGAAAATTCATGTCGTTGGTGTTGTTTCGACTTCTGGGAAGAATGGAAAAATAGCAGCACCGCTACTCCGCCGCTCGTCCGCGGATCTCTCACAGGGCGCGCGCGCCGTGACCAGGATTCCAAGCAAATCCAGCCGTGGCGACGCGAGTCCCACATTAGGCTCCCCAAAGCGAAAACGGTGAACGATATTGGTACGGATATGCTCTTCTCCTTCCCAGAGGGACCCCGAAACCTAATCATAATCAATTCTCAGACACCTCCTGGGGTCCGTCCTGGTCGATCATAGATTGCCGAGTGCGCCCAGGCCCGAGAACGGTATTCAAACGCCGAGAACCAGACCCCCCCTGGTCCAAACGCACCAGTTTCCTGAGCTGCGTCCAGCCGTGGCTCCCCGAAAGCCAACGACCGTTGCCTCGACTCGCCCTCCTCTGCTCGGCATCCTCGGACCCCCCCCTGAGCCTTGCTCTCCGGCTCCTCCTCGTCGTCCGCTGGGGCGACTGGCGAGGTGCAGCTGTCGCCGGGCGGCATCGGAGGCTGGTCTCCCGGCCCGCGCGCGGGCGGCTGCGGGCCCATCTGGGGAGCACCGGCGTCCGCCGCGCTGGGGCCCACCTCGGGGAGCACACAAACGAAAGGCCTCCCAAGGGGGCTCTGAGCAGGTGGGGTCGGAGGATCGCGCCGCATCGCCGATGCATCGGCGATGCATCGGCGATGTTTTCCTCCGTCCTGGGGAGATGAAGAATGAGGTCGGTCGGTACAGTTGCCCTCGTCCGAGCGAGCCTTTTCACAACTTCTGTTGTCCCTTCACTCGAGATGGCGCTTCCAGGAGCTGCTCCGGATGTGTCTGGGTATCTTTGGTCTTGCATCGATGCATCTGCAGATGCCCATCGGCACAGACAGACTTCTCGAGCGATCCAGCTCGACACTGGCAGATCGGTTGGAAAAGAGCCGTCAGGCCCTCGGGGGTACTCTGCATTTGTTCTTTTCTCAGCGCGGGGAAGGGGCCAGACGGTCCAGACGCGGGGTGAGCCTCGCCTCGTCGGCGCGCAGCGCTCGGAGGCGCTGCGACTTCGGCACGCAGCGGCCACCCGCGACGGGGGTCGGCTCATAAGCTTGTCGGCGCGGGCGGCGACTTCCAAGCGCTTGCCAAGAGACGTCTTTTCAGTCAGAGGGCACAAGCGGGTACGAAGCCAGTGCAGGTGCCTGTCAACGCAGCGGGCGGGGCGCGCCGGAAGATAGTGTTGGGGCACGGCGGGACGCGGGAGGACAGGAGGGGCGGAGAAGAAAGGTAAGACGAAGCCAGGACGAAGATAAAATCGGGTACGGATAAATCGAGAATCTCTGAGATCCGGCGGATCTGGGGGATGTATCGGGCGCCGCGGCCTTCTCAGAGCGTTCCAGAACGCTCTGAGAGCGTTCCGGAACGCTCTGGAACGGATTTAGCCTTGTCCTAGCCCCGTCCGAAGAGAGCCGCTGAGGACGTGTAGAACATTACGGGCGCGGTCAAAAAAAATGATGGCTGCTCGGGTGCACGCTGTCGGCCCCCGGAGGCCGCCCGCCCGGCCCCCAGGACCGGACGAGCAATACACACAACACCAGCGTGGAGCACCCAGCGGAGACCTCTGAGGGCCCACGGCCTGAGAGAAGCACGACGTTGGTTTGGGGTATGGGCCTCTGCCCCACCGACCACCAGGCAAAATAAAAGAACGAGGGAAGAGAATCTGCACCGGTTGGTGAGGCCTCGGGCCGCGCACGGACGGTCCCCCCATTTAGTCCCTGCTGGCCTCAACAGGTCCCAACCCTGGGGCGCGGAGCGCCGTACGGGCGCCGCCGGAGGCGGCGCCAGGGTGTTGAGACCGCCCCAGTCTACTCGGGAGGCCTGTTGAAGCCAACCAGGACTACCTGGGGGGGGGGGCTGTCAGCGCGCAACCCAAAGCCTTCCCCGCACTGCTACTGGATTCATTGGGTTTCGGATCGGCGCTGGGCGCGCCAGGGGGCTGCAGCGCCGATCCAAGAAATCCGTGCAGACCTCCAAAAGTTCATGTTTATGCCGTTTTCGCTTCTTCGATTCTTCTCCCCAAGGGCCCGCCTCCCAAGGGGCCTCGGGCGGCGGCCCCATCCGGGGCATGGCGGCGTCTGCGGCGCACTGAGGCAAGGCGGCCTTCGCAATCGCGGCCGCCAGGATCTCGGAGCAGGCGCTCTCGGACAGAGGGCTCATGGTCGCTGGTGGCGGCGGGCGGGGCTGCAAGGAGGGCGGTGCCAAGACTGCCGGAGAGAAGGCTCGACCCAACGCGGGATGTGGACAAGTGCGCCCAAAGTTGGGGACGGAACAGATGGGGAAGATGTCCGACAGCGAGTGTGGTCCAAAACCGAGGGCGGCCGCTGGCAGGCAGGCGGCGTCTGTCCCGAGTGGACAACGTCCTCGGCGACCCCGACCGAAAGTCCTGTTCAAGATGGGCAGGACCTTCTATCGGTCGTCGCCCCCTTTCCTCCCGTCCACCCAAAATACCAGAAAGGAGGATCTAAGCAGTGTTTGACTCCTCTTATGAGCATGTCCGTTGCGGGACGCACACAGGACAATCTCGGGACAGTGAGGCAGAGGGGTGTGCAAGAATCGCATGATGATGAAACATGCGGAGGGCAGAGGCAAGAAAGAATGGGAGGAGGGAGGAGGGGGAGGAGAAAAGAGGACGCGGGGCGCTGCTGATTCACGAGGACACGACACCACAGGATGGTGAAGGAAAAACACCAAAACAAACAAATCCTGGGAGAGGTGGTTGAAGAGCTCGCGCACCCGCAGGCGCCCGGCGCCGTGCTCCAGGAACTCTGGCACCAGGGGCGATAGCCGCGAGCCCGGGACTCGGCGGAGGAGCTCGGCGGGGATGCCTGGGGAGCTCAACCCGTCGTCATCGTCCTGTCGATGCTGTCGATCCTTGCGCAACCATGTCCATCCGGGCGAAGGGCCACGGTGGTTGGCCAACGAGCGAAAGATCGCGAAAAGGGAAAATGGGCCAAGGCCAGCCTCTGGATCTACCTTGAAACTGACAGCTGCGCTGATGGAGAGGGGTCCGTTTCCTTATTTCTGGTCTCGCACTAGCGCAGCCCATGTTCGTCTTAGAAGCTTACAACATGTACCCAACTCTGGATGGCATAACAATCGGGGGGCGACTAATCTTCCGACGGAGCGTCCCCCTCCCCCCCCTCTGCACCGCTCTTCAACGCGCGCCCAAATAATCCCCCCCCTCCACTCCCCGCACCCTCCTGACATGGTGTCTCCCCCCCACGCCCCCACGAGCCCCACCCCCATTCCCCCCACTAGCCCCCACGCCATTCAGCCAATACCACCCTGGCCCAGAAACTTGAGCTTCAAAACTGTCATCGCCGCCCACAAAAAAAAAAAACTCCCAACGGCACGCGCCGATCCCCTCCCCCGACCCAGTGGGGGGTGATTGCTATGCCATTCGGAGAAACTTATGGATGGCGGTCTGTCAAAAAAATGGCGTTAGGTTCCACCTTCATGGATAGTGGTTCGTTTCCCAACTGCTGATATCACTTCAGCGCCACGCAATGTCGTCTTAGTACCCAACAGTTGCATAGAGGGCGGGTGAGACCTTCTTGAAATGCGGCTGTCGCCTGAGACTTCCTGAATTCAGTCTTCGTGCAGTTGAAACTGTCCAACTGCAACTCGGATGGAGGGCATACCTTTCCAACGTGTACCTCTCGCTTGAGAATTTCTCAGCTTGTATAGCCATAAGGCTGAAAACTTCCAGCAGCCAAACATGTAGAGAACGAGTCCTTGTCCTGGGGTCATCGGCCTGCAGGGCGCTCAGACGAGTGCCCATAAAGTGGCCTGGTGGCGACAGGCAGTCGCCAAGCTTCTCCCCCGGCACGGTCAGATGAGCGGGTCTGGCGCGGCCTGGCAGCGCCGTCAATCGCCTCTGCCTGCGGGGGGCCGGGGTTGCACTCCAAGCGCCTGGAGAGCAGGGGAGCCCCGGCGGCCGTCACGCGGCGGTGGCCGGGATCACCAGCGGGGGCTTCCTCGTCTATCTCTTCGTCGCTTTGAAGGTCCGTGTCCGCGACGGAGGGGCCTTGCACGATGAGCCGCGCGGCTTCTGTGGGGTCGAGGGGGGAGCTGTCAAGGCTCACGCATCACCGAAATGAGATTTGGTGTGCGATACGGGCGACGAGACATTGGTGTTCTCCTCCAGTAAGAATGGCGGTGCCGAGGTCGGGGGGGTGCGCGGCGGCCCAGGAGATGTTCCAGGCGAGCGCAACGGCTGGGCACCAGGATTAAAGGTGCTCGGAGGTCGCCTCTCCTAACCCTGCAGAGCGGGCACGCGCCGTAAACACCCCGTGGGGGTGTCTAGGAGCGGGCGAGCGCCCCGGAGGTCGTTGGCTGCCTGGCGGAGGGCAGCGGGTAGGAGGGCGGGTTGACTGGATGGCCACGGGGCGGGGGAGTGGCCCCATGGTCCGAGGCAAGAGGGGCATCAGGGGTGGCTGGTAGTGGCGCGGCTCCGGGTGTACCCGACCCTCCTGGCAGCCCCCCGGCACCCACGGCAAGTGCGTGTGAGGCTTTCCTCGGCTGCCTGGCGGCGGGCGGAGCCAGGCATCCCGTCGGCGAGGAAGCGGGGGACGCGGTGCGCCTCGCTGAAGGAAGCGCAGTGCTGGAGCAGGTTCCATTCTTCATTGGTGTCCGGCGCCCACCTCCTGCGGGCACAGGCAACCTGCGTCCAACTGCATCTGCCCCCGGGCGTCGGCGTAGACCGCGCGCCCAAAGTACTTGCTCGCGATGCGGGCGGGAGTGTCCTTTTCGATACGCAGGAGCAGCGCAGCCTTGTGGCATGCAATGGCCTTGGAGCCGGGGCGCGGGTTGGCGACGCCATGGGTGTCCGGGCTGCCCAGCCGCAGCTTCTTCCACCGCGTGGCCGCGCGCCTCCTTGCGGGGGCTGCGCCTCAAACGTCGCCTCAAAACGTCGGCTGAGAGGCCGAGGGCGACCAGGAGCGGCGCTTCCAGGGTGCGCTCTTGAAGCGGGCCAAGCGCTATGTAGCGGGTGGGGTAGGGGGCGAGTGAGGTGAGATATGCGTTCCACGTCGCAGAGGACCTCGAGGGGGAAGGGAAGGCGAGGTGGAGAGTCATGGCGCGGTCTCGCATCTTGGCCAGCGGCTTGGCCCAGGTGCCCGTTGCGAGCGCGGCCTGCTGTGCGAGGGTGAATGCGAAGCTTCGTGGGGATGGGGCTCGCCATCGGCGGCGCGGGAGACGATTGCGGCCCCGAGGCAAGGCCATTCGTGCTTGACGCATGGAACACCGAAAGGGGAGTGACTGAGCAGGCGTCTCCACCAGTCGCGGCGGCCTGCTGGGACGACCGCCGTTTAAAATAACAGGGGCGCGGACTGACCCGCGGCGCACAGCTGCGGGCCGCGTCGGCCCCCGCGACCTGGCGGACGAGGGCCGAGAGTAGTGGGGCGGGGGGGCCCGCGAGGAGGGAGCCCTCCTGATCGGCGGTGGCCTGGACGGGGACGTCCTGGAGGAGGACAGCGAGGCGAGGAAGGCCTGGAGGGACCAGGAGGCCCTGGCACTGGTGCACGTCAACCAGGAGGCCGGCAGCATGGGCGGCCCAAGGGAAGGCAATGCATGCGCGGAGGGCTTGGAGGCCACCTCCGGCGAGAGAGGCCAAATCGTCGACGTATCTGGGGCAGTCTCCGGAGGAGCAATGAGCGACGGCATCGATGATAGGGTCGTGCCCCATGTCCCACAGCGGGGGGGAGGGGGGACCCCCCCCCTGCCGACAGAACGGAGCAGCTTCCTGCGGGGGCCGATGAAGCGACCCTTGCGTGTCTGCGCGTGTCGATTGGAGATCATGGCTTCGATGGCGCGCTGCATCCACGAGGGGATCCGCCACTGTCCCGGGAGCTGGCCCATCCACTGGAAGGAGACTCTCTCGACGGCTTTGCTTTGGTCGCAGAAAATGGCAGCGGCTGTGGGGGCGGACCCGACGTCAGCGACGGCCGCTAGGTGCAGCGGTCCACCGTGCGTCGGCAGGGTCCAAGGAGGGCGCCCAAGGCTTCCCCGGGGCCCGGGTCGGGAGAGGGGGGGGTGCCCAGGTGGGCCTTGACCCTGGTGACGCTGGGCTCACATTGCCCTCCCTTCTTGGCCGCTTGGTTAGGGCTGAGGAAGGGTTCCCCCCAGCCGATCGGCGAGTGTGGCGCCAAAGAGGCGGGCCATGCATGTCGGAAGCTGTAGGGGCCTCATGTCGCCGGGCCTTTTCGGTTCCCGCCTTCTTGCCGGCCCAGACAAGGAGGTCCACGGAGGGACCGGGGACCCCTGGGATGTTGCGGGAGCACTCGCGGGCGGCGTGCCACGCTTGGGCAAGAAGGCAGGCCGCGAAGCGTGATCCAGGGTGGTACACCACGCAAGGCTCGCCGTCGACGCCTGGCGCACTGCTGCTAGGGGCGAGAACCGCAGAGGCGATTCGGCCCTAGCCAGGTGAGGAGGGACCAGGGAGCGCCACGGGCCCTTTGCTGCGGAAGCTCCAGGCCTGAACGCGCTCAGCGGTGGCAGGGGGCGGGGGGCCGGTCTGCCAGATGAGGCTCCGACTGCCCCAAAGCACTTGATCAACGTCGGCAGGTTTGTCTTGCCAGGTTCCGTCGGGGGAACGGACCCCAATGGCGGAGTGGGTTTTGACATAGGCCCCCCGCCCAGTTCTGTAGTGAGCGGCGAACGGAGGGCGTTCTACTCCAGGCCCTCTCTGCCAGGGGGTAAGCCTGCCCGCTCTGCGCTGGCGGGTTCCCTAGCCCCACCTACGGAGCCAGCGATGCACCTCGTCGGCAGACAAGTCGCGCCCGGGTCACCCGAATTCGGTTAACAAGCCGGCCAACGAGCCGGCGGGGGGAGAGGGCCTCATTGCGCAGGGCAGCGGCAACGAGAAGAGTGCCAGGCCCACGTCCTCCTTTGCGCTTCAGCCAGTGGGTCCACCAGTCCTGGAGCGCCGCCGAGACTGCGCGGAGGCCAAGGATCATGGGGGCGGGGAGGAAGGGTGGGGGAGGGTCCTCGTTTTCGCGTGGGCGGCGAGAATGGTCCCGTGATTCGATCTCAATGTCGCCGTCATCGTTATCGTCGTGCCGGTCAGACAAAGCGCCTGGTGCGGCGGGGCGGACCCAGGCGGCGGGCTGGAGTCGGCCCGTGAGATCACGTTGGGGACACCGAAGGCGCCCTCCAAGAAGGTGTAAATGCGGCGAAGCTCGGCGTGGGCCTCGGCGGGGAGCGTCTTGAACCAAGCGGCAGTCAACGCGTTCAATCTGCGGGCGCGGGCGGTTCCTTGGGGGTCGAAGAAGAGTATGGCGCGATCAGAGAGAGAGGGCTTCCAAGACTTCCTGGCCTTGTAGGCGCAGACCAGGGGGAGGGGACAGGCGACCATGTCGATCAGAGCCTCGCTATCCCTGTCATTTCTGGCTGGGCCTTCGACGGAGGCGGAGATGGCGCCGCGTAGCTCCAGGAGGGGAGTCAAGAGAGAGGCTGCTTCTTCAATCTCTCCTTCCCTCGGGCAGGACAGTTGGAGGTTGACGTCGCCTCCCCAGAATGTGGGAGCGGCGCCCCAATCTTCAGTGGCCTCCTGCAGGGCTTGGATTGTGTCGGCCTTGCGGCCTGGAGGGAGGTAGACCGACGCCAGGCGGACGGCGGTCCCTCCGCGGTGCATGGCAGCGCAAACGGCGCATCCGGGCACGGGGGTTCCTGAGTCGAGGGGGGAGGGGGGGGGCGGGTACCAGGGGGGGGGGGGGGGGGGGGCAATAGCGACCCCCCAGGCGAGCCCCCCAGCGGGCCCGGTAAACGCGGGCGAGGCCACCAGAGATCTAGCTGGGAGCATGATGCTCCAAACTGCGGCCTCGCGTTCGGACCAATGGGTTTCCTGGAGGCAGGCGATGCGGCCTTTGGAGGACATCTGCGTCGCGATGGCATGCTTGATTTGGTTCTTGTGCGCCGTGGTATTGCGGAGGTACCTGACGCTCCATGAGGCGAGCTTTGGTCGTCCTGGCGTGGCGGTGAGAGCCAGCCTGGCGCATAGATCTTCAAATCTAAAGTCCAGACAAAGCTCCCGCCAAGTGGGGCCGTTCCACGGCGTTCGGCGCAAGGCAGCCCAGAGGGCGCGGGGGAAGCGGACTTTCGAAGAGTGACGAGCCGAGAGGAAGGCATTCGGCTGACGGACAGCGCGGCACCAGCAATGGGATTCGACGGAGGGGATGAGCAGAGAGGGCAAGGGGGGGGGGGGGGGGGGGCAGGGCCTGGCGAAGCGCCCCAGGGCCCGGGAGGGAATCTGAGGGAACGGCGGGCGCCGTGCAAGGGTAGATCCGGGGAGGGCCCCGCGCGCCTGCAGTTGTTGGAGAACATCGTCAGGGGGGGGGCCTGCGCAAGGGGGGCGAACGGCGCGTGCGTGCGCGCGTAGGCACGCGCCTCGTTGAAGGCGTTAACGAGGGTGGCCTCGCTGGGGGCCTGGGGGGCAAAGTCTCGGGGAGACGCGGCGTCCCCGAATGGGCCTTGCGCGGGGGGCTGGCCGGCCCGGGTCAGCATGGCTCCCAGTAGCCGCTGCTGCAGTGACCTCGGGTCGAAGTGGATGCCTACAGCGTCGCGCAGGTCTCCCCTGCAGTCCGGGATAGTTATAATAGCCACTGAGGCCAATGGCCCGCGCTCTGTCTCTGCGGGGGAGGGGGGCGCAGGCCGCGCTGCCTTCCTTCTGCCATTAGCCCCCCCCCCCCATGCACGCACCTTTGCTTCGGCCCCGCGCCCTTCCCGTTCGCGCCCTTGCACGACCGACTGGATGCCGTCTAGGCACCCTGGGAAGCGGGCGTTGGCAGCGATGTCGGTGAGGATGGTGCGGGCCCTGTCTCTGGCGTTGGCCATCGAGCAGAGGAACCATCTCGCGCCGGCGTCCTCGCTGTAGAAGAGACAGGCTAGGTGGGTATGGTAGCTGCTGGGGAGTACTTCATCCTGGGTGTCGCCACAGAATGGCGCCCACGTGGGGGCGCGGCCATCAGGGCGGGCGGAAGGCCCATCTCGGTTCCCATGGGGATGGCAGGCGGGGGTAGCTGAGCGATCTGGGTGAAGGGGGAAAGGTGGCCATCCACGTTCGGCTCCGCGGGCTGGCCAACCCAGTCGCCAGCGTCGATCATGCGCGCCCACTCTTCGGGGGTGCCGCCGATGGGGGCGCCGCATGACAGCCTTGTGGGCATTCTGCATGGGTGCCGCGTTTTCGGAGACCACAACGATCTGGATATCGGGGCGCCTTCTGGCAGCGGTGAGCCAGGCTAGGGGCATGGCGAAGAAATGTACGGAGCGAGTCATTGCAAGGACTGCCCCAAACGATCAGAAGGAGGCTGCCTGGGAGAAGCGAGTCGAGGCATCTCGTCCAAGGGGAATGATCTGGGCCCGCGGGACGGAAGAGGTCCCGCACGTCCGCTGTGAGTTGGGTGCGGTGGGGGCGCCGTCGGCGAGGTGGCGGGTAGCGCGCCGCCAGTAGTGACCGACCCGCTGCGACGCACCCACGTGCACTCGGCGAAGACCGACGAGGTGAAGCGATGGGAGGGGCCCATTCAACTGACCAGGTCGCCTACAGCGCAGCGGGCGATGCCCCAGCCGTCGAAGAGGGACACCAGGTGCCGCCTGAGGAGCCGGAGTGCATCGGGCGCGGTATGGCGGAGGACACTAGAAGGTCGGCTACTCGCACGCCTGAGGGCTGCGCGAGGTCCACATCGCGGCTCCGCTGGACCACCAGGGAGCTGGTAACGTCCAAGGCTGCGCCACCTTCCAAGACTTCCAAGTGGGTCACGGCGCCTTGCTGCTCAAAGATTGCGGAGCGCATCGATGATGCGGGCAATGCCCATGCCAGCAAGTTGGTAGGTAGCAGCTAGCATACAGGGGGGGCGACTGGGGAGATGCCGGTATCATCTTGTCTGTGCCTGTCCCGCAGTTGTTGCAGGAAGTCGATAGCCGCTGGTTGCGAGGTGGGTTCGTCCCAGGGGGGGTCGCGCTCGAGGAGCCTTCCCCATTGCGACCTGGGGTTGGCGTTGTCGCGTGGGCTGGGGGCGGGGCGCCTTGCTCCCCTTCGATTCTCACCCTGGTCCGATCTAGGGGGAAGGTAGGGGGCTGCCACAGCGTCGGTACGTCTGCCTGCAGTACTGAAAACGACGCCTGGCAGCGCCGGGTAGATGAGCGGCGGCCCTGCGGAGTCGGTCGGTGATAGTCGATCCACACGTGCACTCCCGCTGCGGATTGGCTGCAGCGGTGGTGTCGGGGGGCGGAGGAGGCGCAGGGGCGGGCTCCTGCTTGGGTTGGTGCGTAGGCACGCTGGGCCTAGTAGTGGCCGGGAGGTTATGCTGGACGATGAACACTCCTGTCGGGCAGGGGGGATCTGAGGGCAAGGCGCTGTCGGAGGTGCCCTGGTTTCCGATTCGGCGAATTGAGGGGCGCCGGGGGCGCTCGCGGCGTCGGGGCGCAGCATCCTGAGGGCCAGGGAAAGCTGGGCGGCGACCTCGTGCTGCTGCTGCTCCGAGAGGTGGCCTCCAGCTCCCATTGCGACCACGCGACGTAGCAGGACGAAGGCGAAAAGGGGCTTCTGGGGAGCGCGGGGGGCCGCCAACGTTGCCGGAGAGTGTGCGAATGCCGGCGCATGCGGCGTCAATGGAGGTGGCCGCGTGCCTGGCGGCGGTGGATCTCCCCATGGCGCTCCGCGTCCCCGGAGGGGTTTGGCTGGCCCAGCATGTCCCGAGCATATCTGGGAGAGGCGCCCCAGCAATGGAGAAAACGCGCCTGACTCGCCTGTCGAGCTGCGGCAGGCATGTGCACCAGGCGACGTCGCTGAGGAGGCGCTGCCACCCGCCGAGGTTGTCTGGGTTACTGAGCTGCTGCGCCAGCTGGTCCTCCGAGGCTGCGGCCGCGTTGGACAAGGTGGCGCCGATCCTTCGGAGGGCAGTATCGCAGTCCCTCTCCATGCGCGCCGGCAGGGCAGCGCTGGGGGGGGGGGGTTGTCGCCGCGTCCGAGGGGGTCGGCTGCAGTGCTGACGTTGACTGTGTCTGGGGGAGGGCGGGGGGGACCTCCGCGGCTTATCCTTGGGCCCCTGAAGCCGTCGGCCTCTGGCGCCGGTGCGCCGGGGTCCCGTCGGGTGGGAGCCTCCGGGGTGGAGGTCTGAGTCCCGGCGGGGGATGGCGAGGGATCGCCGCCCCGGGCCGCGGGAGGCAGGGGGCCTTGGGTGTCTGGGGCATGGGCTATGCCGAAGCCAAGCCTGGCGGCGCCTGGAGGAGCTGCCCCGGACACAGGGGCCGCCGTGCCCGGCTGCTCTGCGCTACCCAGTGCGGCGTCGGCGCGGGGGGTGCTGTTTGAGTCTCCACCTCTGGGGCAGAGCCAGGATCGAGGGGCGCATCCGCGGGGGGGACGCGTGGGCAAGCGGACCTGTCACGTCTGGGGGCCCTCGGGCCTCTTCCCGGGTCCGCTCTTCGGCGCCTTTCCTGCAAGGCGTGTAGGAGCCGCGCGGTGCCTGGCTCGAAAGTGAAGGTTGTGCCCCCGTCGACGTCGGAGCCTCGGGGTCATGGCACCTCAAGTTGATAGGTGTGGGCGGTGCAAGTGGGGTCAGGTTGGGGGGCCAACCACTGGGTGAAGGGGGGCTGCCTTAGGACCTCCTCTCGAATCCCAAGCTCCCCGATTAGCTGGTAGACGTAGTCCGATCTAGGCGCGCTGGGTTAACCTGGAGCAGCCATATGGCGGCGAACATGTCCCAGCTGTAGCGGGCTATTGGCCGCCCCTGGATCTGCCCGTCCATTTCGTTGTTGAGGCGGGCGAGGATGCCCCATGCCAGGTCGTGAACCTGGGGCAATGGGAGTCAGGCTCTGCAAGTGCCGGGCATGCCCATGTGCAGCGGCGAGGGCATCCTGAGGCGGCGTGGGCCACCCGCTGACATCTGTAGCGGGGGGGGCTCTGGTGACCCCGAGGAGGGCCTCGGTAATGTCTGGGAAGCGGGTGGGCCTCGCTGGGCCGGGCTCGGGGCGGATTAAGGCGGCGGTCCTGGGTGGCAGTGGAGGGGGGCCCTCGCGGGCCGTCGCCAGTCCGATGTCGGCGGGCGTGAGAGCGGCGGGCGGTCGAGCGGGCTGCCTGGCCACTAGGACGTTCCTGCTGACCAGCTGCATCTGGAGGCGAAACCGGCGCCGCCCCTCCCCCCGCGCGGCCGCCCGGAGGTTAGCGCCTGCAGGGGCTACTACCGTGGCCCAAGTGGGTCGAGTAGCGCGGAGGAGGGCAGCCCCCCCGCCAGCGCTGATGTCAATCGCCCCCCCCGCCGCGACGGCGGTGATCGGGCACTCTCCGGGAAAGAGTGCGGTGTCAAAGTCGCGGAGCCCGTCGGGGAGATCGGAGGGGTCGCCCTGGGGTCGAAGCGCCTCTGCCGCGGAAAAAAACACGTCTGAGGGCGTCGACGTGGCTCTCGATCCAGTCCCGGGCCAGGGGAGGGGGGGCAGGTTGGACGATGGCGGGGGCGCCTTGTGGGAGGGGCCAGACGCGCGCGCAGTCTCGCCCCAACCGACCCGACGGCGGCGGAGAAGAGGCGGAGGGCGTGATACCCAGGTAGCCATGGGTCCGGGCGCACGCGGCGCGAATGGGGCTCACCAATCCGCTCGCCAAAGGAGTCCCGCACGCTGACTTCGAGGACCTGGGGGGGGGGGCAGCTCTGGAGGACCTGCGAATCTCGGCGCGGGCGACTTCGTCCAAGTGGGTGCCCGGGGCGCCGCGGCCCGAGTCCCGAATGGGGGTCGCCGGGAAGATGCGGGCCGACTGCGCGCCGACATCGATGCAGCTGGTGCCCGCGAAGGCAGCGGCCATGATGTCTGATGCCTGCGATGTGATGCGGACCTGGGTCATCTCCTGGTACTCAGCAGCGTCTGGGAACCAGGCGAATACTGCGGTGACCTGGTCGACCGTTCGACCCCCAGGGGAGAGCTGCCCAAGATCAGCTAGGTCCCAGCGGAGGTGGACCCAGAGTTCGGGATCCGCAAGTCTGATGAAGGAGGGGCCGCCGTCCCAGGGGCCCTCCATGAGGATCCTTCGGGGGGGCGCGGCGGCGCGGCCCCTTTCTCTGCCTGGGGCCCCTGGGGCTGCGTCTCGGAGGTGGCGGATGACGGGGTCGGCTATCCTTTCGGAGGTTCGCAGAAGCAGGAGCCCGGCGTCGCAGACCCCGACGCGGCATCCCAGGGCGCGGGCGGCTGCAGCCGCGACGGCCTGTCCCGGGGGAATAGCGGGGGCGGGGGTGGGGACATGCACTGAGTCGCCGGTCTCGCACATGCTCCACGCGCGTGCGATGGGAGCGGCGGCGGCGGCCCACTGCATGACTGCGTGAAGAGAGTTGAGCGGGGAGCGGTGGGGGTCGGTGTGCTGCGTGGGGGGTCCCTGCCGGCAGCGTAATACGCGATGGGACAAGGGCCCCACTCCTTGTCGGAGCAGGTGGGCCCTGTTGGGGGGGGGAACTTGGTGGTGACCCAGTGGACCTGCGCGATGTTGCCGGCCTCTGCTTCTCTTCTCCACGTGATGATCTCAGCGACACTTGCATTGTTAGAGGGCGGCACTAGGACACGCAGGGCATCGCTCGCGCCCGCGCAGGGACCGCCCCACTGGACAACGATCGATGGGGGGGCAGTGCGGAGAGGCCGATCCGCAATGTTGAACTGCGCGGCGATCAGTTGCATTAGCGGGGGGGAGGCGCGCCCAGTTTGATGGGGGTGCCCAATAGGAACCAAATGGGTGATCCTCCCGGCGGCGCTGGCACCCCAACGGGCGCAGGCGATGGTGGCGAGCACAACTGGCTCGGGCCCGCCGGGAGTGGGCGCCCTTTCAGTTCCTAGGGCGGGGGTGATGGCAGGCCCGCCGGCCGCGCTGGCGGCTTCGTGGGCGGCGCCAGTCTGGCTGGCCCCCGCGTCCACTAGGAGGACGAAGGGGGGGAGCGCTGATTGTCCTTGTCCGCTGTTCCAATGGTCTGTAACCAGTGCCCTAGTATGTTCCCAGGCGCTGGGGCCTGCATTCGCCGAGGTGCAGGAGGTTTCGTCCGCGAGGCGCTCCCCCACGTGAGCTCTCGCGGAGATAATCAAGTCGGCAGCGACGGCCCCAGCGGCGGCCACTGGCACGCCTGCGGGGAAGGTCGGGCGACCCGGCCTTCTAAAAGAGGTGTCGGAGGGGGTCCGCGCTAGGAGGAGAGCCCATCTGCCTAGGCATGCGATGGGCACGCTTCTAATGCGGTCCAACCTCGATGGGGCTCGGGCCAGCGCTGCTCGGGCTGTGCCCGTCGTGGGTATTCTTCTGGGCGCCTTCTGCTGGCGGGCCGCCGTCTGGCCTCGGAGCTCCGCCTGGGTCAGGGGTGGCGTCGGGCGGGCCACTGTCGACCTGCATGGGGCCCCCGTGGGTGGGTTATGCTGCTCTATGTGGGGATATGCGCCGCTGGATGGCGCGCGCGTCGCTGATGGTCATGCACGCGTCGGGACGTCCAGTCGTGAGAAGCTGCGCCTGCATGCCCTCGAGCCGAGGTCCTACGGCTCGCATTGCGGCGGTCATCTCCGCGTAGGTCGGGGGGGGGGGGGCTGCGTCGCGTCGCCGTCTGTGGCCGAGATGGCGGCGGCCAGAGCTCGGTCAGCGTCAGCAGGGCACACCCCTTCAGCGCCACTGTGGGGACGCCTCTGTCGTCTGTGCGACATTTCGGGCACCTGATTGGCATGGAGCGACTCCCACTACGGAGTACAACGGGTTGGTATATTCTCCACTCCTCGATGCAGGAGCGATGGAAAATGTGGCCACAGGGCGCGACTGCAGAAGCGGAGCCCGAGGAGGATGAGTGGTATATGCCACCCCGCAGACCTGAAGGAGCGGCTGAAGAAGGGGGGCAAAGTGCGGGCTCAGTCATAGCCAGAGCGCGAGGGATGCCCATTCGCGCGCTCTCTCTGGGGGGCACCCCCCGCACCGCAATCGCCTGACAGCGCGCTGGGCGGCGTCTCCGTCGATGGAGCTTCGATCCGCGGGCGGGGGGGGGGCGGCTGGATACCCGCGGCCTCGTCATCCCTCTGGGCCATATCCAGCTGCCTGATGACGCGGTCCATGAGCCAGTCGTCACCGAGATCGGTGGGCTGCTGATGGGCGCCTGTGGGGGGGCGCTGAGGGTCTGGCATCCTGTCCGCCTGGCCGCGGCGCGGGGCCTCCCAGGGTCTGGGCAGCGGGGCAGGGCCTCTGTCGCTAGGGGGGGGGGGGGCGGGGATCGTTGGGGGCCGTTCATGTTATCGTTCCTTGCTGCTCTAGCCCGGGCGCCGAGGAGGACTGCCTCCCTGTCGCCTGATAGGATGTCCGCCTGGAGGGCGTTTGAGGGGTCCAGAAGGGTCATCATGCACTCCTGAAGTCTCGGCTATATATACTCCCCGAGGCTTGGGGCGGAAAGAAGAGAGGAACCGGGGGGGAATTGGCGGTTGTGCTGAGTAGTGACAACGACGATACTGCTCAGCGCGTCGGCAGTGGACCTGGACCCTCTGGCTCTCCACCAGTTCCCGGCTTGCTCCAAGGGTGCCAGGCTGTGGCGGGCTTCCCGGAACGCCTCGGCGAGGGCGGCTCTTCCGCCATCGGTGACAGAGTCCCGTATGAAAGGGACAAGAATGCGACTCCATGTGTATCCAGTGGGCATGTCGTCGCTGACGATCAGCCGTCTAACGCGTCGGATTTCGTCGACGAAGGCGTCGATTCCGCGTCGGTGGGCCGTCGGGAGGTCTGGGTGCCTCTTGGGGGGTCTATCGCGTGATGGAGGCGTGGGGGAGCGTGAGCGCGGTGGCTCAGAATTCGCGGTGCTGTTGTCGGCGGCGACATTCATCTGAGCGTCTTCAGGGCCCGGGGCATCGTCCTGAATGGGGGTCTGCAAGGCTCGCATTTGAAGTGCTGCGCCCCGTCCGAGGACAGCGCCGAAGGGGTCTGCCATGCGCAGTCGGTCCGCGAGCAGTTGCATGCCATCTTCTCTGGCGAATGCGGCGCATGAGCGGACTATGGACGTCGCCGCCAGCTTCTCGGATTCAGTGCACACCAGTATGGGACCACGAAGCTGGGGTTCTGTTTGTGGAGCTGGGGGGCCGACGTGTCGGCGGAGCCACTGGAAGTCGGTCGCGGTCAAAGGGGGCGGCCCCGGGTCAATGGGCACTGAGGAGAGGCTGCTGACGGCGGTGGTTCGGAGCGCCGTGGGGAGCCAGATCCCCAGTGCGCGGGTTGTCGCCGCTTGGCTGGGCCTGCCTCCCAGAATGACGCCACTGGTCATTAGGAGGGGTCGGAGCTTTGGGCTGCGTGGATGTCGCGCATCTCAGCGCAGGCGGCGGCGGCGGCAGCCCAATCGAATGGTGCGGCGCAGAGCCTGGACAGGGCGACGGCGGCAGTGACGATGTCCGCTTCTCGGCTGGAGAAAACAGACTGCGCGGCGTCAAGGTCAAGTTGGAGATCATCACGGCGCTCCGCCATGTGCCTCCGAGCTCAGAGGAGCTCCGTGACCAGCCATATGGCTGTGTAGTCCACGGTTCCTGCGTCCTCGGGATGTAGGTGGTATTGGATCGGGGCGAACCGGTTGGCGGCCCTGGTGAGCTGAATGGCTAATCGGGGGCTGATGTCGCCCAGCGCGAGGAGCGGCGCGGGTCTGGCGCCATTCGGGCGGAGGCCGCCGAGTACTCTCCACGGAGCACCCATCTGGCGGCAGGTAGGACATCTCCCAGGAGCGGGGTCTCTCAGGGCCCGCGCGCCGCACCAGCGCAGTGATGGGGTGGGGGCAGGGAACGGCTCAATGGGCAGTCAGGGGGCAGCGCGGCCCCAGGGCCAGCAAGGGCTGGGTCTGCCGCCTGTCGTCGGTGAGAGGATTCCCCTGGTTGGGCGAGGGAGTGCACGTCATGTCCTGCGCAGTCAGCAGTGCCGTGGAGGCGAGCCCATCTGGCAGTGTGGTCGTGGTCTGGGAGGTGCATGTTGCCTGCCCCATCTGTGATCGCGGACGAAGGTTCTGGTGGCTCTAGCGACAGCGACTGGGCCCCAGGGGTCTAGGTGCGGGACGTTGGCGTCTGCGCCCAGGACGTCCAACGCAGGTTGTGCGGGCTGGCGGTTGCTTCCGTCCGCGATCGGGTGAAACCGCAGTACGTGGCTGCCTCGGCCATGTCTGTGCATTCGGCCGCTGCCGCATCCATCTCGACGGTAGATGCATCGTCATCGTAGAGATCGGCTGCGGATGGGGTCTCCTCTCCGGCGACGCGGAGGCTGGGGTCGAAGAGCACCGCAAGAAGACGGAGGGCTAGCATCTGGGCGCGGCGGGGCCTGACCCCCCCCAGCCTGGCTTCGTAGTCGCAGCCGCTGATGGACCAGGCGAGGCCCGCGATGTCGAGATAGCAAATAAGGGTGCTGGCTACGTGTTGGGCTAGATCATCATCGCCCAATCCAAAATCTTGGTCGCTGTCCTCTAGTGGGCCTCCTGGGCCCCCTGCGGCGTGGAGTGGGCGGTGTCCTGGCCGCGCGTTGTGGGCGAGGATATCCAGGTTACTCTGCCGCGTCTGCGAGCGCGCGGGAGCGGCGGCGCGCCCCTGCCAGGGGCCCCCTGATCGCCCTGCGGCTTCAAGGGGCGCGGCAAGAGGGCCACCGCGGCCAGTGCCGCGCGGGTCCGCGGCGCAAGGGCCCAAAGTGGCCCCCTCCCTGGCGGGGCCCGGAGGGGGGTCTCGCGCCCCGTCTGGCCCTGTCTCCCGCGCCTCGCGCCTGGCCCCACGGTGCGCGTCGTTCCCTTCGCGGGCCCGGCAGCGGGATGGAAGGCCCCCCCGCGGGGGAGGAGTCAGCGTTGCCCGCGCTGGGCGTAGCTGGTCGCGGGCCACTGCCCTCCGCGCGGCTAGGAGGGCCAGGGGGCACGGAGAGAGAGGTGCCAGGCTAAGCCGACGCCTGGCCGCCCGGGGAGGTTGAGCCACTGAGCGGAGGGCGGGGGGCGGAGATCCGAGAAACAGGAGTGGGGTGTCAGTCGGTCGCGTGTCGGTCGGACTCGGCGGGGGTCCGGCAAAGCTGGGGCCGCTTCGCGGAGCCCCAGTCGGCGAATGGGGTTCACAACTAGTGGGGGCGCCCGTCGAATCGCCCATGGCCGGGCTGGGATGTCCTGCAATGCCCCCATGCGGTGGCCGTCGCTTATCCGCGCCGAGATGGGCCCGGGGGGGGCCTCGCTGGCTTTCGCGGGCCCCGCGGGGGCCCTGGGCCGCGGGGTCCCCCGCGATGTCCCCGCTGCGTTCCCTGCTGGGGTCCGGGGGGGGCCCATCCTGCGAGATAAAGCCTCCTTCTCTATCCAGGAGAATCTGAATGCCTCCCCCGAGGTCGGCGAGCTCTTAATCTTCAGACATGCATGGGGGGGGCGCCGAGGCCTCCGCGGGGGAGAAGCTGCGGACGGGGGGGGGGCCCTCCTGCGTTCAGCAATCACGCTACCAGACCTTCCTCGGAAGTGGCCGCCGCCGGCCTCCTCGGCAGCCCCCCCTATCCCTGCCAGGTGGGAAAGAGGAACCGTCGGGGTGGTGTCGTCGTCGTCCGCGGCAGCCAGGTCGCCCGGTGGGGCCGAGCATCCACCGGGCGGGTGGGCATCAGGTGGGGCTTGACGAGCTGGCCCCTCCGGTGAGTGGGGGCAGGCGTCTGGCCTCGACGACGCCGTCAGGTCTCCGCTGTGGGAGTGGCCCGCGGCCGCAATCGCTGGAGGGCGAGTCTGCCCTCGTCGGTCCACGCCAGGGGGCGCTGGTCGTCCACCATGAGACTCTCGCAGCCCTCGACGCTACTCAGCTCTGGAGCATCTGGTCTCTGCTGCGCTGCCTCCTCCATGGGGGGTTGGCTAACGGCCGCAATAGCTGGAGGAGGCGGCTGAACGCGGCGGCCTCGCCGGGGCGTTGCAAGTCGCCCGCCATGTATCCATCGCCGCGCCAGCGGTGGTACCAGGGTGGCGGCTAACGGCCACGAGCACTGGTGAGTCTGATATCGGTGAGGCCGCCTCTTCTCCGTGGCGGTGGCTAACGGCCGCATCATCTGGGGAACGAGACTGCATCCGGCGGCCCGCGCGGCAGTGCCAAGGGGATGGCTGACGGCCACTAGCTCTGGTGGGGACTGGTCGTTGTCGTCGTCTCTGGGGCGGTGGCTAACGGACACATTATTAGATGCACCATGGTCGTCATCTTGGCTCCGGCCAGGGGTGCGATCCGATCCGCGATCGACGGCTTGGTGAAAGCAGCTAACGGCTGCATGACAGAGGGTAGTAGGGTCGGATTGATCGGCGGCGAACGGGTCGACAGTGCTGAGGACTGCCCCAGCTGGGTGGGGGATGTCGGAGGCCTGGTCGATACGAGCAGAGCGACCTCGACCTGCGTCACCATCCGCTGGGGCATGCTGACCTGGTGGAATTTCGGATCCGAAGGGGCCGGGCGCGGCTTGGCCTCCTGGCGGTGTCAAGGCCCCCAGGCCCTGCACTAACTCTGGACAATCTTCCGATCTGTAGCCCCCAGGGGTCCGACCCCCCTTCATGGAGCTAACGGCGCGACCACTGAGGGGGGATGGCGGTGGCCGCCGGGGGGGGCGCCGTGGTGGCGGCGCGGCGGGGGGGCGGGCGCTGGCCGGGCCGCGCGGCCGCAGCGTCGGGCGCCCCCTCGAGCGGCGAGGTTCCTGCCAAGCTTGAGCCAGGCTTGAGCCAGGCTGCGGGGGCTGGTGGGGGTGCGCGAAGCGTTTAAATCCTTCGCACACACTGCCCCGAAGCATAGCTCAACAAAACAATGGCTTTGCAAAGTGGCTGTTCGAAAACAAATCCGCGCGCGCTCTTGCGGATTCGTGGGAACTTCAACTTTTTCCACGCGTTCATGACATGCGACCAAGCGGGCCTCTCGCGCGCGCATGCCGAAATCATCCGAACGCCTTTGCGCCCGAGCGGAGGGGGGGGAGGGAGGCGCGATCCCTGTCAAATAACATCATGCGGGCCACTCGGCCGCGTCGGCCGCGCGCGCATGTCGAAATCCTTCCAAAGCTGCCATTGCCAACACATGGACACCATCATCGGTACCGGTGTGACAAGCATCGGCGCACTCATTGCCCTTGCCGTCGTCATCGCCACCATCGCCACAAGCATCGTTACTATCGTCATCGTGTCTGCCATTGCCGACGTTGCCATGATACCGCGCTCGCCCGAATCACCGACTCGCGCTGAAGTGCCCGCGCGCCAGCGCGGCCTGCGAGACGCGCTGGGCAGTGCCCAGCGGTCACCGCCACCGCGGCCGCGTCGGCCGCGCCAAACCAGTTTGCCGTTCTGTGCGCGAGCCTGCCCGCACTAGCGCGATCGCAGAGATGCGCCAGCCAGCGCCACGCAGTCATGGCAATCGCCGCCGCATAAGTTTTGCAAACCAAATTGCGGGTGGGTGGGTGGGATGCTTGCGCGAGCAGTGTAATTGATAATTTCAAATTCTGCAGGTTGAAATGAACCGCGCAAGCTGCGCCGAGTATATTGATCCACGTCGATTGCACAACATATATTGCTAGAAACACTGCTTGGGGTCCACAATGGCTAACCTACACGTCGGTCGGAAGAAATACGTAAAAGCACGATGTCGGACAGCGGATAAAGTGGATTGGGCCCAGGCCCCCCTCAGAGAATCACAAAACACAGCATCAAACCGATTCTTGAAGTAGGAAGGCGCTTGAAATAGATTGGGATGCGGGGGTCCAAAATACCTACTTTCAACGACTGGCGTGTATTCGAATAAGGGACTCCCGCCCTGGACTCAGATATCTGCACGCACCGCCCCCCCCCGCCCGAGGCTCCCTACCTGGCGCCCTTCAAGGCGCCAAACAGACTCAACATCATTTCCAAAACGGTCCAGGCAGGCCACCAAGGCCGCAAACTTGTTCCGAGATGCGTCCAAAAGTGACCATGGCCCCAAAACGTCCCAAGATGGCCGCAGGACTGACGAGCAGGCTTTACAGACGGTCTGGGCACGAAGAAGCAAAACTCGGCA
>CAUYUJ010003225.1:568106-570606 GCA_963575745.1 Prorocentrum cordatum
CCCACGGACATGCCCGAACGCACCGGCTGATCGAGTCGCGCCCAACCGCGGCGACGAACAGGGCCCCCGAAGGCGAGGCCTTGTTCTCCGTCTCCTCCGTCGCACGTCCCGAAGAGCCCACCAGAAATCGGGGTACTGAACCGCGCGCCAAATCGTGACTCCTCCTCCTCCTCCTCCTCCTCCTCCTCCTCGCTCCCCTCCTCCTCCTCCTCCTCTTCCTCCTCCTCCTCCTCCTCCTCCTCTTCCTCCGCCGTTCGCCCCTCTCCGCCTCCCACCATCCTTCCCCTCCGCTTCCTCCTCCTCCTCCTCCTCCTCCTCCGCTCCCTCCATTGTTGTTTCCCCTTTTCATCGGCTTCGTCTTCCCTCTCGCTCTCACCCCCGCTGGTCCTACTTCAACGGTACCAGTTGCATGCCTTGCATTTGAGGGCGCCCTTCTTCTCATCGCGCGCCACGCTGCTGCTGTCCACGGAGAAGGCCGACTTCGGCAATTTCTTCTGGCACTTGCCACTGCATTGATAGGCGTGCCAACTGCGCGCCGTGAGCCCGTCGGCAATGCAATATGCGCGTGCAACTGTGCTCTTCCTCGCGAAATGCTTACTCCCTTGGTCGTCGCTGATGTGCTGCTGCCGAGCGAACGTCAACAGTCGCTTCAACCGCTTCGCCTCATCGGCTACCCCCTTCGCGGTCTCGCCGCGTTTGATACAGTCCTTTCGCGCCGCTTTGTCTCCCCTCGTCCTATGATGCTTCCTCTGGGTTCGAATCAAATGGTCTGTCTCCCGAAAACTCACCCCGCATCCTGGCGCGCAGCACTTCAACGGCTCCGCCTCTGCCTCCGCCTTGCGTTTCCTATTATTGGGCTCGCACGTCGACCTCTCGTGTTCTTCCGCGCATTTCCGACACAGCCGCGTTCCTGCTGCAGTGCGCTTCTTCTGCGCATCCGACACTTCCGCCTGCTCATCAAACAGCGCCAGGCACGTATGCCTCGAACGTCGCACTCTTAATGCGCTGTCCTTCCACTTCGCGTCGGCCGCGAGCGACTTTTGTTCTGCTCTGACATCGGTGCACTTGGCGCAATAGAAGGTCCGAATATTATTCGCCTCCTCCCCGTCGCCACTACCTCCACCGCCCCCATCGCCGCCCCTCCGGGCGCGCCCGTCGCCTTCCGCTTTCGTAGCCCATGTGTTGCACGTTTTGCACCATTTCTCGTCCTGGATCTTCATCTCCGCAATACACTCTTCACAGAAGGCCGGCCTCTCTTTCCGCTGAAACTCGTACTTCGTGAACGCCTCCACCAGCAGCCTAAGTCGGCACCGCTCGCAGTGGTCTCGCGGCATCAGCTTCCCCTCCCACTCATCCCAATCCACACTCTTCCCTCGTAGCACCTGCAACAACTTCTGCGCGCACGGCTTCCTATCGAAAGGCCTGAAGATCAGTGTTCTCCCGCCTCCGCACCCGCGCTATGGCGACGCAACTGGACATCCAACTCACGCCGCGCCCTCGCTCCAGATCCGCTATAACTGCGGTCATTGTCCGTCCTTGCGCGGCGTGCGCCGTCACTGCCAACGCTGGCGTAATCATAAACTGCGTGCGTTTCACACTCAATACTGGATGCTTCAGATACCCGTCCAAGAACCATTACCGCCTTTTCGATGGAAAAATATGATACATACCCGGCTCCCAGCCAGGCAAATGCCACTCCTTCGTCGCCTTCCCGCCCCCACGAAGGCCGGGACGAGCGAGCGAGCCTTCCGCCCCTAGACGCTCCGAAATGAACCCAAGAAGTTCCCAAGAGGCCCGTAAACGCCCAAAAGAAACCCCAATGCGCCGCCAACAAGCTTCGAAACTGCCTCCAACAGGCCCGCGAGCCACCAAAACGTCGAAATCATCGAAATTAATGTTTCAGGCGTCCGCTCGAAGACGCCCCCGGGAGGCCCCGGAAGGCCCCCAGGATAACCCGAAAGCACAAAAGAGGGTCCGAAGAAGCTTCCATGACTCACCAAGAGGCCCCGCCAAAGCCCAAAAGAAGCCCTGAACGCTCTAAAACGGCACCCAAGATGTCTCAAAACTGCCGCCCTAAGGCCCCCGAGGTAACTCGCAAAACAAACCAATACAATGGGTCGGCGGATGTGGCGTAAGCCTATGAAATAATACTACTGTTGCTCCTACTACATTTACTACTACTGCTACTGCTGCTGCTACTTCTTCTACTACTACTACTACTACTACTACTACTACTACTACTACTACTACTACTACTACTACTACTACTGCCACTACTGGTACTCCAGCAACAACTACTTCCACGACTACGACTACGACTACTACTACTACTACTACTACTACTACTACTACTACTACGACTACTACTATTACTACTACTACTACTACTACGACTACTACTCCTACTACGACGACGACTACTACTACTACTACTACCACCACTACTACTACTACTACTGCTACTGCTACTGCTACTGCTACTGCTACTGCTGCTACGATT